>PVIU01001717.1:0-199700 GCA_004026605.1 Ondatra zibethicus
ATTCACCTTATCCTCCGACAAGTGATAAGGAATTTCCCCTGAATGGTTCCTCATGTGGCTGCAGCCTGGGGCTTGTTATCTGAAGCCTATGTATCAGTTAAGGAAGCATGGTGCCGTTCTGCTTCTAATCCTGCCTGCAAGGATGAGTGTGACTCTTCCCAAGAGTCTATCCGTGTGTCCCAAAACAACGCCATGATACTAAAGACTTGTGGGAGTGAGCTCTAATTTCTCACTCAATACCTACCTCACTAGTCACCCATTATAGCACAAGCTGGAATGTGAAACAGATTAATTAGTGTTGCCTCTGTGACCACATTTCCTGACTATAAACGCGGATTTTGCTTGCTTTCTTCCTGAAACTTTATACAAGATGCTTTTTATAAATGACATTGGGATCCCTAATATCTTCAAAATTTTCTTACCTGATTCAAATTTATGCAATATGGATAATAATAAAACTTGGTAGGTTTTGGGAAGACCAAATAAATATATTAATCATATTGTAAGTAACAGAAACATAGGGATGGTTCCTGAAATTTTCACTAGCATAATCTTACTAAATTTCACATTATATTTCTAATGTTCCTATAGTAAAATGTCAGCAAAACCAAAAAATTAAAAGCCTACAATGAAAGCTCTTGTTCGTCCAAACATGATGAATATATACACAAAGTACCTCCACATCCCCTTTCTATTGAAGTGACTTAGCCTCCTGTCCCTCTCCTGGACATGTCCAGTGCCTATAGCCTCTGCTGTGTGAACCAAGGATCCAGACCCATCCTAGAGATTTGTGATTTATAAAGCATTTCTTCAGGCCGCAGCTACCATAGGGCTGATCAGAGGTTGGGTAGACAAGCTTGCTTTTTCAGACTGTTTTAGTTGAACACTTGTCCAGCATTTGCCCTGGACTAGGGTTTATATTTCTACCCATCTTGTTTCTCCTCATGACTCAACAAAGCTGAAATCATTTGGCAATTAACGAGTCCATATACCTAAAACCCAAATGTTAAAGAAAAGAGATACTTTATAAAAGGAATGAAAATCCCATCACTGGTCTAAACACATGAGACTGCAAGCCATTATGTCACATGAGACCAGCCAGACACAGAAAGGCATGGACGCTATGTTCTTACTCATGTGGAAGCTTAAAAGGTTGATTTCAACAGAAATATCAGAATAGTTTTCACTAGAGCTTAAGACAGGAGATTGGAGGGGTACTGGAGGATGGGTGACAACTCCCTAGGCCCAGTCACAAAGGAGGAATACGGTCTAATGTTGTACAACACTGTGGGTGGTTATCTCACAAGAACATATATTTTATAAAGAGTAAGAACTGTTCAAAGTTCCAAACACATTGAAGTTTTCTTTTCTTTCCATTTCAGTTTTTGAGACTCTCTTTTCCATCATCTCCCTGTCCCGCCACCTCCACCTTCTGTGTCCCTCTTACCGCGTCCCAAACTCATAAGAGCCCAAAGACCAGGATATCCATTACTCTACATGTCCTACATGTGTGACAGAAAAGCAGTACTCAGGAAATCTCAACGGCGCAGTCACCTAAACAAATCAATATAATGGCAATACCAGGTGACACGCCAGTGTAGATAGGGGAACTCGCCCAAGGAAACACCCACAAATTAAGGGCTATCGGCAATGAATGGTCTGAAAAGTGAAAGCCAATCTCTGCAGGGACAAGTCCCTGATAGGGATAGGTTATCCCTAAAGAGATGCAGAAATAACTCTAATTTGGACTTGCAAATATTTAAGTATATGGAATGATAACTATGCTGATTTGATCATAACATATTGCAGATTACACTGGAGCTCATGAGTACACATAATTCTTATGCATTTACTTAAAAGAAATAAATAATCAAGAAGTAGGATGTTTGCTCAAGACATACGCTGATGAAACTAGGTATTAGCTGGTTATCCAAATTATCCAAACTACCCACTGGCACAAAGCAATTTTTCACAAACCAATTACCCCTTCTGGATGCTTTGTGGATGAAGTCAGTACCTAACTGAAGTCTTCCAGAGCTCAAGTCCTGACTTCCATCTGCCCTTTCTTTCTCTGTCCTTTAATAAAAGTGTTGCAGTGGCCCTGGTGCCATTGAGAATCATCCGACTACCTTCATTGCTCTACTGTCCAGAACGAACGGCCTCAGACAAATCAGCCAGAGTATGTTCACCCTTCAGTAACTCAGGATCATCTTTATTCTGCTTTTCAAAAAACCCACTAGCTTGCATTTTATTCCTTGGGATACATTCATAACTGCTTTAAAAACACGACTATCTGAAAATAAACGCTGTCACTTGTGTAATGGTGTCATGTTCAAAGTGATCTGATTCCAGGTCAGTGGCTTCCTCCATTGGAAGGAGGAATCCCATTAAAGACTGCGTTGGAATTCCATCAAAAGCAAGCTATAGCTTAAGTCCTCCTAAAACTTCAACCCTCAGCATCAGACAGGCAATCACTGCCTCCCTGGCAGTCTAGGATGAGGCTCATTGACACAGGCAGCTCCAGCAATGTCAGGAAGATTTGCAGAGTAGCTCTCTCCTTTATGAGGGGCATTCAGAATTTGCATGCTATTTGTATACTATTTACATTTTTGAGGTACTTCACAAAAGAAATAACTCCTAGCAGGAAGCACGGTTTTTATTGCTGACTCTGATTTGAACTTTCCCTTTGTTCTGGTGTCTAATTTTCTGAGTCTCAGCTTTCATTTGGAAGTGGGGGGGGGACAAGAACCTGTAACACGCATATGCTAGGAGATGTGGGAACCCAGTAGAGAGCTTCAAAGAAATGGTCCCATAAAGCATTCATGACACCAGCCATAGTTGAAATCAAATGATTCCAAACTTCTATCATTTGTCTTGTTAACAAAATGTAAGATTTCTAAGTTGAGAGAACAACAAAGGAAGATAATTTGGAAAAAATAATAAGAATGCAAAATAAAAAGCTAAGATCTGAAATACACCATATCCAAAATAATTTTAACCTTTTCATTTACCCACTGAGACCCTACAGTTAATTTTTCTTAGGTAGATATGGGATTGCTTTAAAGGTGGATATTATTAAAATTAGATTCACCAAAAATAAAAAATGAACAGAATATTGGTAAAGTGTAGCAGGCTTTCTCTTCTGGGCCACCAACAAACTCCCAAATCATGACTCGGAGACTCATTATTAGTTATGAATTCTTGGCCTTAGCCTATGTTCCTTTATTGATACCTCATAACTTAACCTGTCTCTCTTCATCTACCTTTTGCCTCAGGGACTTTTTACCTTTCTTTCATTCTGTATATCTTACTTTCATGCTTCCTCTATGTCTGTCTGTCTGCCTGTCTAGTAACTGCCCGGCTTCTGGCCCCAGGCACCTCTGTCTTTCCCCATCATTCTCTCCTCTCCCCCATGCCTCAAGCCTAGATTTCTCCTTCTTACTCTTGCTGCCCACCAACCTCTTCTAGTCCTCCTCTGCCTAGCTGTCGGCCATTCAGCTTTTTATTAAACCAATCAGGTGCCTTAGGCAGGCAAGGTAAAACAGCAACACATCGTTCCACAATTAAAAACCCATAGCATAAACAAATGTAGCACACCTTTACACAGTTAAAGTAAAACTCCTCAATGTAAACAAATGTAGCAGATCTTTGTTGAGCTAGAATAGCTTTGTGGGCAGAGAACTGGGCCTTCCTTTTGGTGACACAGTTTCATGTCTCTGTTAATTTGAGCTTCAACCATGCTTAGTAATTGTGTTAATAAAGTAAAAACATTAAAAATCATAAGTGAATGAAATGTTTAAATATCTTCTATGTGTATATTGCTTTACAGATTTGTGGAAAAAGATCTCACAGAATTCACTTTGAGTATTGAAGGGATTTTTATTTCTTGATGTTTTTGACTATTATAAGGCTAGTTTGTACTACTTGTATGTTAGTACAGATATTTTGCAAGTTTTTCTCATTATTCCTTAAGTACCCACTCAAGGGGTTTGGAGTAACAAGTGCCCAAATCACTTTCAATCAGGGTTTTGGTAACATCAGGCCTTTGATTCTGTTTTCCAAGACACCACAATGGATTTAGGGTCAAGCATCCTTCCGTTCCATTTAAAAGCATGTAGGTGCATTTCATTATCCCACAAGGATGCTTGGACATATTCACAGAGAAATGAGGTTGCCAGAGTCCCTCTGTCAGGCTCTCCGCAAAGCAAACGGAGCTTTAAGGCAGCAGTGAGGGGGCGTAGTTCCTCTACAGGTAGACATTTTCCATTGAAACTGTTACCTGAATAGCAGAAGGGCGCCCAGAGAGCGGCAGCTGAGTCAAGTTAGGCTTGCGGTTAGAGCTCTAAGGTGCATGACATGGTCATGAGCAACCATAGTGCTCATAATACTTGAGCAATTTTGGATTTTGGCAGCCCTGGGGAGCATGAGAAATTTGCTCCATTTTTTCAGTTTGATGCTCAGTTTTAGGTCTCTCTCAGTAGGGAGACAGTGAGGAACTGAATGAATGTAGAATGACTGTGTTTCTGGACTTCAGCGGCCTAAGAAATAATAGCAAGAACTGACAGTTGGGATTGCAGGAGATTAAAAATGATCTATATAGCCAATGAAACGCTTAGGAGTGCAAGGAGAAATATTGATCAAAACCACATGGAGCACCTGTCTCACCCCAGTCAGAATGGCAAAGATCAAGTAAACAAGTGAGTGCTGGTGAGTATGAGGAGGGAACTTGCGCACCGTTGGTGCAAATGTTACTCAGTGAAGCTACTGTGGAGTGCGGTGTGACGAATACTCAAAGAACTAAAAACTCATACTGCCACATGGCCTGACTATATCCTGCCTTGATACATATTACAAAGAAGCCAAGTCAATAATAAACAGATACCTGCATGCCTGCTTATTGCAGCAGAGATAATAGTCAAAATCTGAATCAGTGCAGGTGTCCATCAACAGATGGATGGGTGAAGATAATGGTGCACACACATATATACAGAAGTACCCATCAGACATTAAAAATGAGATGATGTCATTTGTAGGAAAATGGATGGAAATGATGAACAACATATTAAGTGAAATAAGCCAGATTCAGAAACATAAATACATCATGTTTTTTATCATATGCGGATTTAGAGTTTAAAAAAATAGAAGAGACACTGAGAAGAGGAACAAGAGTCTGAGTATGGCAAGGGGAAGGCAGAAGAGGGTAATGGGGAGTGGATGGAATTGAAGTACCAGATATATATAGTGAGCCTCATTAGTTGGAACAATGACATATGCTAATAAAATGAATAAAACATTAGAAAGAACAGAAACATTAAACAAAAAAGGCATTTGCCACACCTTGATGTGGAGAAGGAATGTTGCTGCAAAGCAGTTCCAAGGGATTTCATGACGAATCTAGCCCAACAACTGTAACTCTTTCTCTGGCAATGGGGCGGAGGGGGGGGAGGATCGAATGCCCGACTTCATCTGAGACACATTTGATGAGCATGAAGCAAGATGCCTCATGAATATATTATATACTGCTCTTTTACATTCAGAGAACATAAAAAAGACCACTGACAGAGAGCTGGGACGTTGGCAACAGACACTCCCTCTGACTCCTTGGCTGTAAGCCCTCTCGATGACTTATAATGTCACATCACTGAAGGGATCTTTGTATGCCTGCTCGGCCACCAGTGAGGGTTTCTATGGTGGGTTTATCTGGGACAGGAGACTAAATATGCAATGAATCATTAGATGATACCTGCCAGGGGTTTGGTTTGGTTTGGCTGAAAAGACCACTTGTCCAAAAATTAGTATAGCATTGTTGTATTTGATGTAACCTGTCTAAATAGCCGGGCAATTTTCAAGCTAGAAGGGAGACTCTCAGAGACTCTGGTGTAGCATGGCTTCCCTTCACCAGTGAAAACACAGGCATCTTCCATGGTAAGGGATGCTCACTCAGCAGCTTAGTCCTGGTGAGACTTGCACCCATTGCCTGATTATTGCAGCAGAGATAATAGTCTGGTTATTGCCATATTCTACTTCCTCTCTTTCTCTTCTTCAGTCAGTTTTATTGAGATGAGTATCAACAAGGTCTACATGGAATTCTAAGAAAAATAAAGACAATGTCCTTCAACTCAAGGAACTGAACATTACTGATATCTGTGAGGCCCTCCCTCCCTCCTTCTCAGTCCCTGGGTGGTTTTACTTCCTTGAATTTCATATTAATCATTCCCTTGTTTTGTCTATAGCAAGCCACTTCTCTTGATTTTCAATATTTCTTTTACTATGAGAGCCAAATGCAGAGACGTTCCCCGAAGCACAATGGATAGTTTATAGCACTAATATAAGAAGAGAATTCTCAAGCTGTAAAAACAGCCCAATTAGGCTTTCAGATCAATCTTGCGCCTGATCTGCCCATTTAGCCACCAAGTGTCTCCGGCTCTGAGATGACACCACCGATTGTGATCATTAACGCTTGCTTTCCGGCTTGTCCACATTGCCTGGGAATGTAAATGTATAAAAATAATGAACTCCTCCGGGAAATTCTGTTTTTTTCCCTCTACACTTTGAGCATTCTTTTGTACCCTACATTTTAACACACTGTTGTTCCAAAACCAGAACACAGTAACAACAAAAAGCCTGTGCAAGCATTAACACTGCTCAGAGGGACAAACAGAAACGTTTGTACTCCAAGACTGTCAGTTTTAATTTCTATTTCCCGGTGAAGACAAAAATCTGATCGGTATCATGGCAACATGTTGCCCCAAGCATTGAGCAGGTATTCCTCCATGTACTCGCCCTCACAAATTCTCTTTATAAGTGTTCAGAGAGGTGTGATCTGCTCCTGGAACTCACTAAATTAAAAAAGGCTGGAGAAAAAAATCTAATTAGTGTTTCCAGAAGTGCATATCTGGGTCTGGTAATATCAGATTACGGCTTCACTTTCTGCCTCCTGGGTCCACAAGGTGTAAGAAGGACTTGGAAGTGTTCCAGTCCCAAATGGAGAGTGGAAGCCCCCCCCCCCCCGGGGGCCGCAGCCAGGTGCAGACACAACCAAGGCTGGGATTTTAGTTGTCTTGTCTTTGCATACTACATATTCTTAAGGAGTTTGGTTTTTATTTTTATTTTAATATTCCTTCTCCCTGTCTTTCTTCCTCTTTGCCATGAGGAAGTAGCAGCGACATGCCCCTGACTCCGCCCCTGGGCTGCTTTGAGAGTGCAGGCTGGGATCTGAGGTGGACAGGTTGACTTCTCAGCAGACTGTGTCTGGGGTCCAGACTGATACATCAGAGCCCAGTATTCTCCGCATGATCAAGAGGAAAGAAGAATTCCTAATTACTTGTCATGTATCAGGGTGACACGCGGTACCTACCTCTCACATGACTGCAGTAATTCCTCCCAGATGCCTGCCTATGAGGTACACCTTGCTCTCCCACCGCTCCAAAGAGGAAACACACACAGGGTTGGCTGTGAACTTGCTTTTCCACGACAAGCGGAGGAGGGGGAGTGGAATCCTCTCTCATTCTCCACGGTGCAGTGGGGGTGGGGGCAAGCGCCCTCGTCATCCTGTATATCGACCATCATGGTTTATGGTTTATGTTACAACTTTTCTGTTCTAATAAATGCATTTTCTCCCCCAGAAAGTATTAAGGCTAAACTATTTGGTGCTAAGAATTTAAGTCAGCAGCTAAGTTCTCAGGGACATTTCTGTGGTTTTGCAAACCCTGTGGGATAATTTGGGTTAAAAGGACGAGATCACAACAAAGGCAGGCCAGACAGAAGAAGCTCTGGGGAAGGCCAGTTAATATTTCACTTAGTTAATCAAAAGGAATTTAAATTTGTGCACATGCGCTTAACAGAAATAAAATGTGAATTAAGAAATTTGTTCCTTAATAAATTTAGAAACATACTGGGGGCTCTCTTCCACTGAAGCTAGAAAGAAAGAAAAGCGACACAGGTGGTGATATTTCCAGGCACGAGAATGGATCATAAGATACACCAACGAAACCCACTTTAAGAGCTTTATTAACAGAGGGAGAGGGAGGGGAAAAAGAGGGAAGTGAGCAGGCCCTTATGAAAGCAGCATGGTGAGAGACAGCGAGATGGAGCTGGCAAGTCAGCTTTTCAAAGTTGTCTAGCGCATGCGCACAGGGACTAACATGGCTGCGTCATGCGTAAATTACGTGACCACACTGTGTGTAGATTACATGGAGTGGCCCGGAAGTCTGCTTGAATGCTGATGTGCTTGAGGGGCCTTGGGACCCAGAAGCGCTAGAGCCTAGGGTGACTAAGCAGTTTGCCTGACTCCTGAGAGCCAGTGGGGGCTCCGGATGTGATGGGAGATACCAACAGGTGGAAAGAGCAGCTTCCAGCCATCAGCGTGCTTAGATTCTTCTTCAGAAGTTGGGCAGTATTACTTGTTCCTCATTATAAATGGTGCAGAGGTGTGGAGTCCAGTCCCAATGGATACATCTACAAAACATTCCAATACCTAGGGCTCAGGGAACGTTTCCAAAGACTGTAAAAGCCATAGGATCAGGGAGCTTGCTGTGAGATGATGTCTCCTAGTAACATGAGAAGCTACACCCATGAAGTCTCACCGACATGACTGCCCAGATGTGAGCTGAACAAGGATGGCACCAATAGATGTATCAAACTGGATGAGGCCTCAACCCTGCACAAAGGACTGAGTAAAACAGGGAGCAGGAGAGGTGTCTTCCACAGGAAAGAGCACACCAATGGGTTGTCCAGTGCCAAGCGGTCAGCCCTGAAAACACACACGCAAGTAACATTTTACAGATGGAACAGGTCATATTTAGGAATACATACGTATATGCATATACATATGTGAATGTAATAACAATTAGTGAAAAAAGAGGACATGTATCTGAAGGAGAGCAAGGAAGGGGTGTATACAGGAGGTCTGGAGGGAGAAAAAGGAAGGAAGAAATGTTATATTATCATCTCGAAAAATTCTAAAATGATATGAAAATAAACACTAAAATCCCCATTTAATTATCACAGGTGCACAGGTCAACAGGAGTAAGTTCATCCATATTTTGTGTACCCATCACCACCACCTACCTCTAGAAATCTTCATTCTGCAAAACTGAGATCACCCACTGAGGACCCCCCCCACCTCCTGCTGACTGGGGAAACCACTGCTTTTCTTTCTACTTTTAACGCATTTGGCTCCACTAAGTACTTTCTATGAATGTGATCGTGCAATTGGTGTCTGCTGTGATTGGCTGACATTTAGCACAGTATGCAGAGTTCCTCCATGTTGTGTGTATAAGGGTTTCCATTCCTTCAGGGGTGCCGAAGCTTGAGTTCATGCTCAGTGCTCTATCTGTCTGAGCCATAGCTCTGCACCTTTTGTCGTCACAGTTGAATTGTTTTTCATTGCGTGCACACTGCACACATTGCTTATCCCCCATCTGCCAGTGGGGGTTTGGGTTGCTACAAATTTGAATGACTGCAAATCTTTCTGGTTTGAAAATGATTGTACACATGTCTTTTCCAGACCTCGTTTTTAAGTTTTTGGACAAATGCCCAGAGGCAGCATTGTTTGGTCATATTGTAACTGTACTTTTAATTTCTCAATGTAATGCAATATAGATTTCTACACTGGCAGCGCCATTTTATATTCCTATGAACTGTGTATCAGTGCATCAAGTCTTTAACTTGCTCCTGGCCCAGCACTTGTTTCTATGTGAGACTTTGACGTGTCTGTTTTTGAGAGCAGCCGTCCTACCACTCTGGGGTAAGGTGCATCCCACTGTGGTTCTAACCTCCTTTCCCCTGGTGACTGGTACTGCTGAACATTTTTGTTGAGCTTATTGGCATGTTTTGTTTGTTTGTGTTTTTTTCTGTTTGTTTTTTTTTTTTTTTTTTTGAGACAAGTTTTCTCTGTAGCTTTGGTGCCTGTCCTGGAACTAGCTCTGTAGAACAGGCTGACCTTGAACTCACAGAGATCTGCCTGCCTCTTCCTCCTGAATGCTGGGATTAAAGGCATGCACCACCACCGCCTGGCTTTATTTGTCATTTTTATACTTGTATAGAGAAATAGTTCTTCAAGGCATCTGTTCTGTTTTGAATAAGGATGCAATTTTTGCTGTTCTGTTGTTGAAATATTAAGGCTCTCCCTTCCTTCCATGATTCCCTTCTGGTGTTAGAAGTTTTTGGTGTCTATGTTACCTACTTCTTTCAAAAACATAACACTGCAGTTTAAATAATGCAGTTTTCCTGTCAAGGAAAATGAGACTCGCCATGATTAATACGAGCAGGCTATGAGGTTAGCGAAAGCGTGAGAGCTCAGCCATGCTGTGTTCTCCACAGTGAAGTCCTGTCGCAGCCTTCAGGATACAGCACCCTCCTCCTTACCCAAGCCTTGAATCTCTGCTCCAACCCGGAGCTCTGGAGTTATTTAAATCTTAACCTCTAGGAAGTCACTCTTTGTGTTTGACTTGAGCACGGTCATTTTCCCTTTTGCTGTATACTTTTTCCTCCCATGAACTCGACAGTTCCCAGTTCTTCTGTGGCTGAGAACAGGAAGGGAAGCTCTCGCGTCCACCTCTTTGATCCTATAACAGGGGGCTCTTACACTGATCCATGTTGTTGACCATTGCTAGGTTAGGAACCCTTTACGGGTAAATGGTTTTAACCATCTTCACTTTTCTAATATCCAACTCAGTGCCTGACATGTGCACATGTTTAATAAATGCTTTAGAAGTAAATAAATGTAATAATTAATAAAGATGTTTAGGTTGGCCAGTAGTGGCGCACACCTTTAATCCCAGCACTCGGGAGGCAGAGGCAGGCGGATCTCTGTGAGTTCGAGGCCAGCCTGGTCTACAAGAGCTAGTTCCAGGACAGGCTCCAAAACAACAGAGAAACCCTGTCTCAAAAACAAAACAAAACAAACAAACCAAAAAGAGAGAGAGAGAGAGAGAGAGAGAGAGAGAGATCTCCTTCAGGCCCTAATTAAACACCTTTGTAAGATGTGTTGCTGGACCCATCAAATGGAATGGTTTATAGGACACTTGAACTTCTTCAGGGTCAAAGTCAAGGTTTCCTGCCTCCTAGGTGAGCAGAGAGACAGCACTGGATCTGGGTAAGGGCGTGCGAGCTCCCCGACCCTGATTACTCATCAGTTTCTCTCCAAGCATTTTTTTTTATTTGAATTACATCACTTAGTCCATGGGTCCAAGATTCCCACTTGGCTGAAACTCTCTGGCCTCAATTGCTTTGAAGCACAGATCTCCTTCTGTGTTCACAAAGCATTTACACTGGGAAATCTGCTCCACGTGACTTGTGAAACTTTCACTTGTCTAGATTTATATTTGTCTTTGAAGTCGTGTTTGGCATTTATTTATTCCAAAGATCTGTGTTAAAAGTATTTGCTTTCTGCCTACATTTAGGAGCTGTGTTCTAGTTGGTTTAAACTTTTGACTCAAGCTTTTAATTAACCGCAACAGTGAAAATGGGAAGGACCAGCCTTGGCTTAAACCTCGGTTTGAATGTGTTCCCCCTCAGGCCTGAAAGTTCAAGGCTTTCCTCAGCCCGGTGCAGACAGGAGTTGGTCTAACTTCATGGGTAGTGCCTCATGGTAGGTCACGGGGGATGTGGAAATTCAATTTCCTTTTTGCTTTAATTTCCGGTCACCATGAGCTGAACTAGAGACCTTCTCCTTGGCGTTCTGCTACCTTGTCGTGGGTTCAAAGCAATGAGGTCAAATGACCAAGACTGCAACCTTCAGTAGCATAACTGCAAGTAAATCTCTGCTCTTCTGAAGTTAACCGTCCAGCTATTTGATTACCGTAGCGGAAAGCTGCCTAACATTTCTCCAGGCTGGATTCTCTGATGCTTCCACTCCCTCAGCCCTGGAGCTGCGAGCTCTATAGCATTCTCCCAGTGTTTGAGTGGGTAATATTATGGACGCGTAGGAGATTTTGGAATTTTCAAGTTTCCTCAGTCTCATAGACTCTTAGACTTCCCCTACAGCTGAGCTTGAAGCTGTGGAAATTGAGGATTATAATGAAAACGCTGACAACACCTTTGTCAGGCAGGCACTCAGCAGGCCTGTCCCTCTGCAATCAGAGGCTCATTGTGAGCGCTGAAGAAGCTCTATGTGATTTATTTTGACGCTCCGTTCCCATACTGACTGAATCAGTTGCTTTCCTCAGTCTCAGTCTTTGACTCTCTCTCTCCTATCAACAAGAAGTTTTTTTTTTCTTATGCCAATTAGGAAATTATCCTCATTATTATATCACGAGCGGTACGCTTTACTTCTGCTGAGTCAGCAGAATGGTATTAACGCACAAAGAACACGGCCTAACTTCAATCTATTGAGTAAACAGAAAATGTATTTCTCTACAGAAGTTTAGATTTTATGATGAAGCAGCTAGGATTTTGTGGGAGCTTCCCTCACCGACCTACCCAATCAGAGTTAGGTAAAAAAATCACGATCATACAACTGCCTACAGTTTCAATTTTTAAAAGCCTCTTGAATAGATAATATAGCAAAATACGTTCGGATTTCTTATTAGGTTGACCTCCCCGTCTTCCTTTTGTCCTCACTCAGCAAACATTTTGATTGCTATTTCAATGGTTACTTTCAGTGTTCAGAGCCTGTAAGTATGGCCCGTGGGTATTCATCTGAAATATGCATCAGCCCTAAGCTTGAGCACTCATTAAAGGTCAGGTAAACGGGACATAAAAGTGGGATTCTGCTTCCTTGAGAGTGCAAAGGGCTGGACACACTCTTGCAGTGTGGGGAGGTTAGTCTTTGCCGAGGAAGTCAGCCCTGGGAAAGCCAGGGTCAGGAGGGCTTGTGCACAGCCCATGGCTTTGGGACACCTCCTCTTTGTCCCAGCAAGGCTGAAACCACAGGGCAGACACTTCTTCCAGGATCTTTCTCCACCATCACAGCCCACGCGCCGAACCGCGCTGCCCACCACTGCTCAGCCTCTCCACATGGATTTTTGCTCAGGTACTAGAAGCACGGAGAGAAAGAGAGGAGGAATAGCGAGCGGAAAAATACCAAGAGTTGCACTTGATTATTGGAGGTAATTAAGAGAGCCTAAAAATAGCCAGGCCTCTTATTTCATTTTCTACTGAAAATGATTCAAATTCAGAGCTATTCACAGCTGTGCTGGGGGCTGATCAACCACACAGAGCTGATTTGAAACACTTGCATCAGTGATAAGCAGATGCAGCCTCACTCTGTTCTGCTAAGTATAACTTGGGGTGGTACCATGACTCAGACACTGTGGAGTGTGATACAGAGATCAATAGCATCATTACCTGTCCTTTATTCTGCCAATACATTTAAGCAGAGTAGAAAGAAATGGCCCCAAGACCATACACACTTTGTAAGACTCTCCTTGCAAAGTGGTTGTTGGTGAGTCTTTGAATCTGGAATCAATCCATGAATGGATTGATTGAGCAGACTTGTAGCTCATGATTTTGTTGATTTATTTTCTGATATCTCCAAAATATCTGTAGGTATTGCACAATGAAAAATTACTAATTCAAAAATGCATGGGGCTAGGGATATACCTCAGTGACAGAGGACGGGCCTAGCATGTACAAGGCTGTGGGTTTGGTCTTCAGAAACACGATATAAATAGATATTAAACAGGATAAGAAAATAGTTCCTGGGGGTAAGCACTGCTCTTAGACAGATATGTCAAATTTTAGGAACCAATCCAATTTTGTGCAATGAACTTCCTTGATCTTTGTTACGCAGAGGGGGCTATTATCACCCACAGACACAGACATGTACCAAATCCATCACTTCTTTCTCTAGTTTTCTACAGTCTGCCAATTTTTCCTTACAGGACATATTTTTCCTATAACTTCATCATAAAAAATGTATTAGGTATTCTTTGCAACCCAGGTAGAAGTCTGCTCTTCTCATGAAAACTTCTGCAATTCTGTTGGCATTCTCTGCAACTTCCTTTAGATGAATGGAGCTGCAGTGGTTTTCTACTTTCTAGCAAAATAAGTAAATGAAAAATAAGATAGCCTTCTGACCATGGTCAACATCTGCTAGGATTCTTCAAGCCAATACATTTTGAGTGCCTTTGGTGTTCAGGCTTTTCTCTATAGTCCTTAAATCCATGGAGATTGCCCTTAGGCACAGGTGAGAATATTAGAGAGTATTAATAACACACAAACATAAGGAGAAAGTTCCAAATGGCTGTGGGGAAAGCATTGTAGCATCTATTGGTGAGAAAAGAAACTGTGTGTTGAGCTCAGTGCTGAATGAGGAAAGAAGGCCAAGGGGAGATATGTGGACGTAGCAGGGGAAAGGACTAGCTAATGCGAAGCCTCCACTGAGGTAGCAGATGAGGTTTGTCTAAGGAACAGTACATTGCTAGTGCAATAATATTGGTGGTGATAGTGAAGGGAGTCACAACTAGGTTTTTATTTTGAATGTGGAACAAACACAGTTTTCAAAAGGAATAGATTAAAGGGTGAGTGAAGAACAAAGACTAATCATTTCTTTTAAAGCAAATTAAAATAAGATTGAGATACTTCTCATTAAGAAAACTCACAACGTCAAACTTTGTAGAGGATTCGAAATAATCTCATACACAGGTTCCTATTGCTGCTGGGAATACAAATGATCACTCTCACTGTGTAAAATGCTTTGGCATTGTCTCCTAATGCTCGGTGAATACCTGATGACTCAGCAAATTCACTTTTGAGTGTTAGCTCAACAGAAACATGCAAACAAATGCATAAAGACATAAAAACATCCCTAGGAGGAATTATCATAATACCTCTGAAGTTAAGAAAGACTTCAACAACTATTGAATGGATAAGTAAATTGAGGCTGATTCTTACAGTGAATCATTATAGGGTGGTAAAAATGAGCAAACTACTATCACATACTATTATTATAGCTCATGAAAACATTATGAATGATGAAGTCCAAATATATCTATATAATATATCTATAATATATATGCACACATATGCAAATATACACACAATATATACATATATATGTTTATAAAAAGTTGAAAATACTTTTTCAGAATAATGATCCTATTTATAAAAGGGGCCATGACTTTAGGCAAGGCGAAAGCAGAGTTTCTGTGACATTGTTCACATTCTTTCCACGTTGGTAGTAGCTGCTTATCGTTGCATATCCTGCTGTGCACTATGTTAGACTGTGTATATGTCCTATGCATATATTGTTTACAATGCTCAAAATTATTAGGCAATACAGAAAGAGTGTGAGAAGCGAGGAAGAGGAGCTAGAGAATGCAGAGAGAGCATTTAAGGAGTTTTTCTGCCAATCACAGAAGCAACACAATGATAAGTGATATGGGTCCACTTTTCTCTTTAATAAAAATGAAAATTATTTGTCTGTATATTTATAAGTTGATGAAAATGATCCAGTCTAATTTTCCTAAATGGGTAACAAAAGAAAGAAAAAAAGAAAGAAGGAAGGAAGGAAGGAAGGGAAGAAGAAGAGGAGGAGGAGGAGGAAGAAGAGAAGGAAGAAGAGAGGATTATTGGATAAAATATGAACAGATGAGAGGAGCTGGAATCCAGTGAGGAGGAAGAGGAGGAGGAGGAGGCACAGACCTAGAGTCACAACACATATATGCTTGGTCCTCTCAGCAAAAGAAGAGGGAGGTAGACATAATGGCGGAAAATAAATAGCTTGTATTTTAATTACTGCTGCTGTGTCACCTGAGTAAGGAGTGAGTCCGCCTTTTTAGAGTGATGGAAGTTGGCCATTAGAAGTGTGAGGTACAGAAAATAGGAAATAATAAAAAAGCAAGAAAGAAGCAAGAAATTTCAAGGAGAGATGAGGAAGGATTTCTGGATAATGCTGAGCGTTCACTTGAGCTCTCTGGGTGTATTCTTAAGGAGAGGCATGCCTGTGTCCCCTCTGCCACTGGGAGGTTGTACCTGGTGCCTCATACAGTCCTAATCAGGGAATCTTTCCCTCTGAAATTGCATTGACAGACTTGACTATGGTGCTTGTAAGCTGGGAGGAGGCACATAGACAGAATGAGGCTGATGGAGGCTCTGTGCACGACATTTTCCAGACTCCTTGTCAGGGTGTCTGTTGGGTTCTGTGAATACATATCCCTAGTGGGAGGGTGCAAGGTGGGTGGCAAGCCCTTCTTTATTCTGGCTTCCAGTTCAAGCTAGAACCATGGTATTCAGCCCCGCAAAGGCCTGGACTCTAGTCTTCAGCTTTTGTTACCCTGAGAAGAGAGCCTCTACTTGTGGGCAAGAACATAACAGGTGGATGTTCAGATTACTGGGAATTTCTTTGTGTTTGATATGAATTGGTGTATCAGGTTGCAGATCCCACTCTTATGACAAGTAGCTCAATGTCA
Source organism: Ondatra zibethicus (assembly GCA_004026605.1). Classification (NCBI taxonomy): domain Eukaryota; kingdom Metazoa; phylum Chordata; class Mammalia; order Rodentia; family Cricetidae; genus Ondatra; species Ondatra zibethicus. The sequence continues at coordinate 16,356 of PVIU01001717.1, forward strand.
AGTCATCACAAGCAGCCCACCGCTCAAACCAGGCCTTTTACCTTTCCTTTCCTTTTTCAGATATAAGATGTAATTAATTGGGCCATCTTTACCTCCCTTAGGTTTTCTTTATGTCACTTGCCTTCCTATGGCTAGGAGTATAAGTCGACATTGTGATTACACACAAAGCTCTCTAACATTTTAGGGCCATCATGCTGCCTGATTCAAAGATAACAAATAAAACCAACTGAAATTTGCAGAAACAGATTTTCTGTATTTTTTTCTTTTCATATATGCCATATTCTTGTGCTGCCTGACTTGGTGGTCACAGTGGTATTGAGATCCGGTCCCCTTGGTCATCCAGAGTTTGCCTTTGTGTGCCCTTCTTTATTAATCTGAGAATCTTCTTGGGCCCAGGCCTGAAGCAGGCACACACTCAGCTCTTGTTTCCCCGAGCAGCTGCTTCTCATCTTTTCTTTTTCCCAGCAATGGTATATATGATTGCCTGAAGTGACGTCTTCATTTTGAAACATCTGACATGCTCGTCTTCCCCGGGGGAGAAGGTCCTCTAATTATCACATCATCACAAAAGGAAAAACCCAGCACCAAGATATCTTAGATTCTGTAGTGACAACGACAGTGGCTCGGGGCTGATGCCACTCTGCAGACTGTTCTTCTTTGGTGCTGTGCAGGACAAGAGCATGCTGAAGGGTGGGGGCAGGGGTGCAGCACAGCCTTTCCCATTCATTGCATGGGAGGGCACACAAACCCTCCACCCAGGGCTCTAAAATAAGGAATTTCCTACTCTTCCCTGGTCTTACTCAACCTTTCCGAGGCTGTCAAAATTCTGTTTTCTCACTCATCTTTCATCTATCAGTTTATGTGTTACTCATAAAGCTACTTTAACCAAGCCGCACAACAAGAACCAGAGTTTAAAATACAAAGAACATGAAAGCAAACAGTTCCAGGAGCCAAACTTTGGTTGAGTATTCAGCTCAACCTAGGGAGGATTCTGGTAATGGGCAGGAGGGAACATGCTGGGTACTTCTCGCATTAGGAGTATGAGGTAGAACACTGCAGGGAGGAAGACACCTGTGAGCTCCTACTGTCTCAGTTACAATGCCGAACCGCCATTCCGTGCAGATTGTGGACCTGTGGTTGAATACAGTAAGTAAAGGAAGATGTGATCAAACATGTATATCGGATGATTCCTTTTAAATTGGAGTCTGGAACCTGTCCACATTGTTTGAGAATGAACCAAGGGCCCCTCAGACAGTTTAAGAATAGGTAAACAAACTGTGAGTAGTTAGTGGTTGGTAGGGAGAGAGACATTTTTCTTCAGTGGTGTAGTCATTAGTAAGTCTCCCTGTACATGATCCTTTGCCCATACTCATGAAAGCAACCCTACCTCAACTCAGTGGGTCATTAAAGAAAGAAAGAAAGAAAGAAAGAGAGAGAGAAAAGAAGAAAGAAAGGAGAGTGAGAGAGAAAGAGAGAGATCCTAGTAGAGGGGACTTCTATAGAAGAAGGGGAATTGGCGAAAGTGGGAGAGAAGATGATGGGGTGACTATAATCTGATTAAAACACATATACATTGATAAAATATCATTATAAAACCTATTCTAATGCATAATTAATACATGCTAATAAAACACACTGAGGCTCCTCCTATGCTTGCATCCAGAAAACAAAACCATGCTTTCTAGAACACACACAGACATATTGTGTGTTTCTAAATATGTTTTTCTATGTAGTTTGTAGTGCTGTATTATAAACTTTTAACACAATGTGAAGTTTTGAGGCAAATTTTAAATAGTTTTACACACCATTAATTACGCAATCCTAGACATTCAGTGAATGTGCCAATGAACTAACTGAAATGGAAACTACAAAGCAGATAGGTCTAAGGGGGCTTGGACAGCAGTTCACTCCCAGATTGACACTCTGTCCTGTGCTTTGCTTCTTCTGCAGAAATACAGATGTGGAACTGGCAGGTTCAGAAGACAGTGGTGAGCACTGGAGGCAGAAGGAATGGCAAAGAACAGGTTTCCATCTGCTTTACTGTATCTTAGACCAAAAGCCTGAGATTTAGGTCCTGGGGCTCATTATTAGGCTTATGACAAATGAGGTGGGTTTCATAGTGCAGAAAATTCTTAGTCACTGGTGACAAGAATTTTCTGGATGTTTTAGGAAAGTCCTTCATTGCTGACTTCTCCAGTAGACTTCCTTGATATAAGAAAAGAAAAGAAATCCTAGGCCCTAGGACCTCCACTTTGATACAGGGTACAGTGCTGGCCTCAAATTTGCTATTATAAGAATAACCTCAAATTTCTGGTTCTCCGGCCTCCAACTCCCAAGAAAAGAAGCCTGGTTTTACTCATTGTCTTGGGTGGAATGCAGGCTTTCTCCATGCTAGGCAAGTAGTCTACTGACTGAGGGACATCCTAGCCCCTTCTCTTGTCACAAAGGACTCAGGACAAACAGCAGGGAAAGAGGAAAATTGCAAATGCACACAAGGACATTTGGAATATGAGCCAACGTGAGTAGAAGTTGGTATGAGTGACCTGCTTTGGTTTAGAAAAGCTTTCCTGTGGCTGACTGACAGTATTTCTCCATGTATCAGCTTCATTACTAACAAAGCTTCAGGTTGTAAAGATTAAAGTCTCTTTTGGCTTCCAATCTTTAAAGTTTTGGTCCGTGGCTGATTGGTCAAAATGGTTTGGGCAGTGAGGGAATTCTTGGTGGAAGATGCTGTTATGTTCCAGCATCTGGAGACAGAGAGAGAGGAGGTGTCTCAATATCCCTTTCAAAGACCCACCCTCCATGCCTAAGCGGCTTCTGCCAAGTCCTCTCTCAGAGATTCTGCCATTTTTCAGCAGCACCATGTGCCTTTGGGAGACATTTCATATACAAAACACAGAAGTCAGTAACTCATTTGGCATACCACAACTAAATATATTGAAAGATAGAATGTCATCTTCCCAACCATGACAGGCAAAGTTGGAAATTAAAAATGAAGGATTAAAACCATTTGGAAAACATGGGGATATCTGGATGGGTAGATTGGCACTGGCCCAATCTAGCAAGCCCTGATTTTGTTTGCTTAACCTACACGGAGCCTAACACTGCCCTGTATTTGTGCTTGTCTGTCGCACAGGGATGGTCATTGCAAATGTTACATAGTACACGGTGGTCCTACATGAAAGTCCCGTGGCTGTTGTATGGAGTATGTAAGTTGAACACAGGAATTCTGATTCCAAGCAATGTTCTTTTGCTGAGGAAGGTCTGTAGACGACAGTCTGACATAAGTGAAATTCTGAAAGATGTCTTTAAACAAACTAAACTCCAGGACTTTCTACATGTGTCAAATGTGTAGTTTTACATCTAAAATAAGATGGAGTAGTATATCCACACCTACACATATCCTTTTATGTACCTCAAATCACCTCTGTATTGCTTATGAGACCTCATACAATACAGATGCTTTGTAAATCATCATAATTAGAACACAAAGAGAAGAAAAAAATAGGCAAGCTCTGACCAGATGTACTTAAGGCCCAAGACTTTTTTCCTACATATTTGTGTTAATTGAATTTACAGATGCAAGCCCATGCACATGAGGCCTCACTACAATCAGAGAATCACCATCACAAAGCTAAAAGTGACTTTGGAGCCCTTTTACCAGCCTGCCACTTTACCGATTCCTTTATAGGTCATGTGAGTATAAACCCAACCTTTGACCTGCGCTTTCACTATTACAATGGAACCAAAAGTCTTTAGTTCTTGGTCACTTTTTCCAAGTCCTACTATCCCTTGTGTTCGTAAGACTTTCTAATTTCTTGTCTTTTGACATCTCAGAATGAATGTTTAAATACTGGCTGTTCTGGAAGACCTGCTGTTTTCATTGTCCCCAGGCTTCCTTCTAGTCAGGTTCAGGCGTATTCCTGCCTGGGGCTTTGTTCTTTTTCATGCCTGTCAAAGGGTCTGGTCATTCTTTCTTTGCGAAATTTCTTGTACTTTCTTTTCAAAGCAGACCCATTAATTTGCACCTAAAATTTGGACTGTTCTTTCTAATTTCACATGCTGTTATTTTCCTGCTTTAAAACATCAGGCCTCCACCTAAGACTCACTCACTCGGAACTTTTATTTTAGCCAAAGTCTCAAGTCGATAGACGACGTGCACATTATAGACTAAGAAATGTGGCTGTCTTTGCCAAGCATTCTGCCTTCACTCTCTCACTTAATTTCAACTGTCTAGTGAATTAGGTACCATTTTTATCCTTCCGTACACACTGGCAAATAGAGGCTTAGCCATGATGTGAGACCTGCCCACAGAGCTTTGGCTGAAGTTCAGGATACTGTGAGGAAATACTAACTAGGCCACAAAAACTGGAATAGGCAGCAGGCCTGACTGAGGAGTCTGCACTGTGTTCTAGAGCACAGGTGTGGAGGTACTAGGCTGGGGCACAGAGGGAGTTAGTTAACGTCTGAGGCAAGGTTAACACCTGGGCAGAGGCTCCGGGGAGGGAAGAAAACTGCAACATCCTCAAAGCAGAGAGGATGAGGGTGGCAGGACCACCGAAGAAAATCAGGTGACCCAATGACCTTGGGAACTTGCTCTGGAATTGAAGTTTCAATGAGTGCCAATAGAAGGGCTGAGTATCTTTGTTACTCCAACAGGCTCTAAAGATGTCTGTGAGAACCTCAAGGAGAATGGAAGAAGAGGAGAGGGGTGAGCATGAAGTGGTAGACTTGGCCTTAAGGGCATATATTAGGGTGGAGTTTGTTTGCCAAGGGAAATGAGAGCACACAGTCCACCTCTGCTTGTCAGTCCCTATTCGCTCCCTGCTGGCCTGCCTTCTCTCTCTCTGCTCCTGAAATGTGATACGGATATGGGGATACTCTGGCACCGGGAAGCACAGGGCACACTGACTACCTTGTCTTTCATCGCTGGACCTCCTTACACGGTCCTTACACACAGGATAACTGGACCCAGGCATGCTTCGCCTCCGGAGAAGGAGCCGCAATACTTGCTCACATCATCCCAACTCAGCTGCCAGCGTGGATGAAAAGCACTGGCTGCTCAGGCTTGAGACACAGCTCTGTCCTGATTCATGGTCTCAGCACAGCAGTCAGGCTGTCTTCCTGGACCAGGAGGAGCTGAAGGATGATTATATTTGCCAGCTCTCCCCTAAGCCTGTCAGCCTTCAGCCCGAGAAGGCAGCACTGACTTAATGACTCAATAAGCGAGGACAGAGAAAGGATTTTCACAGTTAACAGAGTTTTGGGCATAAGACACTTTTCACAAGGAGAACTCAATTTTGAACCTTTGTTTTCAAAATGCCATGTTTCTTGTTTGATTTTCTTTTTGGTTCCAAGTGTCCTTCAGAGGGGAGATGGTTGAAATTGGGGAAGAAAAGCAATTTTCCTTTTACAGTATAATAGGACTTTTAATCAGAGTCACGTGAAGTGCCTCCCAGACTTAGGATGATTCTCAGCCCGCTAAATAAGAAAGATTTGAGATTCTAATTGAGAGCTATTTGGAAATCCCTCACAGGTTTCCTGCCTTTGGTTATCTGCTTAGAGGACAGTGCTTTTACCCTCAAATCCCAAGAATTTCACTGCCAAAGATGCATGAAATGCATGTCAAGCTAAGGTCTTTTATCGGATTGGCTTCTTTTGCTTCCCAGAGGGAAAAGACTGTTCTTATAACCTATATCAATTTCCCTCATCAGCTGGTCCCTTGTAAGAGATCATCTGTGGGCAGAAGTGCCTCCTGGTGATAGATGTCCTTTCACAGCGAGGCATCGGTGAGAAGCCTGAACTGGCTTCTGGCTGCAGAGGGTTTGTTCAAGACCCTCTTGTTTGCTTAGTGTGTTTTCATTATTTTGTCTTGTAATATCATCCTAGCCCCTCCACTCTTAAAAATCAACAATGATAAAAATCAACCTCATGGGTTTACTCGCCCTCTGTATTCGTGGCTTGCCTGATTCTACCGACAGTTTGGGTCACTGAGCCCATTGATAACCTGGGGAATGACACAGGTCCTGGATCCCCTGCAGTACTCTGAAACTTGATAGAAAGTTTTCTTTGGCCAACACTAAGGTCCAATGTATAAGCTCAGAGTATGTCTGGCATAGTATATAAAGGGAAAAGAAACTGTCAGTGAAGAGACTCAATTCAAAGAAACTCAAATTTTGGTTACTTTGTTTAGGATAAATAATCTGAGAAGACTAATCTCTGGGCCAAGCATGGTGATACATACTTGTGACTTGAGTACTTGGAGGTCATGGGTTCAAGTTCCTTTGAGGCTGTAGAGTGAGGACTTGATTACTCCAGAACACCAAAACCCAAAGCGATCAGTGCCTAACGGTTGCTTTTGCCTTCGTGTGTGTGTGTGTGTGTGTGTGTGTGTGCGCGAGATAGAGAGAGAGAGAGAGAGAGAGAGAGAGAGAGAGAGAGAGAGAGAGCGGGAGAGAGAGAGAGAGAGGAGAAAGAAAGCACCCTGTGTTTTCGGAGGGTATTTGTGTTTGAATTGGCTTTGATTTTCCTTGTGTCTTTACTCACAGGACACTAAGCATTTACATGGCATTCTCTACCTACTAGGCATTCACTCACTAGAAGAGATGGCAGAGCTCTCAGAGAGTTGAAGATTGTCCACGTTTGTTTGTTTGCTTGTTTGTGTTTGTTTTATGTTTTCCTGAGAAGAGGATTCACGCAGCCCAATCTGGCTCAAATTCACCCTGTAATTGAAGCTGGCCTTGAACTCCTAATCTTCCTGCCTCTATCCCCAAAGTACTGGGATTAAGTACAATACCCAGCTCAAGATTGTCTGAGACACCAGATGACTTGGGGAGTGTCTGTGGAGAACTCTGCAAGCCAGCTTGCTCCACCTTCATCAGGGTTCACAGACAGCACACACGGCCTCCCTTTCCTGGGGCTTTTCTCTGTTGTTTCTGTGCGGATGTCCATTTTCTCTTCCTCCCAGCTTGCTTTCTAGCACCTGAGAACCGTACCTCATGGTTGTGTTTGTCCTTTTACCTAATTGAAATTATTTTCATACAATATATTTTGATCATATTCCTTATCCTCCCTCACTCCTCCCAGATCTGCCCCACATCTCTGCCCACCTAAGTTCATGTGTGCTCTCTCTCTCTCTCAAAAAAAATGAGAGGAGTGAAAATCAAAGCTCAAACCATCCTATAGCACAACAAGACTTATACAAGTTTAGACCAGAAAAAATTCCATCAAGGAGAAGAGAAGGTGGATACAAAGTCCCACTCCTTACCAAGAAGCTATTTTCAGTTGATACCTGCTGGAAAAGGGAAAGAGAAAGCCAGTCTTGCCCAGTGCAATAACACTGGGTGTATCAAGCCCACTCCAGGGCAGACTCTGTGCCCCAAGAGCAGCTGGTCAACAGAAAATGGACTCCATGTTGTTTTTGTGGGCTTTTTTTTTCTTTTGAAAGCAAGGCTGTCGAGCGTGACATCGGAATTGGTTAAGGAATCTCTGAAGTGATGGGACATTCGCTACTAGGGCTCTACAAGCTGAATAAAATTCTCTGAAACAGCCATATTCTTTAAACGGCTCAACCTTGACTGAGCAAAACCTTGTGAATAAGAAGAGGGAAACATGATTTTGGGCTGTCCTTAGTAGTATGTCATTACTTGTGGCTGCAGGAGACATGGAGCCTCTTAACTTTTGGAAACTTTCCTAAGGTTTCCACAGTGATCCTTTGACAACCTTGCAGGTAACAATACGACAAGGACATAATTCAATCCCCTTGCCTGTCTATAGCTCACTTGTCCAGTGACCCTACTATGTGTTTGATAAATATACCAGATCGTGTATTTTCTTTTCTGTGACTGTAAAAGTTCCTATGAAGCTGGGCATGATGTCAGACATCTGTAATTCTGCACTTGAGCTGTGGAGGCAGGGAGCTAAAGAGCTCAAGTCCAGCCTCTGATACACAGCAAATCTGAGGGCAGCCTGTGCTATGTTCATTTCTGTTTTTAACAAAATCCTATAAAAGTCTGAGGGGTCAAGGACATCACAAGAAAACCCACAGAATCAACTAACCTGGACTCATAGGGGTTCACAGAGTCTAAACTGGCAATCAGGGAGCCTGCATGGGAATGACCTAGGCCCTCTACATAAATGACAGTTGTATATCTTTGCCTACTTGCAGAGCTCCTAACAGTGGGAGCAGGAGCTGACCCTTAGGGCTTTGACTGACTTTGGGGAACTTACTCCTCAAACCAGGTTCCCTTGCCCAGGCTTAATACAAGGAGAGGTTCTTAGTCCTACCCCAATTTAATATGCCATGTTTTATTGCTATCTATGGGAGACCTGCCCCTTTCTGAACAGAAATGAAGGAGTGGATGTGGGGGGTGGGGTAGAGGAATTGGCAGCAGAAGAGAGGAGGGAGGAGACACTGAGGTCAGGATGTAAAATAAATAAGTAAATAAAATACATTAAAAGCTATAAACAAATAGCAACAAAATAGCAAGCTGTCCCATGGTGTAACATGCCATTTATAACCGAGTCTCTGTTTCCAAGTCATAATCACTCACATATAGCTCAGAATAAACAGACAAAGCCCAGATTTTCATCTCCACAGCACCTTCTCTATTTCTTTTTCGGTCATATTCACCCTGGCTTCTCTCTCTCTCGCTCGCTAATTGAAAACACCCAGACAAATCTAACATGCTCTTCCCATGACAGCTACAGAGACCCTGGAGTTTCCAAACACCATTCAGATCACGCCTCTAGCTGGAGCATGACAGAGCACGGCCATGATGTGTGTAACCCAGGCAGCTCTGCTGAGGACAGAACAGCGTGCATGCTGCACTATGCTTTCCATGAGCCACTATCAGCCTGCTTACAGCACTGACAAACACACCAGGAAACACACGCATTAGAAGTGTCCCTTACCCACCATGCCAGCTCATTCACCTTTCTAGCTATAGTCACCACTTAGTTTCTTCATGTCTTGTTCTAGAATGATTCTGAGCACCAGTCCCCAAAGAAATACCAGGGAGGCTTATTATGAATGCAACAGTCTTGCTGATCATATGACAAAACAAAATACAGAATAGATAATTACCTCGATTCCATGAAGTCTATAGTATAGAAATGATATGTTGTTCAATATTCAGAACATTTTCCATATGATTTTTTAAAAGAATCATCAGGATAACATTTCTTTTTCATCTTTCCCTTTCCATTTCTTAATGTTAAAGGTAATGGTATGGATTATCCATATATATATACAAATATATATGTCATATATATTAAACACAGAATAATAGTTATTGTTGTCTTTGTAACTTTCATAAATTATTCTACCATAAAAACCACAAGGCATTGGCTCTATGCCCATAGGGAGCAAGTGCAAAATCATACATTACATTTTTTTTTCTGCTAAAAAGACGGCTGGAGGGCAAAGGGGATGGTCTTTGCATTAGTTAACCATGACAGGCTATGGTGGAGGAAATATCATGCATAATTCAGAAATCACGTGCAAAAAGGCAGACATGCAAGAGGCCTGTGTCAATGAAGGACAGTCAGGCATCCTTGGGTCGTGACCAAAGTAGCCAATCTCTCCCCCAGTTCAGAAGCCCAACTGTGAGCCCTACCTTGGAGGGCCTGTAAGCTGTGCGTCTGTACAATGATGCAGAGCTGCAGGACCAACTGCGGAGCGCTCTCCAGAAAGGTGGCGAGCAGGTGCAGCATGCTCACGTCGGCGTACTCGTACACCATCCTCCAGTAGAACCGCCACCTGCCGCTCTCCCCGCTCTGCCGGCTCCGAATACCCAAGTAGATTGTGTGCAAATACCTGGAAGGGGGCAGAGAGAGAAGATAGAGATGAGTGACAACTTAAAATTCAAACTCCCGAGTTGTTTTCCTTTGGTACAAGCCGCCATATTCAAAAGCATGTACGCAAAAGCGCATCCCCAGTCTTACATGTTCAGTTCGAGAGATCACAGCTCTGTTCCCCTCTCAAGCATCCCGTTGAATTGTATGTTCTCATCTCTCTGAATTGCAATATGAAGGTGTGTGGAGAAATGACGTGGGCACTAGGCCATTGGGTATGGGAGGGATTTTCTCTGAAATCCACCGCTATCCTTTCTTGTCAGATCCGTGTGTGTACCCAATTGTGAACACAGTGTGGCTTTCTCCTCACACGCAGAGTAAGTCTGAGGTTCTAAGAGCGATGTGCTTGTAACTTTCCTTGTGTCTTTAGGAAACGTTGTCATGATTTAAAATTTCCAAACAGATATAACAAAAAATTATGTTAATAAACCCATTATGCCTGTCATAAAGATCAGCGAATCATCAACCCATTGGGGGTATTTTTTCAACTATATACTTATTTGTGTGGTGTGAGCATGTGTGTGTGTTGCCTGTGTGAGTGCAATCATATGTGCAGATGTGTAGGCCAGAGGTCGGTAAAGCATCTTCCATTCCCAACTTTACTCTTTAAAAACAGGGTCTCTGCTGACAAGGACAGGTGGTCAGTAAAACATGTCAGCAATCCTCTGCCTCTACTTCCTCATCCCTACTGCACTGAGATTACAGTGTGTGCCAGCATGTCCTGATTTTTACATTGGTGTTGGGAGCCAAACTTAGGTCTTTATGCTTGCGTAGCAGGCACTTTCTCAATTGAGCCACCCCCCATAAATACAAGTTTTCTTCAAAACCACTTTTAAACCAATATTGTTATCAGGAATGAACCATAATAGACTCTTCAATGGTTTATACCGCTGGGCATCTTTTAAGCCTATATATCAGTGGGCATCTTTTCCTGATTATCCTAATTCTTGACAGTTTGTCAATCAAGGCCCACACTAGTGATTACTTAATATGTATCTAAAGTCTCTTTCAAACTATGGCTCCCCTCCCATTTCTCATTTCTTCCATGCATTTCATTGTCTTGAGTTTGATGGTTGTATTCTCCTGATGTGTTTAATGTAACTGTCTTTGGTGTTTTCTGCAAACAGGTAGCGTGTGGCAGCTGCATACATATTTAATCTTCAGCAGGTGATGTTCACCTTCATCAGGAGGAACACTGTGACCAGCCTTTCCATTCTGTGATGCTGTCACCGAAGGATGCTATCAAAATCAGAACTTCACAGCATGGATATTTTGAGCATATCACTGCAGGTTGTTGGTCAGTTTGGGTGTCTGTGGTTTGCTTTCTAGTAGATCCCTCAAGGAAGGCACATATGGACAGTATTCCCTGAATTCTTAGATGTTTCTAAGAATACACAGTCATCCATCTTGGCAATGGATGGGAACAAGATTTCATGGGCAGTGCCTCCTGCAGCTGGAAATGTAACCCGGCCTGTCTGGTTGTGGAACCCATCACAGGGAAGACTTTCAGGATAAGTCAGTGTGAGGAAAGTTGAAGAAAAGTGACAAACAGAGAATAAGTATACCCTCAGGGGATGGTTGGGGTGTGGTTGGGTGTGATTGGGGGGACAGTTGGGGTGTGGTTGGGTGTGATTGTAAGATTAAGATGCACCGACATACTCAACAATAGCTACATACAGGATTTGGTGGCTTTTTGCTGCAGTAATGTATTTGTTTTGTGTGCTGCTGGCAATTGGGAATTGTAATCTAGACAAGCACTCTACTCCCAAATTACATTCCCAAGCTTAATTTTCTGGGGTTCGAATTAGTTGTTTAAAGGGGTTTTAATTGACAAGCAGATTCAAAGATTAAGCAAAGTTTAAAAATCAGTGGAATTTTAAAATTATTAAGACCTAAAAACTGTTGTTTGTTTCTCTCATAGAATAAACCTTTGCGGATGAAATCATAACATATCAGGAGGTGAGCTGTTTAGGTTCATGAAGAGAGGAGTGTCGTTGATGTGGATGAAGTCAACACTGAGGCTTTAAGACACACATTTTAGATTAAAAAAGGCTCGTGAGCTGCTTTAAATGCACTTGTCTGAGCTGTGCCTCAGAGAGGGGAGGATGATCTCACTTTAGTCCTTCAAAAGCCTTGGCTCTCAGCTAGTCAGAGACTCAGGGAAAGGTGGAGTCCCTCTCCTCTAGGACTAAAGTTTCCCTGCGTCTTACTAGTTTTTCCTCTTTGTATCTTCTGTTCTATACTTCAATTTTGCAATGTTTGCTACAGATTGATGCTCACTTCCAGAGTCTGCCCAGAGCACCTCCTATGCCCCACGCATCTTTTCTATTACTGTTCAATGGATATGAATCAACACCACTAAACTTTGCTTCCTGTGATTTCCTTACTCTGGAAGCCTTTTCACCTTCCTTAACCCTGAAATGTACAAACATCATCCCCAACCCCCACTCTCTCTTCCCACCCATGTAGGACTGTCTGTCTACTGTTTGTACCAACTGTTTTTATTCATAGTTTAACCAGAGGAAAGCAATGCTTTTGTATTTATTTGCTGTTATGTTAGTAATGTCCTCCAGAACATTACTACCAAAGAATAAAGTGTCTTTTATTTATCTACTCTTATTCCTTCAGTTAATTTATATACTTTGACTTATTCAGCGAGTTCATACTGAACATGAAGTACACCTATCATTTTCGTTGTTTTCCCAAGGAAACGTAAACCTGCTGGTTAATTTTGAACAGAAAAGAAAGAAATCTGACTTGCATTTACCACCATTGGCCATTGCTTGGGAAATAGAAGTTCTCAATAGGGTGTAAATCAATTCACAGTCCATTAACTCATTGTATCTTAGGAGGACAGGTTCAAGGACTTGCTTCAGATACCCAAATCTTCAGATGTTCAAATCCCTGAAAGAAAGCCTATGGATGTCCTCCCCTATCTGGGCATAATCTCCAGATTACTTATAACATTTAATATAAAGCAAACAGAAAGAAACAGGAGTCATACTGTGTTGTTCAGCAAGTAATGTCAAGAAAAGGTGTGACCCCCACAAAGACATGTGATCAACTATGTTCATAGCAACATTATGTGTAACTGCCAGAACCTGAAAACAACCTAGATATTCCTCAACCAAAGAATGGATAAAGAAAACATGGTACATTTGCACAACAGGGTACTACTCAGTGGTAAAAAATAATGACATCTTAAAATTTGTAGGCAAATGCATGGATCTAGAAAAAAAAAACTTGTTGAGTGAGGTAAACCAAACCCAGAAAGACAAATATAAAATTTACTCACTCATAAGTGGCTTTTAGAGATAAATCAAAGAAAAAATAGTCTATAGTCCAGAAGCCTAGAGAATCTAGATAACAAAGAGGACCCTAAGAGAGACATACATGGATCTACATAGGAAGGAGAAAAAGACAAGTTCACCTGAGTAAATTGGGAGTGTGGAGGTCATGGAAGGAGGGGAGAGGGGAGGAAAAGAGGGGACTAGAGGAAAACATATAACTCAATTAAAACAATTAAAATGGGGTACAGATTTAAAGGAAGAATTCTAAGTAAAGGAAACTTAAGTGGCTGACTTAAATATATGTTTAACATCCTTAGCCACCAGGGAAATATAAATCAAAACTACTTTGAGATTATATCGTACACTTTTCAAAATGGCCCAGAAGAGAAACACATGTGATTGCTCATGCTAGAGAGGATGTGGAGTAAGGGAAGCACTCCTCCATTTCTGGTGGGAGTACAAAATTGTACAACCACTGTGGAAGTCAAGATGTCAGTTTCTAAGAAAATTGTGAATAGATATACTTCAAGACCCAGCTATACTGCTCTTCGGTATACATATAGAATGCTTCATTCTACTACAAGGACAAGAAGAAACTTATAACCAACACTGCTTGAATAACCAACAACCAGAGACGAGATAGCCCAGAGACCTATGGAAAACCAAACACTAGTGGCTTAAAAATAAATAATAAGTATCAATAAAGTGACTGCTAATGATATTGTGCTATACTCATAGATCAGTGCCTTTTTCAGTGAGCATCAAGAGGATTTCTCTTGGGAACAGATATAGAGACCCACAGACAGACATCATGTGGAGAGAGGGTCTATATGGAAGGTATCCATCAAATCTTTCCCAGCAGAGCTCAGGGATTCCCACAGAAGAGGGGGAAAGAGTGTAAGAACCAGAGAGGATGGGGGACACCAGGAGAACAAGGCCCTCTGAGTCAACTAATCAAATCAAAAATGAGCTCAAAGAGAGTCAGGCAGCAAGCACAGGGGCCACATGGGTCTGTACCAGGTCCTCTGTATATGCATTAGAGCTATTAGCTTAGTATCTTTATGGGACTCCTGAGTGTGAGAATGAGAAGGTCTCTGACTCTGCCTGCCCTTGAGATTCTTTTCCTCTTGATGGATTCTTACGTCTAACTTTGATAAGATAGTTTACTTAACCATGTATTTTATTTTGTCATATTTGCTTGTTATCTCTTAGAAGCCTGTTCTCTCCTAATGAGAGACAGAAAGGGAGGGCGTGTGGTGGAGAGCGGAGGCAGGGAGGGACTGGGAGGAATAGTGCAAACTAGAATCAGGATATATTGTGTGAGGGAAATAATCTGTTTTCAATAAATGGGAAAAAATTAAAAAGAAAGAAAAACATAAACATTTGGAAAATAAAAATACTGCCAATAAAAGAGAAAAAGAAATTTCAAAAAAAAAAGAAAAGAAAAAAGAAGAGAAAAGTTGTGTACACATTCAACTCAGATGTGAGTTCCTCTGTTTTGGATCCACTGTGGGTTAAATCTGCAGGGACTTTTCTACCTTTCTGATGTGGGAGAATTGTCTGTATTCTGTTAATCATTTAAATAATGTCAACCATTGGCCATTAGCCAGGCTGGAAGTATAGGCAGGAAAACCAGACAGGAAGTAGAGGTGGGGCAATGAGAACAGGAGTATTCTGGGAAGAAGGAAGTTCTTTCCCAGTCCTGCCCAGACCACCGAAGAAGCAGGATGTGACCTGTCCTGCTGAAAAAGGTACTGAGCCATGTGGCTAAAATAGATAAGGATAATGGGTTAATATAAGCTACAAGAGCTAATAAGAAGGCTGAGCTAATGGTTTATTAGTTTATAACCTAATGCAGACTCTGTGTGACTTTTCTTTGGGACTTGCCTGCTGTGGGAACTGGGCAGGACAGAAACTCCCAACAAGCCAGCCCTCATGTTACAGAATGGTGTCCACGTGGACAACTGCATTCACATAAAGCCTGACAGAGCTTGAGAAGTAATTCTAGACAGAAAATAATAGAGTAAAGCATGGCTTCTTGGTAGCAGAAATTTCTTGGGTTTGCTCTGCTTGCTAGAGGCAAGGAAGTGCTCTCATCTAAGAGAGGTTTCCAGACTCAGCTTTAGCTGTAAAGCCTTGCAGCTCTTTTAAAAGGTCCTGCCACAAAACACTTAAATAGTGTTGATAAAAAGCTGACTGCATGCTTTTCGGTTTACACCTGTAGCAGGAAAAAAGCTGCGCCGTTTTAAAATGCCGGCTTTCTGGGCTGTCCTGCCAAGGCAAACTCTGACTCTTTCAGGCAGGCAGTCCAACTACTACGGATCATTTGAGGGTTGTTTGTGGACACACTGTTGCAGCTTGCTTGCTGGCAGGGACCTTGAAACGCCATAGAGTTGTGGCAATAAACATGGCTCCAGCTGGTACCTCAGCCATGAGGCTGAAATCTCAGAAAGCTAAGAAATGGGCTGGATCTAGTCGTCAAAGACACGGCTTTAATCCTCTTCATCTTGCTTGGTAAATTAAAGACTCATGGTGGTCAGAAAAAGAGAGATATACAGAAAAGAGAGATTCAAAGATGAAGAAAACCTCTAAGTGGTTTACAGTGTGTTAAAAATCTATGCAGCCTTGAAAAAAAGGTTAAATTCCTTAAAATAAAAAAAAGAGAGTAGTTGGGTGTGGTGGTACACACCTTTAATCCCAATGCCTCGAGGCAGAGGCAGACAGATCTCTGTGAGTTCAAGGTGTGGTAGCACACGGCTTTAATCCCAAAGCTTGGGAGGCAGAGGTAGACAGACCTCTGTAAATTCAAGGTGTGGTGATAGACACCTTTAATCCCAGCATTTGGTAGGCAGAAGCAGGGGGATCTCTGTGAGTTCAAGGATAGCTTGTCTACACAGGGAGTTCCAGGACAAAGATACACAGAGAACCTGTCTCGAAAAGCCAAAAATTAAAAATAAAAGAAATAGAGTTTAAAATAAGGCTGCATAAAGATGGAAAACACACAGAGAATCTGGATACTGTATTTTATTATGCTCTCTTTGAATTGTTTGAATGCTGAGGAAGGAACAACAGCTGCTAAAAGATATTTGCTTATGAATGCTGCTGAATTAATCCAAGATAGGTATTTTGAAAATACTTTGACTTCAAAATTGAAGTCAAAAGGTATGTTACTTTGGAGAAGAGATTTTGCTTTTGTTTCCACAGGAAATGAGAGGCTATGGATTCATTCTGAGTTAAGAAAAATCAGGTTTGATCAAGGAAGACCACCTGAGAAATCTCCAGTAGGAAAAGATTGCCCAGATGTCTGAGTTCTACATCCAGAACAGATTCAAAATGCTGCCTGAGATGATCAAGCCTCACAGGATACTCCAGTCAGGACTTGATCATAACTCTAAATTTTCTTTAGGTCCCCATAAGATTATCAGCGCCCCCAACCAGCTGGAAGTAGCCTGGAATACTATGCCCACATTCCCAAAAAATGGACTATGGATATTTTCCTTTGTTTAAAAAAAAAGAGGGGGAAGTGATGCAGGAGAATTGTCTATATTCTGTCAATCATGTTTTAAATAAATGCTGATTGGCCATTAGCCAGGCAGGAAGTATAGGCAGGAAAACCAAACAGGAAGTAGAGGCGGGGCAATGAGAGTAAGCGTATTCTGGGAAGAAGGAAGTTCTTTCCCAGTCCTGCCCAGACCACTGAAGAAGCAGGATGTGACCTGCTCCGCTGAAAAAGGTACTGAGCCATGTGGCTAACATAGATAAAGATACTGGGTTAATGTGAGCTACAAGAGCTAATAAGAAGCCTGAGCTAATGGGCCAATCAGTCTATAATCTTCTGGAGACCTCTATGTGATTTTTTTTGGGGATAAACAGCTGCGGGAACTGGACAGGACAGAAATCCCAACAAAGCAGGCCCTTCATGTTACACCTTTCCTGAGATTTATCATTTGCATATGTCTGCTTCTGTCTGTTCTTGTGACTCTATGATTTTCCCAAAGATCATTTTTACTACTGACATGTGCATTTTTAAAGGGCTAGTCCTAAATTTGGCTTCTTGTATGGGCCATGGTAGCTAACTCATAACCACTGTTTTGTGTTTTTACTACAACATTGTTGCCTAGACTCATGCGATGAATACGATAGAGGGATTTACAGATCAGTTGCCAGGGCTACAGGACTGAAAAATGGAGATTGGACCCAGATCCCAGGTATGCTGATGCCAAGGCCTATAATCTTTTATTATGCCCATTTGGCTTCAGTAATTCTGGAATTTACCACATATAAGACACAGGCAGAATTGACTACATTTTTCATGTCCCCCATATGCTTTTGCTGTTATAGCTGACAGAAAATAAGTGTCAAGTTGAAGAATTATAGAACTATATAGGACTTGTATTGTGGTACTAGTTTGTTGTGGAATAGTAATTGAAGATGTGCTACATTTGTTTATGCTGTGGAACATTTGTTTAACGATACAAGGATGTGTTGCATTCTTTTATGTTGCATTTGTTTAACTCTGTGAAGCTGTGTTATTGTGCCTGTCTAAAACACTTGATTGGTCTAATAAAGAATTGAATGGCCAATAGAAGGCAGGAGAGAGAAATAGGCAAGGCTGGCAGGCAGAGAGAATAACTAGAAGGAGATATCTTAGAGGAGAAGATTGAGGAGCAAGAAAAGAAAGGGGCCTGTCACCCAGCCACCCAGCCAGCCAGCCAGCCATGGAGTAAGAGTGAAAGTGAGATTATAGAAGTAAAAAAAAAATCCCGGGGGCAAAAGGTAGATTATATAATTTAAGATAAGAAAATTTGTCTAGAAATAAGCCTAGCTAAGGCCAGTCATTTGTAAGTAATAAGTCTCCATGTGTGGTTTATTTGGGAGTTGGGAGGTAGGTGGTGTTAGTTTCCCCAAAAGAGCACAAAACAAAACAAACAAACAAAACCAAAAACCAAAACAAATATGAGATTATTGCATAAATTATCTAATGAGCAGTTAGTAATGTCAGATGTCATTTAGAATAAGTGTCTGTTTCAGGAGTTAATTTTAGAATATCAAAGACACCCTTTGGATTTTCTTTTCAGTTATCTGATACTCAAGTTATCATGTGACTTAAGGATATGTGAGGGCCACCTTCTCTCAGGTGTTGTAAATCCAATAGACAGTCCTAGCTCTGTCTCAATCTCCTATCTTTTCCTTGGTGTCATATATAAGCATCTATCAATCTAACTACCAATCTCTCTCTCTCTCTCTCTCTCTCTCTCTCTCTTCTATTCATCCATCCATAATTTACCTATACATCTATATCTACCTATCCACCGTTTATTTATTTAATCTGTCATCTATAATCACTATCATTACCATTAGTCATTAATCTGGTCAATTGAGATGCTGCAGACTACCTTATAACTATATACTTATGGCGGGAGAGAAAGATGGATAATTGCCAGTCTTTAGAAGATAGCCTTTGTACATTTCAAAAAAAAAAGCAAACCTTTGTTCCTGTTTTATCCGTAACTAGCATGATTCTACTGGAAATGTGGTTTTTTTCCTCTTGGATTCTGTGTGTCCTGTACTCTAACCTGGAGTTTCTATAGATGAAATTATGAAGGCTGATATCTCTCTCAAAATTGTTGTGAAGGGTAGATGACAGGCTGCTTCACACTGGTTCCTCATTTATTTTCCAGGTATGTGATCCAAAAGGACAAGAACTCTTCTAGCATGAAGAAACTCATAGTGGAACTTTGCTGGGCATCAATATGTTATGGATATACATACATATATATAAACATACATATACATGTGTTTATTATATATATATATATAATTGATATATCTTCTTAATAGGCATAGGTGATGTTTTGTTTTCATTTCTCATGAGAAATTTGTTTGTGGTTATGTTTATTCAATAGTGGATTCTCAGTGTTTCTGGCAGGGTGTATCTTTTTGATGTTCTTCCAAGTTCTTCCTACCTTATAACTATATACTTATGGCGGGAGAGAAAGATGGATAATTGCCAGTCTTTAGAAGATAGCCTTTGTACATTTCAAAAAAAAAAAGCAAACCTTTGTTCCTGTTTTATCCGTAACTAGCATGAATCTACTGAGAAAAAGGACGCTCTAGGTGTCCTAAGCAGTTGATAATTTAAGCTGAGGTTGAGGTCAATTGGAATAGGGGAGCTCAGTACATTTCCATTTTTGATATTAAAATTCTGGTCCCTTGTTGGTTAAGAACATACCTCCTAGAGGACAGTGGTGGCCAGGGACAATCATAGTCATGGAAGCTTCGGTTCTTTTTTGATACTTACACTATGGCTGGGGTGGGGGACTCACAAAAATCTTTCTTATCGCTAAAACTTATTTGGCATAATTACCAAAGAGCACCATTTTAGAAGGTAAAAGAAGTTTGAAAGCTTTGCCATCAAGGATGAAGTCCTTTGGAACCTGAGTAGATTAAACAGCATGGGTCTTTCGTCACTGCCATGGAAGAATGCCCCTCATAAAGCCATCTTTGGGATGTCACTGTGTTGCCCGCCTCTTTGGAATCAAAATGACGGACACGGCATCTGCCTTCCTTACAACAGAACTCCAGTATCGTAGTTCTTATTACTTATTCCCGGGGGAAGCATGTTATTAGAGAGTATAGTTTTCTTACACTATCAAAGGCCACCAGGCATTCTGCCCCAGCTTTCTTAACACAATCTCAAACCAGCAATATTTCACTTTCCTAATTTCATTAGAGTTGTTGAAGATGTATCCACAAACACACGAATACAGCCCCTACCACGCGATGTACACAGACATGTGTATGTAACCTACTTCTACCACAACACAGATGTTGTCAAATCACCAGGCGTTCTGAAGATAGAAATCACGTTAGAATTCCTAGCTCCTTTTGAGAAACACTGAGATTCTCAAGTGAACAAAGCACACTGAGCCAGGAATGGTGTCGAAGGCCCATAACCTTTTCTCTTTTACCCAGGAGTCTGAAACAGCAGCATCTCAACTTCAACTCTTGCTGTGGCTACAGACTAAGTTCAAATCACCCTGGGTAACTTAGCTAGTTCTATTTTCAGAAAATACAGTTAAAAAAAAAGAGAGTTGGGGTATAACTCAGCGGTAGATTTATTCCCCATTACTGGGAAAATAAATGTAACCTAGACTCAAGTTACAATCTTCAGACAGAAACATAATATAGCACATTGACAAACTGGGACAGTGGGGTTGTCCCAACTGTTTGGTTTGTGAAGCATTACTTGGATAATATGTGTTTCATTTAAAGTTGAATGAGGTTGAGTGTAATTTGTATGTAAATCATGTTTCAGGTAGCTCTATATAAGGTTCGATCCAGTGTCCTATTAACTTCTGAGATACGCATGGTTGAATCAGAAATAGCTCTGAAGCTATACATATACATTCCAATACTGAATTCTCTTTCACTGGCTTGTAGCACATTAAACAATTTAGCTGTTAACAGCTGTTATTTTTATTGTCTGCAAAATGGAGTAAAAACTGGCAGAAAAGCATTAGATAGACAACATTAATAGACAGTGATCCCAGAAAGTGCTATTTTCTTCTGTTGCCTGACTGCAAAGCTTTACTAAGAAGAGTATATTTCTGAGACCTCTATGGCCCGGCCCGTGCACTCATTTGCTATAACAGCAAGTTCTTCATGGGTCATGCTAACCCACAATCACACCTTGTATGATTGCATGGTACATGCCAGTACTTCCAGTTGCTCAGGAAGCTGAAGGGGTGGAGGTCTCTGAGCACATGAGTTCAAGACCAGCCTGGGCAACATAGGAAAGCTCAGTCCCACAACCACCCTAAAAATAACCAGTCCTACCATAGCATCACCAGATTTAATGCTGGTGTGTCGGGTGGCCACCATGTCCATTTCATGCCCTGAAACAGTGAAACTGACTTGAGATTCTGCCTTGCATTTTTGTTAGAAACTTGCCAACTGACTGTTATTTAAAGAATAGATTCTATTTCCCATTAATCATCAGAAGGGAAAAATTGTGCATTTGCTGAAAGGAGGAAAAAATGAATGAGTTGACCAACCCTTTGACACTAACATTAGGATCCCAGTCCTACAAGGGCAGAAGGGACTGTTCCTTCCACCTCCAGGGAACCAGAAGGATCTCTGGCCCAAGCTTGGGCTCCTGACACTCTCTCCTTCTCAGTTGTCACTGTCACAATGCTTGGCTGCCGCACCTTTCAGCAGCACAAAACCCCTCCCCACATACTCAGCTGTTGGCAGTGTCCTTCTCAGAGGGCAGGTTATGAAAATTCCCAGGACAGTGGCATAGGAAAACAGCTTCAGGACCTTCCTGGAAATCCTTGCACCCCTCCTCCCTACCTGCGTTTTTCTCTCCTGGAGAGCTACAGTGCCTCTCCAAGTACCCCAGTTTCCGTTCTCTCTGCACATGGTCAACCCCTAGGCTGTATTTAAATTTCTTTTCTTTCCCACCACATAGAAAGTAGTCAGAATTTTAATTTGGGTCTCAAAGAAGAACATGGATCTAATAAAAGCTATGCTTCGTGGTGTGCTGCCTGGTCTGCTTGGACAATACCGGCATCTTGCACTCGATAGGGGCTATTTTTTATTGATTTCAAACGTGTTTTATGAAAATACAATTCATCTATGGGACATGGTTATTTTTGCTTTGTTTGATTTTTAGGTATACCTCCTACATGAAGATACCAGTTATAAAAATAGTTCCCTTTCATGAATTCCCCAAGCCTACAAGCAAAAATAATGAGATTTTCCTCTGCTAGTAATTTCTCTTGTAATGGGCAGTGTGGTTACAGTGGGTAACTTGGAAAATCCAGCTGAGATAGCAGAAGAAATTCCTGAATGTGGAAGGGATGTTCTACATCATCCTTCATACAATACTTCATACAATACTTCATAATGATTTTAGCTGTCCCTCAGATAATAAAATTTCTTTAATTATCATTTTTATTGTTGTTGAGGCAAGTCCCTGTTATGTAGCCCAGGCTAGCCTCAGATTTGAAATCCTCCTGTCTTCAGCTTCCCACATACAGTGGTTGTAAATATGGATGCCAAAGTCACTCTTTTTTCTCAAGTACTGCTATGTAATGATATATTAATAGAAAAATATGTATTAAAATTGAAAAGAGAATCCTGAAACAAATACAGCAGTGACTGTTGTCTATATTGGCATCATAGCTGTTGTTATCCAAGTCCTCAAATGATTATGATAATTGGCAGAAATACTTATCTGCCTTTTAAAACAGGGGCTAATAAAATTTATTGAGAATAGAATCAGAACTTTCATACTAAGCCTGGTTTCACAGATTTTATGACAACCAAAAAAAGACTGTCTTTCTGTCTGTCTGTCTCTGTCTGTTCCTATTTCTCTCTCTTTCTGAAATTATATAGAGTGCTTTCTTCTTTTAAAAATTTAAGATTTTTTTTTCTCCAACAGCTCTTTAGCACTTGATATTAGCAGACCTATGGCATGTAACATCTTTAAGCATAACTGAAAATCTGTAGTCTTTGGGCACCTGACTCATCACTTCTACCGTTGGCCAAGTGCGGAGAAGGCATGGGAAAAGCATAAAACTTGGGCTTCTGTATGTCTAATGGCCCTGAGGCCTTGTATGGACAATCTACAAGAAGATGAATAGTATACGTTTGATTTTGCCAGCAGAGAGCTAATTTCCAAATGTTTGGAATTTTAAGGCATCACTGTCCATACCATTTTGAATGTGCCAGCTCTTGCTCGAATGGTTCAAGTTATTTAGGCTCAACGGCAATGATTTCTTTTTAATGAGAGTTTTTTTTTAAACCTTCATTGAAATTGAATTTTAATTTTACTAAGTATTTGTTCACTAATCCGTCTTAGGAGAAGTTCACACTGTTTATCTCCAAAATCGTGTCAGAGTTAGACAAGGTAAGTAGAGTGCCGCTGAAAGAGAAGGCTAGAAGGCTCCAGTGTCTGGGCAGCGTGGGTCTGGAGTAGCTGATTGCTTGTGAGCAGAAGGCATGAGCATAGTATCCCCGAGTCTAGCAGCATTCATTCCTCATGGAGGTCATCAGCCATGCCCCTGGGTAGCAAGATTCGAAAGGAAGAAAAATAACATTCTCTAGTTCTAAGCTCTCATTGATTGCTTTAGTATAGAGCTTACAATAGTTCTCCTCTGGTTGCCTAATCTCCAAGACTCACTAAGATACTGTTGTTCAAGGGACTCTGGCCCATTCAAGCGTGGCGAGCATGGTGCTGGCAGGCCTTACCCTTCTCCCCCGTTCCCTCTGCCTTGCTAAAAACTGTTAGGATTACATTCATAAAGCTGGCCGTCAAAGTCTATCCCCTTATCTGACCATTTCCTCCTCCTGAGACGAACTAGGGAAGGTCCAGCTATCAAAGTGTTGAAGTCCAGCAATCAAAAGATCCCTTTGGCTCACCTAATTTCCATGCCCAATTAAAATTAAACACCTTATCCTGACACAGGGTTTCCCCTTGTACCTTTATAAACCGCCATTTTCCTATGTGCCACATCTGTCTCCTCTCTACCCAGAGGCATCCTTTGACCTCCCCCTGGGGCTAAATATCCCTGCCCCCTTCCCTCACTCTCTTCCCCTTCTCCCTCATCCTTTGTCTCTGGTCTTGTCTATTATTTCTTGTTTCTTATTCCCTGCCCTCTATCTCTCTGAGGTGGCGAGGAATAAAACTCCTTTATGCTGAGTACTTGGTCTTGGGGGTCCTGAGCTGTTATTTTTCCTTTCAATTCTGAGGTCCGAGTTTGGGAGGTGGCGATTTGAGTTCATGAGGAAGAAAGCACACATTCATTGTGCCGACTTTTCCCTTGACCTGCTCGCCTTTGACCTGGAGTGTTCCTGGCAATATCTCCACAGAACATGGCAGAAATATTAGTCCAGAGTTATTTTCTTAAATATTTGTGTATCAACCTGGATTCTCAACTGTTGTAGTACTCCAGGGAAAACTGTCAGACTAAAAATGGTTGTACGATTGGACTGTGGAAAGCAATGTGTTAACCATAAGCAGGGTTTGAATGATTCCCTAGCAAAACTCTCTAATTTCCAGTCTTTTCAGGAAAACCTCAGAGCCTTGGTGGTTTCCTACCATGGCAGGTCCTATAAGGATTTCTACCTGCTGCTAGGAATCGTGCCTAAAAACAAACGTTCTGTATTTTTTTCTTTATTCATTCTTTTAGTAAGCATCTATTGAAACATACACTGGAAGACTGGTATTCTTTATATTTTGAGTCTAAAGGTGGGTAGCAGCACATGAAACAAGTTCTTGCATGTTAAGGGGAAAACAAGCAATTAACCAGATAAGCAAATAAAAGATGAAAAGTGTAAGCTAATGCTCAGTGCCTAGGGTGAAATAAACCAGGGGTAGGGCAAGGAGTGTTGAGGTACTTTCTGGTTTAGATGCAGTGCTGGGGGAATAAGCAGAAAGATTTAGTCTTTGTTGAAATCCAAAGAGGGAGAAAGCAAGTCCTCTCCATTTGAAACATGAGCAGAGCATTCTAGACAGAGGATAAGAGGTATATATGCTACTCCAGGAACAGACTGTCCTGTAACAGTTTCCTCTGAGGTTGAGATATTCCATCCTGCAGCAAAGCAGGAAAGTAAACAATTCAAATTAACTTCAGGAAGTCCCTGCAACTGCCCAGATTCACAAGAGCCCTTCCTGCCAGAATAAGTGATAAAAACTGAGCGTCCTTCTCAGAATGGCAGAGACAAGCTGCTCCCCAGACAAATGAAGGGCAACAAAGACCCTGAGACCAGACCAGATGCCTGGAAGAGGGGAACCTGGTTGGGCTGCCTAAAAGAGGTTTAGACCAACTGAGTTACTCATAACAGACTCTTCAACCTGTTGACCTGCCTGCAGGCTGCACAGTGTGCTCCAGGTTCTTAGCTTTTGTGAGCTCACGGTGGGGTGGGCTTTATTGATACAGCTGACTTTGAGTCATTTCTGCTCCTGTAAGTAACCCCTCGCCCATATTTCTGTAAGTAACCCCAGTAAAACTCACTGGTTCACCAAGTTGGACTTTGGTGGTGTCTGTACTTTGATTACTGTGGGCTCCCTATCCAGGGTAAGCAGACATGTGTGTAGCATCTACCCAGGAAATGTTTCATCTCAGAACACGAGTGAAACACTTTCCAGAGCAAAAAGGAGACGACAGGGCCATCATTTTATGAAAGTCTGCAGCAGTTGTTTGGAAAACACAAAGTGAAGTAAATGTTGAGTCCAATAAAGTGCTGTGGCATGATGGGTGGGTGTTAAGTGCTATTTGCTCCTGGGGAGCAGCATGGGGAAAAGGCCGTGTGTAGCAGTGTGGTGAAGAGGCCATGTTGGGTCTCTAAAGTTTGTTCTGACATGCTGGAAAATGAGATTATTTAGATGAGTAGCTTAGCAGTGATGGCTTTAGACCTTTATACGTGAAATCTCTTATGTAGTTGAGCAGATGTTTGGAGTGAGCATTTGTGTGAGCTTGGAATTGAGGGGAAGTGTTCAGGCATCGCAACACTTAAAATTGTAAGACAAGACTAGACAGCCACATTTCAATCTCCATCCTAAATAAGTTTGATGTATTTTCTTATTGAAAGATGATTTGATGTCACCAATGATGAGTGCTTTATTTTTCTAGCTAATTTTAATGTCAACTCGCCACAAATGGGAATCCCTTGAGTAGGAAGCCTCACCTGAAGAACTGATCTGATTGCCTTTATTGATGGAGGACGTTCCCTTGTGACTGTGGGCAGCACCTTCTGGAGATGGAAGGAAGATGATGGGCCTTTTGCTTGCTTGGCCTTCCTGGCTACAGAGTTTATTTGCTTTCTTGCAGCATTCTCAGTCTTCCATCGCAGAATAAAGACCAGTGGCTCTCCAGGAACCTTCAGGGTTTCCAGTGCTGGACTGGGAGTGCCGAGGCATTCAGCCGCGTGGGCTAATGCTCGCTGGTTGCCAGCCTTCCCTGTAAGGGACAGCTACTAAGGGACTGCTCTAACTGTTGAGACACGCAGCCTGGTGGACTGATTAACTGCCAGGTTCTTAGCCTTTCAGGTGTGATTCAGCTGTTGTTGGCATTTTAATGTAAACCAACTTAATGTATACTGACTTAATGTAAATATATATTTCAATGATTCTGTTCTTCTACAGTATCCTGACTAATACAACTGATAGGCCAAACACATCAGGTATCTCCTACGAAGAGGAGATCCAGCTTTTCTCAGGGAAGTATGGATATTGGTGTACTCCATGTCAAAGCCAAGAGTAGAGGTCAGCTATCCATGTAGCCATGGAGATACTAGATATTCCAAGCTTGTAATGGTTTTAAAATCAACTAGGTAAATTTTCTGCAGCATCTAAACAAAGATGACATGTTGTCTACCTTTCATCGGGTATGCTGATCCAATTGGCATGGCTAGCTTGGGAAAATTCTTCTTTTCAGAGTAGTCAGATTTGGCAGGGCAATACTTTAACTAGAAAATGAGGAAAGCAAATTGAGTATCGAGGGGTTTCATCCTGGCAAGTGTGTCCTGAGATGCTGGTGTCTGGCTCATGGTCCCTTCATACTTATATTCTGATAACTTTGTCTGAGCCCATATGCAAGGCATCCTGAAGGAGTGAGCTGATGCCCAGGGCACAACATTCTTCAAAGGGCTGGCAGAGAAGGGAGGACCAATACTCCACCCATCAGGTGGTGTAATTCTGATGGATATTAGCCAATAGCTCAGAGAGTTCCCAAAGGGCTTGAGTTCCAGCTGCCTACAGTGGTGACATTGCTTTCCCCCAAGCTTCCACGGATGGAATGACCTTCAAATAAATGTCTTGTACACAAATCTTTATACCAATTAATTATAGATGTCAAGAAGCACAGATAATGATGAATCTTCTCCCTTTGGACACAGTGTTTCTATTGACATAGTCAATGAACGCTCAAAACTTCAAAGCTTTTCTCAGTTCTGTCCTTGTGTCTTGATTCTTCAGATTTTCTAGTATCAGGTCCACCCACTATCAGTGGTTTCTCATTGCACCAAGATGCCAATCTCATCAAGCAGAATACTTTTCCTGGGTTCTGCATGCTCACAGCTCTCCTTAGGGATGGCTCCATTTGCAAAAACCCAAGAACCCCCCTCCAGGTTAGCTCAAGTTTACCCAACTGCTGTCCCTCCCGCAGGGATTCTGAACTTTCTATTATATTTACTCAGTGAATGTAAAAGGTCTTGATACTTGATGACTTTTAATTAATGGGTAACAAAGAAGTTTTCTTGTGAAATCTGACTCTGATCCATTGCAGGTAACTGCTGAGGATTCTGGGGTAGCCACAGAATCCCCCAGGACCAGGGAGAACACCACCTATTGATGAGCAGGAGCTAGCGCAGCAAGAATTGGCTTGACTCACTTTTGTGGCATTGAGTCTTAACTCTCTCGTGTTATCGGCTCATTCAAACAGTAATACAACTGCACAGGCCTTCCCTTTCCTTCATGGCTACCTAATTAGTCTAAATCTGAATTCAATAATGAAAATTTTAAGTTAACTGTGAAGTTCAAATGTACACACATGCATACATAAACATTCACAGTGTCAAGAACAACTTAACACTACACACCATGTAAGCAGAGTGGAAAGTACACTTCTGTTGGCTGCCTTATCACAGCTGCATGGGTGTGCACAGGAACATAAAGGGTTTCAAACTTCTTCGCATGCCGCTCTACAGACTCCCCTGAGAACTCTCCTTTCTTTTGTGTTGTCTGCATTTTATTATCAACTTGTACCTTCTCAGTGACTTTCTTTAGACTCACAAAGTCAAGGCAGAAAGAAGGGCTGTGAACATGGTTCCTTTCAGGATGGAGTCTGAATGGTTCCTGTCACTTGTGTCGTGTTTGGCATTGTGCTGTGGATTCAATTCACGGGCATCAGTTAAGACTTGGTTTCATTTTGGAGATAATAAAGGGAAATGCACTTGGTTTAGTGGATGGCTTTGATTAATCAAAATATAATAGCAAAAATTTGACGCACTCAAGGTTTTTTTTTGTTGTTTTTTTTTTTTTTTTCCTGAGCTTCTGTTGTAGATTTTGGAAAAGTGACTCATGGTGATGTGTTAAATATTAAAATTAATGTAAGATTAATTTAAATTTACAGGGTAGCATCTCTTAATTTGCTGTCTAGCACATAATTTTTAGCGAGCTGTATAAATAACAAAGACTGCCCACATCCTTCTGTTGTTTCGCTCTGGCCCAGTATATTAAAATTAAACTTGCTGAAATTTTAAAAAATTAAGCTACCATACCTCTCAGAGCTAGACATCAAGCTGGTATAGAATAGCAGCTGAGCAGAGCCCCAGGAACTCATCTGAACAGTGTGTGGACCTGGACAGTGTCAGGGTTTGCCAGGTCACACAGCTCTGCAGATGAAAACATATGATCAAGCATTGGGAACGTACACACAGTAACATGCTGCCTAACACATAGATGTGGAAATGCTTCCTGTGATTCCTTGTCTGCCTCTCAGAAGCATTGTGAAGGTGGTGTAATCCAGTCCCTCTGATTTATGAGGCGCCATCAACATGGGACACTCAGGTCATGTGTGAAGGTCACAGTAAGCTCATGCTACCTGCACATAGCCGGGCCCAATTCTGCATCCCACTACACTCTGAAACTCATGGTTCCAGTTTAGGAAATTGTGCATTACCCTTGTCCAAATAGGCACTTTCCCTTCTTCCATTAAAATTGTGCTTGGATGCAAACCATCTTGCTCCTAACTTAAACTGGATACACCAGATAGTTCAGAGGCCCGTTTCAAATGCTGATTTCAGGACGGCAAGGTTGTAACTGGGCTATGGGTCCTAATAACAAGGTATTTCCTATGCAGTGGCTTGGGAGACATCTTACTTGATGTATAGGTCAGCTTTATCTGAAACAACCTTAAGCATCATCTGAGGAACCTTAACTTTGGAATCCGATAACAATCAAGGATGATTTTTCTAAATCAAGCCACAGAGTGTAGCTACTTTGTACTTTTTACTGTACTGTATTGTGCTTCCCAGAACCTCCCCGTGCCCCTGCCATCTATTCCAGCCATTTGCCAAGTTCTGCAGAGATGTCATCGAACAGCATCTTGGTGCAGGGGTCTCTTCGACTCTTTTGTCTGAGGATTTCTCAGAAACAAGGTGTTAACCCAGTTATTGACTCGTGGGAGGTGAGAGGAATTATTCTTGCCTCTCTCTGCTGAGTGTCTCCTCAGTTTCTCACGGTGGTGACCAGGTGGGCTGTGCACTATGGGCTGTGCCCCTCCCCACTTTTCCTCTACTCCCGCTCTCGGGAATACCAACCATAAACTGCACTTTTGCTTATGTCTGGCTCCTGCTTTGCAGGGTCACAGGATAAGATATCTACTACTAGTGAACCCACAGCTTCATTTTCTCAAGAGATTTATGGAAGGGATAATGAGGAAAACAACAGTCGTCCAAGTTAAAGATGCAAATTTTAAAAAAATTGGGGGGGGGACAATCAGCATTTGGAACACAAGATTCCTTTTTATTTTCAAAGGCAAATATCTCTCACATCCTTGTGACTTTCTTTTTACTGCATGCCTTCACATTTTTAAACTTATGCTCAGCTAATTGTACCAGACGGTGCATGTCAAGGTCTACTTAGTTCTGAGGCTCACCTTTGTTTGCTAGCCATGTGGGTGGGAGAAAAACCAGGAGACGCACTGTTCGTAGCAAAAGGAAGATGTCTCCTATTGCACACGGCAGTGAGGCATCAGATATCACCTGTCAGAATATCTAACAACATGGTAAGACAAATAGCCTCTCTTTTCTGTCAACAATAATAATAAATTCTTTTCCTCCACCTCACATATTTTGTTAATGGTTTTGGATCAGACAAACATTTTACAACCCCTCTCTTCTACCTACCCATTTTCCTACCCCTGCCCCCCACTCTATACCATTTCTTTCTCCCTCATCCCTACCCAATTTTACCTCAGTTTCATGGCCTTCTCTCCCCCGACCTCCACCGCCTCAAATTTTAATGTGAGCTGACTAGATATTTTCAAGCATCCCAAGGCAGTCGAGAAAGCTGAAGACAGTATGCAAACACTGTTTAATTACTGGTGACATTTTTGAGACAACTGGAGACAGCAGGCTCCTTGATGACAGCCATCACTCTTTCCGTCGTCACTGTGTGCCGTCCCAGGGATGATGGCTTTGAACTGGAAGCCTACATTTGACAGATTCAACGTGCAGAAACCGGAAGACATGTGCCCCTAAGGTTTGGAAGATACCGTGGCTACACCATGCTTACTTTTCTAGAGCAAAGCTGTGTCTCATTCTCTGCTGCTGGAAACCCTATGACTTTGGCAATTGGCACCCTATTTTTTGCTGGCTCAAAGGTCAGGCATGCTTATTTTTCTTTATTTAAAATGTCACAGAAGTCGAAGTTATTCTGGGAAATGTTTGTTTTCACTCGCATATTTTGCTACAGTCCTATGTCAAACATGACTCTTTATGTCTAAAGAACGTTAATTTAAGATGAACACAATCACCAAAAAGGTATTTTGCTGCTTTTATATTTATTAAAGAAAACAGTTCTATTTGATTGCCGGGTCTTGTTGAAGAATGGTTCTGGTGAAGGATAACCTTCAGGCTATTCACACCGACAATAACCTTAATTATGATGCACTGGAGAAGCCCATAGAAGTCCAGTGTGACCTCCCAACCATCTCCAGCAATGAACAGATGATGCTGTTGATTAGAAACTGAAGTGGGCACTCTCTTAAACACAATGCTTTATCACTGATTCTCTTAAGGACACCTCTTTTCCTTCATTCCTTTGATTCTGGGGCAGT
Source organism: Ondatra zibethicus (assembly GCA_004026605.1). NCBI lineage: Eukaryota > Metazoa > Chordata > Mammalia > Rodentia > Cricetidae > Ondatra > Ondatra zibethicus. The sequence continues at coordinate 47,350 of PVIU01001717.1, forward strand.
ATAAAAGAGGCCTTTAAAATAAAGAAATAGGTTTCTGTCTTGCTTTGTAGTATGAAGAATGGGCGGGCCGCGTCTGGCGGGGGTGCCAATTGTTGAAGGAGAGTGGGCCTGCTTTTGGTCCCAGCTAGCTTAATCCCCGAAATAATCACACGGAAATTGTATTAATTAAATTACTGCCTGGTCCATTAGTTCTAGCCTCTTATTGGCTAACTCTTACATATTCGTTTAACCCATTTTTAATAATCTGTATGTCACCACGAGGTCGTGGCTTACTGGGAAAGATTTGCGTGTCTGACCTGGCAGCTTCATTGCGGTGACTCTCTCTGTCTTCTTCCCAGCATTCTGTTCTCTTTTCTCCACCTATCTCAGTCCTGCCCTATCAAAAGGCCAAGGCAGCTTCTTTATTTAACCAATGAAAGCAACCCAAATGCAGAAGGACCTCCTACATTGCTTTCTTTAAAGCAAGAAGATGGATCTTTGGAAAATATTGTACATATTTATTTTTGTTTTCTAAATGGGAGGAAAAATGTAGCAAGTTCAATAAAATCACCCTGACATATAGTCTACATTTAGATGAGGGTACTAATGATGCCCCTGGTCATCTCTTATATCTCCTGCCTTAGTCTGTTCTCTATTGCTGCAACAGAATTCCCAAGAGTAGGTAATTTGGAAAACAAAAGTCTTATTTTGTCTTATGGCTGGAGGCTAGCTAGGATGCCCAAAATCTAGTAAGGGCTGTTTTATTGTGGGATGCAGAAATAAGCAAGTACGTGTAGATGAGACCACACATTAGGATGAGCTCTCTGACAGCCTACTCATAGCAAATACAGTCCTGAATAAGTATGGACCTGGCCAGTGTCCACAGTCCTGGCCAGTGTTCATAAAGCTTGCTTCAAATTTGTCTCAAAAACTGTAGAAGTATCCTTATGCTCACACAGGGGGATCAGCACAATAAGCCCCAAATACTTGAGATTTGATTTATAACCTTGTTGATCGAGTCACAGAAAAAATGCAGGCATGTTCAGAGCCGTGTGCTTTAACTAGTGAATGCCTTGAACAGGATGGGTATCAGAGTGAAACAGATACTCACAGGACTACTGCACATTGAAGACAAAGGAATTACATTTATAAGCAAGACTGAGGTTAAGACTTGGACATATAGTATTGAATGAATAAAGCATGTTGAGAAAAAATACTTGAAACATGATTGTGTCATTGGTGAGGGACAGACACCCAGCTCTATATCAGCCTCAATAACCTGAGGACTTCCTCTAATCCTTCAGGGATTTTAACACAGGCCAAACACAGTATCTGTGGATTCAGTGCAAAAAAAAAAAAAAGCATTTCTGTACTAAGCAGTTTGAAGCAGAGTGTGAATTATTATTAAGGCTGCTTTAATATAGACTTAAGAGAGTTAAGAGAAAGAGAAGCGCTCACAGAGGAAGACACACCTAGGTAGTGCTGCATACTTCCTGAGGAAGTATGTGGAGAGACACACCCAACTGTGGAACAGTCTCCTCAAGGCAGAGAATACCTGATTGTCTTAGCATAAGAAGTTCCATATCAAAACATCGCTAAGAAACAATTTTCCCTTTTCTTTGGGTAAATGATATCATAGGGTGGTTACAGAGATGTCTTGAATGGAATTATTACCCAATAAAATAAAAGTCATGAGCCATTAGGGCTGCAAAAGGTGGAAACTGAAAGTTTATGTCTGAGAAGGGAGATGGGCCTTGAACAGGCCTCAATTGTGCTGGAGTTCTTGCTTCCCTGTTGGGGAGAGGATTGAGCTGGATTCCTGAGAGAGGGTCTTTTCTTTCTTTTCATGTCAGTGCAATTTCCCAGATTTTCCTGCTTGCTTTTCATTTATACAAAGCTCAAAAAATGTATTAAATTAATAATCAATTACTTTTCTCAGGGAGGCAATACATGATAAAATTGGGATGACTGGTACAGGAATAAAGAATAGCAAGCTTAGAAAAGAAGTTATAATTGTGGGGACAAGCAGGCTGGGATTGGAGAAAGAAGAGATTTTAAGAGAATAGCTTTTAATAGGCCAACTTAACACAAGGAAAGTCATCTAGAGAGAAGAAATCTTTACCAAGAGAACGCCTTCACAGGAGTGACCTGTAGTAGTGCTGTAGGGCAATTTCCTGATGGATGGATGATTTGTGAACAGCCCATTGTGAACAGTGCCACCCTGGGAAGGAGACTGTAGAGTGTGTAAGAAAAACAAACAGGGCTGAAGAGATGAGATGGCTCAGTAGTTAGAAAGGGCCTTACTATTCCCACAGAGGACCCAGGTTTTGTTCCCAGGACCTATGTCAAGCAGCACCCACATGTGGCAGCTCATAGCTGCCTACAATAGCTCCAGATCTAGGGATCTGATACTTCCTGCTAGCCGCCCCCCCACATCAGCATTCATTTACACATGCCCTCAAACCCCCCCACACACAATAAAAAACAACAGCTATGATGGGTGAAGAGAGAAGAATGAGACTATAAAGAAGACAATTGAGAGGAGAAAGAATGGGTGTCACAGAAGTGAAGACCATGGTCATCTCTCTCAAATGCAGCCTTAAATGCATGCAAATGAAGACAAACAGTACTCACACAGTTTCCTGCAAGGAACCCATTGGTTCCTTTGTAGTGAAAACTACTTGGAGGAAGTTGCTAATAGAGGCAGTACATGGAGCAGAAAGAGAAAGTGGAATTAGGAAACAGAGCCAAGGAGTAAAGAAAACACTATCAAGGGTGTATTCTGAAGATGACTAGAGAGAGTTGGGGAGTGAGAAGATCAATATGCTCTTGGAGAAAGATTGGTTGGTTATTCTGAGGAGAGAGAAATGAGCTTTTATTTGAAATTGAGGAGGAATCTGTTCAAATACTCAAACCTACAAAATGGCAGGGGTATAATCTGTGTAGAGATTTTATGAAAGGGTAGGAGGAGGCCATGTCAAATGAAGCCAGGTAGAACTAGGCCCCGTGGAAAGGGGTTCTTCCCTCCACCCCACTACCAGGGGACAAGGAAGCTAAGGGAGTGAAAAGAGAAGCTCAATGGAAATCACAGAATTTGATCTGACTCTCATCTGTAGTGCAGGGTGTTTGCACAAACACAATTCCTGTGCACATGGAGTTGATTTGGTCAAAGGTGGCTACAGTAGTGTCCAGTAACTCTGATGGTCACATGAAGTAGTGGCCTGGATTTCTACCAGATCTCTTTATCCTGCTAGAAGCATTCTGATGCTCAGTGGTGTCCACTTGCTCTGGTTCTTCTGAGGAGCTGGGGTCATACAGGATGGAGACTTGCCAGTTGCACGTGTCCAAGGGAGTGTCTGGAGTGTCTTGGAATGCAAAGATACTGAGGTGTTTGAGGGTAAGAAAGAACAGTGCAGATTGATAGTTCTTTCATTCAAGGAGCTTGGGGCTACCTTATTTTTTTTTTAATAGTATTTCAACATAATCAACTTTGACTGCTCAGTAGTTGACACTGAGTGTTTGTTGTTTGTAAATGCTTTTCTCTTCCAGCTTTACCCATGTATTAATGCATTGTGCATCATCTTCCTGCCAGCCCTCTTTGAATCTCTTTTTCCCAAACAGCCATTTCTGCTTTCGTGTCTTTTTTTTTTTCATGCATGCACTTAATCTCTTTGTGCCTCTTGAGCTTGGAAGGTACCAGGAAGACAATCAAGTGGTTTGGCTTTCTCCCCAACTGAAATTACTCGTTGTTTGAATGGACCATTAGATCTGTTGTTTTGCACAGGTAAAGTGCAGCTTTTCAGCCACTGTGTTTTCAATCAATGACTAATAAGGCTTTCTCGTCTGCCTAGCCTGATAGAACCCATTGAATGCCTTGGTTACTGGGCTGTTAAGCCCTTGCATTCTGCAGTAGATGGCACAAGGAGATTGAGTGCTCAGATGAATGTGAAGAGGAGAGTGTTGGGACCATTTGGAGTCCTGACCTCCAGTTGCTCTTCCCTGCGAGAGATCTTTCCTTTCCTTCTGATTTGAGTTACTGAAAGCTGTGTCAAAATTGTTTACCGGCTCTGCTTCACGAGCACGTGTTGCCTTGCCTTGAGGATCAGAGGATAAGGTTTTCACCTGTTGGCCACCTGACTGTTGGGTATATAAGCCTCCTTGGTGCTATTGAATAAAGGGCTTCTTACCAGTGACTAGAGGTTCATGTCTCTGTCTCTCTGTCTGTGCTGTCTCTGTGTGTCTTTGTGTGTTACAACCTCCAGCCCCTTGCCCGAAGCTCGTGAACTGTATGGTGTTGCATAGAGCGCAGACAGGCATCGTGTGCTGCAAGTGGAGGTTCCACTGAGATTGGGAACTAGGGAATGCTGAGAGGTCGCCCTCGGAAGGTGAGGGTGGATTGGGGTATGTGTTAATCCTGACGTCCTTCGCTCAGATTTCAGTTCCAGGCAGTGCAGGCAAGGCAAGTGGAAGTCTAACCGAGAAGGGACACCCTCTGAAACAGGAGGTGGGAGAGTGAATTGAAGGCCTCAAAAAGATAGAATGTATACAGCTCAAAAAGATAAAATGTGTATGTTGATTGTGTTGTCTTTTGTGTTCTGGACTGGAGAAAGACCTTTGATTCTGGAACTGCTAAGAAAGGTATTTTGACTTTAAAGTACAGGCCTAAGGATTTGAAGCTTTGGAACAGAGGTTCTGATTTTGTCTCCACAGAGGATGAGAACCTGAGGATTTATTCGAGATTTATGTGGTTTGATTCACCGAGACCTCCTGAAATGTTGCAGTAAAATACCCACAAGAATGCATTGCTCCCGCTCAGCAGGAAGTAGCCAGACAGGTTGGCGATGCCCAAATTCCCTAAAAGATTGTTTAATTGGGGCCCCCTTCAGTGGTTCCGAAGCAGCAAGCCTGCTTCCCTGAGTTCTGCTCCGCTCCATGCACCAGTTTGGACCCAGAACAAATGCAGCTGGGGCTAGAAGGCAGCTGGAGCAGAGCTTTGGTAGGCAGCTGTGGCGAAAGGCACGTTACCCTGGCTCACTCGGTGCCCAGCCTGGGGAAATGCCATGGTGGTGCCAGGAGTATCAGCAAATATGGCAACAAGTGCTGGAGCCGAGACAAGCTAGAGCACAGACCCCACTGGGCTGCCCGAGAAGGCAGCAGAGAGGCAAGGAGAAGGCAGTGGCGGTTCTAGGCTCTGCATGCCCAAGAGTCTGCGGTGCGAGAGATAGGTTTTCCTGCAGCACCCGAGAAACCCGTGTAGTAGCTGCGGAAGTTCTCTGAGTCTGCATGCTGCCTGAACCGGTTGTGGTGGCGCATGCAGGTAGGATTTGCTGAAGGAGCTCTAAAGTTGGCCCACTGACTGTTGGGTGTATAAGCCTCCATGGTGCTATTGAATAAAGAGCCTCTTACCAATGACTAGAGGTCTGTGTCTCTCTCTGTCGGTGTGTGTTTGTGTGTTTCAATCTCCAGCCCCTTGCCCGAAGCTCGGGAACTATGCACTGCAGGATAGAAGTCAAGTTTCATCATTTCAGCAAGAAATTGAGCATGGGAGTGTGTATATAATGACCCCTGTTAGAGTTCATCTTTGCTCTGCTCTGGCAGTGGATGTTACCTCCTCCTGGTTATCATGCTTAGCTGGGAAAAACTGATTCTACATCATGAGACCACGAAGACATGGCATTTAACTCCATCACTGCCTAGCTTGAGAAACCAGGTGATTATTTTTTGGTCTAAAAGTGATAAATTTCATAGGATTATAAAGATAAAAGAGATAAAAGCAGTTCTGCCTAATACAGGTGTTTGGTACTTTGTCATGTGTGTTATGTATGAACAGTTGCCCCTCTGTTTCCATGGAGGATATTTTATTTTTCAGAGTATTTGCTAGATACCCAAATCCATGAATGCTGAAGTCTCATATATAAAATAGCATTGTATTTGAATAAAACTTATAAACATCCTCCCATACACTTTTAAGTCAACTCTAGGTGGTTTACATGCCTAGCACAGTGTAAATAAATGCCTTTTAAACACTCATTATTTTAGTTAGGGAATAAGGGTCAGTAAAGATATCAGTCTATGTCCAGTGTAGCAAAATGTTTTCAAATATTCCTGATTGGTTGAATTTGTTGACATGGAACTCACGGATATGAAGAAACAATTGCATTTTATATAGCTTGAACTTCAGTGTAATGTACTCCAGCAGTCTGTAAGCTCCTTAGAGGGAGGAATCACAACTTAACTTTCTTTGGAGAGCAGCAACACATATTACAGTTTCATGCCCAGGGACGGACATAAACAGGAGAGGTATTATCTCGTAGTATTATAAGAGAATGGCCCAAGAGGAACATGCCAAATGACTTTAGCATGTGACTTGTTTGGTATCTAACAGTGCATGTACTAAAGAGTGGCACATCTCATGTATACAATGAATGCTTAGCTTTCATGACTTATCATGCTAATGGTCAAATAGTAGTTTTGATTTTCAGAGTAAAATGAAAATTCAAAGGATATGAGATGGTGAAGTGTTCCTTTCTCTTCAGGATAAAGCTGATGTTTCTAGGTGTGGGTTTTACTATTTTTTAGAAGTGTTCTTATAAAAATACCAGAGAAAACCCAGCTTATATAAGAGTTCCTTTAATCTAACTTCATTATGAATCTTCCTAATGCAGCTCTCTTCCTTTCTCTAGTATTCGGTGTCACCATGACCTTAATGGTTTAATATGGAAAAGAATCAGCTGCAGAGAGAGCAAGTTGCCACAAAAAGAAAAAAGAACAAAAATCAGACAACTTAACAATTTCCCAAGAATCCCTGATCTCCTGCTCCAACAAAATGTACTATGCTAGAACGTCCCAATCCTATATTAATTTTAACTTTGAAACCAAATATTTTATCTTCAGATGTTCTTTGTTGCTTTGGATCTGGGTTGTCCTACTACTGAATTTGTCATATTTGATAAGAAACTTCTTGCAAGTCTGATGGCAGCAGTTATGAACAGCTAGTGCGGAGATCGGAACACAGATAAATTGCTTCTGCCTCAGGCGGCCTCTGTGGGGTGTGTCTTCCTGTGTGCACTGGAAGCTGCTTCAGGACAGTAACAGTTATGTGTTGTCTTTGCACCAAGCACTCCAGCACAGCGTCATGTTCGGTGCACAGCAGGATCTCAGTGAAAGCTTTCGGATGGCAAGAGCGAACCCCAAATGAAGTGCTTCTCACTTGACAGCACTGCATGCTGTGCCTTCTTTTTTATTTCATAATGTTAGTTCAATCATTCACTTTTATTATTGATTTTATTGAGTTATACATTTTTCTCTGCTTCCCTCCCTTTCTCTCCCCTCCCCTTCAACCCTCTCCCATGGTCCCATGCTCCCAATTTACTCAGGAGATCTTGTCTTTTTCTACTTCCCATGTAGATCTTTGTATGTCTCTCAGAGGGTCCTCATTGTTTTCTAGGTTCTCTGGGATTGTTAATTGTAGGCTGGTTTTCTTTGTTTTATATCTAAAAGCCACTTATGAGTGAGTACATATGATATTTGTCTTTCTGGGCCTGGGTTACCTTACTCAGTGTTTTCTAGATCCATCCATTTGCCTGCAAACATCAAGATGCCATTATTTTTTTCTGCTGCATAGTACTCCGTTGTATAAACCATATTTTCCTTATCCATTCTTCGATCGAGGGGCATGTAGGTTGCCTGCTCTTTGATTTGGAGTTGTGAACTGGTTCAGGGTGAGGCAATGTGCTAAAGGGATCAGAATAGTCATTGAGGTCAAATCATTTTGTTTGCACAAATTTTCCTTCACTTTCCCCAGCTGAATTGTGTGTGTGTGTGTGTGTAGCCCTTGTCTAAAATAAATGAGGAATATTAGAGATCATATTGGTTTATGCTCTCAGTTTGAGAATATTTGCATGTATATAATGAACTGTCCTAGAGATCCAATTGTAAATTTCAGTTACGTTTTTTGTATAACTTAAAACACAGGCCAAAGATAATTTTTTTGGTTATCAAACAGAGCCACTTTGCTGCTTTGAGCCAGTCTCGCTCATGTCCAGGTTGGTCTTGGATTCATTCTGTAGCCTAGGCTGACCTCAGACTCACAGAAATCCCCGACTTTAACTTCTCCAGTGCTGAGGTTATCGGCATGAGCCACCACTCCCAGCTTGTAAACAACTTTATACAACATTTTGAGTGTGTTCGTGTTTTGACAGTGACATATCACATGAGGCCAGTTGTGAAAACCCCCACTTCTGATGTCATATGGTCTCTCAAAAAGTTTTCGATTTTGGAGAAGTTCAGGTTTTCAGGTGTGGAATTGCTCCAGCCACATTCGGCAGCAGCTGCGTTCTGCAGCAGACACTTAGTGATGAGGTGTTCATACTGTCACGTCTGCCTTCACTGACCTCAGAGTTGTCTGTTCTCTTGACAGCTATGTGTTATGGTTCAAAAAAAGTGACAAAAGATAGGCTAATTTAGTTTCAGATTAGTCTGGGTAATCTCTTAATGTTCCTTTGTTTATACTCATATCTAAAAAGGGTTATAATATACTGATGAACATTCAGTATTAGAAACAATTCAAAAAACAAGTCTTTACATTTTTTTGAAGATGACAGAAGCATTAAACAATGGTTAATAGAAAGCAGAACAGGAAGAAAAAGCATTAGCTACCGTGTTCCTTTTCATTAAATAGCAATATCCTCAGAGAGGAATCAAATCAACTAGTAATCTTCATCTAGCCAATTTTACAAATACATAACAAGGTAATATAAACAAAGGATAGCACTGTGCTTTAATTATATTTTTTACTAAGCCACTTTATCTTCCTCACATTCAGTGCAGGGAAATAAAACATAATCTGAAGAAAATTATGTCTTCATGATAATAGTGGAACCTATTCTCTTTGGATGGATAGATATAGCAGGGAGGGCCTTGGACCTTCTCCAAAGCAATGTGCCTTATCCTCTCTAGGGAGTGGGTGGAGAGTGGGGTGGGGTAGGTGAAGGGGATGGGAGGAGGGGAGGGAGTGGGAACTGGGACTGATATGTAAAATGAAAAAAAGATAGTTTGTTTTCTTTTAAAAAAATAAAATAAATTACAAAAAAAAATTCCCGGTGATGCCAATGAGCCATGTACAGAATACCAGCTCCTGCTAACTCATTTTCCTGAAACCATTTCCTTGAGATACTGGCTATGGATGCAAGTCACCAAACAAGCGCTTCTCACAGATCAAAGAGGAAATGAAGTGCTTAAGTACACCAGCAAGATCAATCAATCCTGGGGTATACTCCTCCCATGACATCTTACCACGCTTCGCCCACTGTTCTGCCAGCCTTAATTTTAATCCATAGAAAATAAACGTTTATTAAAAGCTTCCCAGCCAGAGAGTCCTTTCGATTAGCAATTCTCTTAAAATATGATACCCATGTTATTCCCCTAAGAACCATTTTGGCTGCAGTTTATATCAAATATTGAATTTGCACTGGGGAAATTCATTAGACACGAAGAGTGTAAGCTTTCCTTTTCACTGTCGTCCTTTTAATTCCGTCTAAACCACGCTGGCTCTGAGTCACACTGAATGCACTTGTGTGTTGAAGCAGAGTGAAACCAGAGTAAGGAATGAAAGAGAGGAGGAATTGGGGCTTGAGATGGATTAGCTATAAAGCAGAGGTGGGGTATAACCACCCAGAGAACAAGAGCGAAGAAAAGAAGGAGGAAACGCTTATCAAGAGGGTGAGCTGCAATCCGAGCGCTCACAACCCTGAGTTCTGTGAGCTGTGCTGCTACATCACAGTCAACATGGTTGTTTTCTCATGCCACCTGTCACGTAAGCTTCCTGGCGCTTTCCATTTCAAGGCATGCGAATCCGTGCCAGGACCAGCGTGGGAAAGGACGGTTTATCTAGACACATCATGACTTCAATTCTGAAACCAAGATGCCTGTTCTGTGCTGGGACATGGAGTGAGGAATGTAGAATGGATGGGGTGAGAGGCAGCAGCAGAGACCTACAATCCCAGGATGTAAGAGCTTTATGAGTTTACCTGTGTGCCTTATATTGCATTTTCTTAGACCACGAGGGCCCATGGAAGTTCTAGGATTTTTAGGGGTATTTTGCTATGTTTTGCACTAAAGTTTTCATTTGGTAAACACCATTGAAAACAAGGAGAATTTACTCATTCTATCAGTATTTCCTTAATGGATCGGTTAAATACGTCTTCGGGATTTTTTGGACTGATGTTATAAGAATAAGATGTGGCTTCGAGGACTAAAAAGCTCTTCTCACTAGGCAGTAGGTGTCTGCTGTGAATGGCACAATCTAATTGGTGGCCAACTGAAGCAGTGATCTACAGATAGTCCCCTGCACCGAGCAGATGGCATCATGGCCTAACTGCTTCTTCTGCATTGCTGGCTGGAGCATGCTCATTGCGGACATTGACCAAGGCTGGAGAGGAAACGGAAACATGTGCCTGCTTCCAAAAATTCCTCCGAAGCCACTGAACTCTCAACTCTTAACATTTAGTGCCCTAATCTCTTATCTGTGTGTCCTTGGAACTCAGCAGCATTTAGGCTACACAATATTTGTCCCTATGTGAGTGCTGAAGCTCATCACTAAGGAAACCAGTCCACGCCACTTCAAACAGGTCCCTGTGTCCACGTGGAGGTACAGTTGATATGCTGTTCTAACATGGGATGCCCTTTTCTCTAGAACATTTGGAAAGTGCACACACATCTTGAAGACTCTCCATGATGAAAAGATGTTATGACATCACCTGCTTTGATAACGTTACTCTCAAGCCTTCTTAATCGCTTCTCTCTAGAGCCTAAAACAAAAATGGTCTATCATGATATTCCTTTATTGGGGACCTTCACATGACATGCCTCTTCTCCAAGCAACTGGCACTGTAGAAGAAACTACCCTCTCTTCTTGATCCATCTCATCCTTGCCATTTTCTGGATAAAAAAGAAAAAAATAAATCTCTGTTCAGAGTAAAAGAAATCTCCCTTGTTGGTCCTCAGAATCCAATCAGTTGTAATCCATTCTCTCTCCCTCTCCCTCTTGCTGCCCTCCTATTTTACCCCCCTTCTGCCTCTCAAAATTACCTTACATTCTTTTTGTTTTTACTGCTTTGCAGGGAAAGCTTAGGAACAGAGGTTGATCATCATTAAGAAGAAGCAAACAGAAACCCTGTAAACTTTTCAACATATAATTTACATATTTTCCCATATTATAATGAAGACATCATAGGTAAAATGTTTTAAATTCTTAATGGAAGAAAAGGAAACTTGGTCTTGTTTATTTTTAACTGTGCTCAAATGTCATTTTATAAACATCATTTAAGCTATATACTCAGTATCTTATAAAATAACTGTCTTTAATGTAGGTAGAATTTTATTACCTGAAAAGTCTTGCCATAAAGACAACTAAATAATTATGGTAATAATTAATAATAAGTAGTAGTACTTTAAAGACAGAATTTTTTCCCATATTCTTTTATTTTTTTCCATTAAAAAATTTTACATTTCCTCCCCTTCTCCCAGTCCCCTCCCGCTCCCCTCCCACCCCTCCTCCCTCCCCCTGCTTCCTTAAAAGGTGCCCTGCCCTGTGGGAAGTCCAACCTTCCTGGTCCTTGGAAGACAGAATTTTTTAATGCTAAAAGGCAAATATTATGGTTAAAAAAAAAGTCTGCACCTCAAAGAAAACTATTTTAATTTCAAGATCTCATGGGAATACAGGCGGCCCTCCAGGATTCTGTAGTAACTGTAGCAAGGCAAACCGGGCCCTCATAGACATTCATCTCAGTGTGACAATGTTCCAGTAAGCTGAAGGTCAGGAGAACCCGCAACAGCTGCAGCTACTCCTTAGTTCCTTGCCTCCTGGGGATGGATGTTGGAGGCGAGATGGGTGTACCAGGGTGCCTTCAGACAGCGAAGAGTTATGATTCTCAGCTCTCCCTGGGTTTGACCTGCATGCCTAGGGCTGGATGTAACTGAATTACCTCTGGTAGGAGGAGCAATATTCCTGACCTAAATTCAGGGTATCTGCCTGCCAGCACTTGTCATGAAGCTGGCTCATAATGAGAGTCACATTGAAAAATCTTAATTGCTGTAATAATCAGGGCTGCCAGGTTTGCCAGTTGGCTAAGGTCTTAGAAGAATTCTAACCAAAGGATGGAATTTCCACCTGGTGTTGGCTGACTGGAGACGTGGCTGCTGCCTGGACACATTTATTTTAGGACTTCCTACATGTTTAGCCTGCTAATCATCAGTCATAACTTACTGTCATCTCTGGTAGTCATGACTGACAGGGATTAATCTATTCTTTGGAAAGGTAGAGAACTACAGGTGTCCAGGGTTGAAATGCCAGGCCAGGATAACTCGCAATAATATTACAGTGGAACGAGCCCCAGGCCTTATCTCGGCTACCATCCATCATGCTGTGTGCACTGGCTTCAGAGAATGATACACTCCAGCACAGTGCCAGTGGTCTCAGGGCGAGATGTAATGGTGATCCTTCACAAACACATCACTGGGAACAGTTGCTGGCTGGGCTGACCTTGAAGTTTTTATTGATATTCTGTAGAATGGCATTGAGCAGTATGGAATGAGCCCTCAGTGCAACTCTCGTTTCTTTAGATTTATTTTTATTACGCGGATGAGTGTTTTACCTGAGTGTGCATCTGTGCATCACATGTGTGCCTGATGCCTAAAGAAGTGGTGTCAGTGTGGGTGCTGGGAATCAAACCTGGGTCCTTTGCAACAACAAGCACTCTTAACCACCTTGTTTCCTTAATGGCAGCTTTTGTGTGGGGCTACTTGATCAGACTAAATAAGTAGATACCCCCATCTAGTGGTTTTGACAGTACCCTGCTTTGCACGGGCTCTTGGGTCTCTTTTGCCTGAAGATTATGTTGTCACTGTTAGCTTGTACACTTGTTTTGACTAGAGACAGAGAGCATGTCAGGAAGCCTAAACACCACTTTGGTATTTTCCTCGAGTGAATTTTAACAAATTAGCCCTTCCTAATAGCATCCTCAGAACGGGATGGACATGAAGCTTGTGCAAATCAATGTTATATAGCTTCTTGCCAATTACTGTTTAGCCTACCCGAAAATATTCCTCCTACTCATGATAATAACATCGTAAAAAGAACACAATGTATAAAGCAATTTTATTTTGAAGAGTGAATTAAGAAATCTATCAAAACACTAACAGACTGGGAAATGCATACTAATAACACTTTACTTCTATGGTTGTATCCACCAAGGGAATAAGGGATGTTTTATATAAAACACAGGATTAAAACAACAATTAAAATGCTATAAGCCCAGAGAAAGGAAGCAGAACAATGTAACTAAACAACTGTGTTATGTGAAGCTCTTTAGAGAAAAAGCTAATCAAAAGCACCATTGTATTTAAAGAATCTAAATGGAGAACTATCCAAAAGATTCTGATTAGAGACATAATCTCACAACTGATTCCCTAGTCCTCTTGTTCTGGTCATTTTTTGGAATCATATCTACACAAGCCACACTCAATGGGCTTGGAAGGTTGTACTTGAATACTTAAGCGTGTATGTGTGCAAAATTAATAAGCAAAGAAAAACAGGCCATCAATTTGCGAAGTGAAAGGGGGTAAGGGAGGGAGTTTAGAGGAGGAGAAAGGAAGGGAATGGAGGAAGCAAAGAGAAAGGGGAGCAAGGCAGTTATGTTTTAATGTTAAATTTTTTAATTAAAAATAGGAGGGAATGCAGATTCCACACAGATACCCACTGATTCGAGTCCAGTCTCTTCTCTCTTTGTCATGGCCAGATTAGCATGCATGGAATTCTAGTGGCTGGAGCTCCTATCAAAAAAGAGGGAAAACGACACCACGTCCTGGTATTTGAATCTGTTTTGTCCCTGGCCAAATTCATTTTGAGACTTGTTCCTAAATTACTGAGTGTTGCTGTCTTCCCTGCGAGGAGCTGCCCACTGCTCATATGAAGCACTGTGCCTTTATGGGTAGTCATGGTGACAAAACATGGTGGCAGCCTGATCAAAGGTGACCAGAAGAGGCTACTGGTGTTCTCCTGTGTGGGTGCGGGGGGAGGTGGTCATCATGCGCACACCTGAGATTCTTGGTAAGATTCCCTTTTGGGCCTAGCTGGGCATGGTCTTGGATTGTCTTAGAAGACAGGAGAGATAGAAGGTTGAGTGTGGGGTGAGACTTTCCATGATGAAGCTGCCAAGAGTCACCCATGCCCCTCTGAGAAATCCGAGTAAATTTCCTGGTTCTAAGCGGGGCTTGGTCTGTTGGCGCTCTATCTGGAGTGAAGAAATCTTTTTATGTCTCTGCAGGAAATGTCCTTTAAGGCCAGTGTAATAGTGTTGAGAGGGGCTGGAGTTTCTGAGGGATGTATAGGGTCTCCCGAAATCCATTGCATGAAGGGATTGGTGCTTTCCCCCCATTCGTGTGGAAGTTCTTGCTTCCCTAGCACTTGGGTAAACTTCCAGGAAAATAGGCTGCTATAAGGGAAGCTCTGGTTCCCCAACTTGCTCTTATGTCTCCTCTGGGACACAGGTTCTTCTGTACCTACTCATTGCCTTCTGTTTTCCACCCTGATGCTTTCCACCTTGACTTTCAGAACAATGAGCCCCCCCCCCCACTTCTTTTGTTAATTATACAGCTTTAAGCATTTTGTTCTGGCTCTAGCAACAGAAAGTAGAGTGAGGCATTTGTTACATTATATAAAAAGTAATCTTCAGAAATCCATGGAAAAAGAACATCTCTAAATAAGGTCATTAAGGGTTAATAACATTAAAGAGGAACTATTGTTCCAATATTCTAACATAAAAATATTGATGTTAAGATTAAATTCCAATGCTCATACCCAAAAGTGCTTGCAAATTTGACAATTTAAAGACTAATTGTTCAAATCCTTAGGTGTTGGAGTCCTTCCTAAATAGGGGTCTCAGAGGTGGCGGAGAAGCTGTAGCTAGAGGCTGTCAACTTATTAAATAAGCAATGCAATTATAATGCTGGTGTAATTGGTCATAGAAAGAGATGGAGTAGACAACAAGTTTATTATTAAAAGTCTCACTTTCTGATTCTTGAAATAAGGCAATTAATTTTTTATCTATTTGCATGTGTCATGGATTGTAAAGGTATGAATTGTTGGTGTTACTACTTTGAGAAAATAGTGTAGGAGCTGAAGCAGCAGAAACCCACTGGGCTAGTCCCCAATTTTCAAATGGAAATATCTGATCTTTCTAGTTGAAAAGAAAAAAAAATAAACAAACAGAATGGAAAACAAGTCAGAGTAAGCAAGGGCCAATTCTTTCTTGAATCTGTGCCTAAAAGCTACAGCATGGGTTTAGAAGTGGCTGCATGTTGCTCTAAAAGAGAAAAAAAAGTCACAAGAGGAACAGGGCTGAAAAAAGCCTTTTGGAATAATTATCCCCATCTGACCATGAAATTAAATTGTGCTAGAACAGGCTGTTTCTGAACACATCTGCACCAGAATCTACTTTAGTGGATGCTCGATGACTCTGGCAAAATGGGAAACCCAGAGCGTTGTGAGTAGAACCATGGACCCTCTTCTTTCTTTTGTAAAAGCTAAATCACAGAGATGGGTTTAGTTACCATGGTCCTTATATGATTTTTTTCTTTTACCATCCAGTATGCAAGGGAAATGCAAAGGTGCTTAAACCTTCCTAAGATGAACTCTTTCAAAGAGATCTCATGTCCCTGGTGCCTCTTCTTTGTAATGTGGGGACTTAATGGGAGGCATCTTCTCTTAGGTTGAGAAGCTGGAGTTCTATTTCTGGCTGTGGCTCATCTCTACCAAACTCAGCTTGACCCCTAACTAGCAATTCCTGTAATTTAATTAGCACCTGGATTTCACATCCTTCACAGCCTCATCCCCAGTGGCTTTCTCTCCTCTGATCTAGTCAAGCTGAGTTTCTTTTAGTTCCCCAACATCATGTTCTTTGTATTTGGCTAGACCATTTTCTCTGTTTTCCCAAATTATTCCCTCTTCCTTCACCTAATGATGAAAGTCTTGTTCCTCAGTCGCTGCACTAGTTACTCTCCTCCGTGATCTTTAACATCCTCATGGCTACCTTTTTCTAACTGGTAAGGGGAAAGTTGCTGGCCCATTTTCCAGCCTCCTACATCTAAGAACCATGTAGGCTCCATATTGCAGATGATGTTCACATTCTCCTGTATTCCCTTGGTCCCCTTTTCTGACATCTGGCACAGCAGCCTCCTGTGTGGTTCACTCCCCAAAGCCACTTACATATCTTTACCAGGGGCAGATCACCTGAGACCAGGATTTCTGAGCAGACTCATACCCAGAGCAGGAAATGTCTGGGAACTGCCCTTAAAAGTGATGAGGTCATCCATACCCTCGTTTCGAGGAAGGGATGATTCTGGTTGGCTTATGTGTTCTCTCTCACAGCAAGACTGACACTGCCCCTTCTCTCTCCCACTTCTCACTCCCCAGGATTTTTGTGGGTGCACCTGAACAAGCATGTCCTCAGCAAGGTTTTTCACAAAACAAAAGACTTTTTTATCTTTAGTTATGTCATGTCATCAAAGTTTCTTGTGAATAACACTTTTGATGTCAAATGTAAGAACTTATCATCTAGGTCTAGGTTTTCTATTTCACCCCAGTTTTATAGGCGAGAATTTTATATTCATGTTTATGTCCATGTTGACTGAATTCATGTATTAGGTATGAGGTGTGGGCAAAGGTTATCATTCCTTCTAGCATAGGAAAGCCTAACTGTTTTAGCACCATGAACACTGACTCAAGGGAATCTCAATATTTCATGTGGAAGTCCAGAATGCCCGCATTTCTCCGTTTTTGAAGCCATCCTTTCCCCTATTGACTTTCTCTCACATCCTTTTCAAAATCAGTGTATACAATAGTCTGTTATAAGATTGTATGGCATGCTTTATAAACTTTACAATCTGAAGAGAATTCTCTAAAATTTGTAAGGATGCTGTATGTATTGGTGCTTCATTCTACAGGTAGATTTGTTCATGTGAAAGCAAGAGGTAGATACCAGGTATCTTCCTCAGTCATTCCTGATTTTTCTTTTTTATATAGGGACCCTCACTGAACCTGGAGCATACCAATCTGGCTAGCCTTGCAGGTGGGCAGACCCCAGAGATGCTCCTTTCTCTGCCTCCCCAGGAGTAGATGAAAGACATGCATGGCCGTGCCTGTCTTTTTATGTGAGTGCTAGGGATCTCAACTCAGGTCCTCCATGCTTACATAAAAGTATTTTACTGACTGGGCCATCATTTAGTCCCTGGACTAATTCAGTTTTTAAAATATTTGTTGTAGTGAAAGTAAAAGTACTCAAATCAATTCATCACATTTGTTTACTTCCAGTCTTTTTGAACCATGTTTGGCCGCATTATAGACCCTTTGAGCTGCTAAGAAATGAGTTTTTCTAATTGAATTCTAGTTTTCTGCTGTGTCTCTATACTGAAAGTTGAATTCTTACCTAAAAAATTGAGATGCTGATTATCAAGACATAATAATAATGTCTCAATAAACACTTCCTTAAAGAATACAGACTACTATTCTTTCAGATTATAGGAACTTTATCATCATACATGCACAGATTTCTAGTAAATATACACATAGCTTGTTCCTCCCAGTTTAGGAGTAGGCAAATAAACCCTCCTGTAAACACGGTCATGCCTTCTCTAGTGTTGGAACCTGTAGTTTGCCCCCTCCTTCACCCAGTCCTTCCAGCCTCACTTATTAATGTTTGGATCATGCTCAGAAGACGGAATCTATATCACATATCCATTTACAATTCAGACACGTTCATACGCTTTTATTCTTGTCATATCTATCATTAATTTATACTTTAACACTTTGCAGTATAAGGTATAAATACAAATTGTATTTGTTCTGGGGAGAGCATGGTAAAAGAGCCATACCCTCTATAACTGGATCAGATTGTGCTTTCCTGACAGTAATTTGAGGAACTGTTGAGTTCCGTTGATCAGAAAACAAAGTTGCTGAATCCTATCAGGCTCTTTCCACATAGTACTAGCATCAGTCACAAGTTTACGTGCGTTTGATATTTGGTGATAATTATTTTGCACAATATTTAAAATTTTTACCCTCATGACTATTGTGAGGTATTGCATCCAGTTTGGGTGAATAAGGTCTGAAAACTGGAGTTGCTAAATGACATACCCAAAGCACAGAGTCAGCATCTCCAGCACCAAACCATAATGCTGTGAATTGCTTAATCATGGCTATACTTTCTGAGAGATTCTCTATTAGCTGACTTTGTGGTCCATGATATAAAGTGCATTTTTATGAGCAAAAATGGCTATGATAGCCCTGGAGATAAAATTTTATGGGACTACATCATACATGCAGTCCATTAGTGATCAGGTCATTGTTATGAGTCATAGACCTTTCAGGCTAATTTGGAAGAAATGAGAAACTCTCCGCAGGGCTGCTCTCACTTTATCATCTCTAGATTCTCGAGAAAAATGACATTTCCAGAAATCCTCACTCCAGGAGCATTGGGGTCCAATCTGCCCAGGTCATTGTTCTTGCTCTGTGGCAGCCCCCCTTCTTCATGAGTGAAAAGCCTTAAATCTATGCTGCCCAGAATGGTGGCAGACTGTGTGTGGCCACTTAAAGACTCAACATGTGGCACGGTGGGAGTAGAATTTTACTTCTACTATGCTATCTATATATGAGCATCTGGATCTAGATCTTCTCCTTGGCTGCCTATCTTTATTAGCTGATTAGAATTTGACCACCTCTCCACTTCCTACTTTTTCTGATCTTATTCCTTAACCTTACAAAAATGAAAACATTTTAAATTTTATTAACTTTATTTAAGTATTTAATAATCTCCCTTTTATTATTCCTGACATTATAAGTATACTCCTTTCTCTGTTAGTGAAACATTGATGAGAAAGTGGGAGAAAGGATTTTGGACCCCATCTCATCACAGTTATTCTTAAAGTGTGATCTTAGCCTCGTTGGTGTCAACCTTTCTTGCCCATTTTCTCCTCCTACACTATCATTGACCTCTGGAAGTCTTATTCTCCTGGAAGCTCTTGAGTGGAGGTGGTCATCGTCCTTGTTGTGGGGGAGGTCACTATGCTGTCTTGACCTTTGTCTTGCAGGCTCTCAGGAGAAAGCATTTCATTACGCCACATTGGTGAATGCCTTGTGGAAAACAGCCCAGCATCTCTCCCCTCTTTTCAGAAATGTCTACACACAAATGCCACTCTACCACCTCTTTCAATGATACTTTGAACTCTTTGGTTACTGGTTCATAGATGTCCTTTTTATTCCCAAATCCTTCACTGTCTAAACATTTTTATCACCATTGCCTTAATTTGTCTCATATGGCTGTAACAGAATACCCGAGACTGTGAAATTTGTGAAGAATAGGCAAAACCCAAGGGTTGACTCTACTTTAAACAAGAGCATCTTAGTGAAGGTAGAACCATGCCTCCCTCCTTCAGTTTCTTCCTCATCTCAATACCATTCCAGAGGGGATCACATTTAACATGAATTTAGAGAGAACAAGCCATATCCAAACTGTGGTCATACTCGATTTATTTCATCTTACAATTTATGCCATTCCACTTGAGCTAGCTATCCTAAAACTATCTATCACTCAGAAAAGTCTACTCAAGAAATCAGGATGCTGCACGTATCCCATTCTCTCGTTCAGATCTTCTATAAGCAACACCCTCATTGTTATTCAAGCACAGTTTCTGATACTTTTGTTTGACTCGTAGAGCTTCCCAGAACTCATTGTTCAGTTTCCTTCTCCATATCTTACCCCTCCTTTGCAGCCTAGAGTCTGCTCTCCATCTTTTAAGTTGTTCATTTACTAATGGTTTCAATTCCTTTCCTTTGTTGAGCCCCGTATCTCACTTGGCTGACCTCCAGCCCAAAGCAATTGATTTGCCTTGTTCCCTCTTACAGAGCTATAATGTACTACTGGAAAAACGATCCCATCAACTGAGGGTGGCCACAAACCTGTGGTTACTTAAGTTCCCAGACTACCCAAACCGCTAGCACTGCTGTTTTTCTCAGCCTCCAGGAAGTCTCCTCTCTCCTGGAGGATCTCCTCTAGCTCAGATTTCCAGTAACTGTGAGTTCACGATGACTCATGATAACTAATTCTGTCCCTCTGGTTCAAAACCCTCTCCTTACGCACCCCGATTTTCCCCATATACACTTCAAAAACATATCTACTTAGTTTGAATGAGAAACGTCCCCCAGAAGCACATGGATTTGGACATTTGGTCCCCGGTGGGTGGGGAAGAGCGTATGAAACTTTAAAAATGTGGAGCCTTACCACAGGAAGTATGTCGCTAGGGGTGGGCTTTGAGAGTTGATAGGCACACCCACCACTTCCGGTTTAGTCTTTCTGCTCCCCACATAAGCTGAGCTACAGCCTCACAGATTCCTGCTGCTATGTCTGCCGTCCATGAGAAACTTTTACCCCTCAGGAAACTTAAGCAAAAATAAACACTTTCATCTCAAAGTTTCTTTTAGTTATCGTCTTTGATCACGGCAGCAGAAAAGTAACAGATACAACGTCCACAACTGTTTCCAGCTTCTTCTGCCACCAAAGGCTTCCTGTGTGTTCCCAGCCTTGGCAGATTATGAATCTGACCCTTTGCTCACTGGGTTATTTCAGCAGTCACAAGGGTCACCTCTATTCATTACTCATTGTCCCTCTCATTTCCTCCTACATTTCCCCCAGTGTGCCCCATTTTTCTGTCCCAACCAGCTCAGTCCACATTTTTTTGATCTGAACTCTGGTATCATTTGCTGTACTCTTACTCATTTCTAGGTACTGAACTATCTTTAAGGCATTTGTTTCTTAGAAACAGAAACTACCATATCCTTAACTTAACGTTCCTTAGTGATTCCCATCCCTTTCAGGATTAAGCTCACATTCTGATTACTTTGGCCTCTGGAGGAGCTAACTCTCAGTCTCAAGGCTTGTACCTTGCTATGTCCTTTACCTCCTCAAATGACAATCAGGGCACACTCAGCCTCCATCATCTCCTCATTTGTGACAAGGCTATTTTTCTTTCTTTGTCTTGTGCTGTTCATGATGCCAGGAGTATTTTTATTCTCTATTTTTTCCCCAGTGGGTACTTATTAGCACCTACTTATTAAAATTAGCAGAGCCAGACAAATCTGATTTGAGAATCATTCTGTAAAATCACTGACTGGTGCTTTCCAAAATGTCAGGAATGAAAGACAGGGAGAAAAGCCTATTTTAGATGGAAGAAATGTGAGGACTGAATGCAGTAAGTGGGTATAGGCTAGATACCATCCTAAACAAGCAAAGATGCTGCAAGAGTCGGACGACTGAAGTATATGGACTAGTTGTTGCAGATCACGATGGATTTGGATCAGTGTTAATTTCTTGGATGACTGTCACATTGGAGCACAACACTTTTCTTTAGAATACTCACCAAGTATTAAAGGATTAAGGTTCATGACATCTCAAATCTTTGGCATGGCAAAACAAATTTTATGCATATGAATATGTGTGCATATACAGTTATATGATGCTAAATATGTTTATACCATGTTAATGCATACATATATGTGAATACACAAATACAAAGGGAGTGTGAGAGCCAGATCAAGAACGAAGGAGAGAGAAAAAAGTAATAGCCAGGGTTTATTTTGTCAAATTTGGGGGAAAAGACTTAGGAGATCGATCTATTCTGGCAACTTTTCTATGAGACTGAAATTATTTTTATAAAAATTAAAAGAGGAGTTCTAGGATTCTTTGACTCCAGCTTTGTAATGTTGGTTAAGTAGATGTGAGGGATTCTGTTCTCAGCATGATTTTTAGGATGTAAGTGCTAAGATTAAAGGTGCTATAGAACTCTCACAGTATAAATATTTTATTGAACGAGTTTCTGGATGACGTACACCGTCAGCACTTCGACCCTGGAAAGAAACACTATGGTGGGCAGAGGGTGGGCCTCGGCACTGTGCCAGTTGTCCACGGGTCCATCCCTAGGACTATCAACAGAATTATGATAAAGAATAATTTTGAATAAGTCACAAGATAGACTCCAGAAATGTTGGAGCTCCAGATGACTATCTATTCCGAGATGTGGCCTTTGGCGTCTTTTTCTCTCTCAGTGCTCTGCTTCCACCCCTCACTGCAGGACCGGTGTGGTGAACATGCGAACAAATCGTGACTGTACACTCATGAGTCCCAAACCGTGCTCTAAGGACAAAGCAAAAACCTAATGTGGAGGAAAGGATTAAATATATCTGTTCTCTGAAAAGAGCTGTTTTGTATTTTGTTTTCTACGAAACGTATTTAGTTTCAAAAATGCTTCTGGATAAAAGCCAGAAAATTATGCTGTAAACATGAAGATAAAGAAAAGAAAGCTTGTACCCAAGAGGTCTGGCTGGAGATGTCTGAGGGATAAAAATCATCCAGACAAAGCCCTCTTGAGAGATGTCTTAGATTATTTGATTGCCCATATATCTAAGGAGGCTGATCTTGCATTTTTTAGAGAAAGAACTATCCACAAAATTTTGGAAAGTTTTGACAATTCTCCAATTCTCCTTTATTTTCATCAGTTTCTCAGTAAAATGGCAAACCTGGTCTTTTCTCTATAAGGATTGTTCTGTAATTCAAAACTATATTACATAATCCTCTGCGTTAAATCTCAAAGTCCTAAATCCAGAGTTCTCTATTGCAGCAGTGTGTTGTAGGGACTTTGAGGGCAAGAGTCTTCCTGGTCCAAACTCAGCTGAGTATCAGGCACAGACTGATTTTTAACAAACACATTATGTAGCTGTACATCATGCTACTACATCTCTCCTTAACTGAACACTTTACTCTCCCTAAAAATTGACTGCAAATGTTAGTTTAAAGCTGGACTTGTCTTCATTTGCAAAACTGGAGTCCTATACTGCGTATTCGTCAGATCTGTTGTTTTCACAGTCCCTACTAAGTATGTTTCGCAGAACTCAGAGCCTCTTTCTCTGTTGCCATGATTAGAATATTGCAGTAATCCTGTCACTTGTCTGAGACAATCCCAAAGTCCAATACTAGACAGGAGGAGCTCCTTGAAGCACCGACATATTATGTACTTCAACCCAGAAGATGCTTCAAAAGACTTTTTCTGTTTCTTCCCTCACAGATGAAGAAATTGATAGCCTAGCTCAGGGGCATATAACTGAAAGCTGAAAGATGGAGAACCCAGAATTATTAATGGAACAATTCTATTGTTATTTTATGTATACTTGTGTTCTTTCTTTCTTTTAAAACATTAATTTTAATTTTTAATTATGTGTTTATATGTGCACATGAGATGAAGTTCCCCGCTGGCATCCAAAGATGACAAATTCCTTTGGAGATGGAGTTAGGGCCAATTATGAGTCACCTGACACTTGTTCTGGGAGCCTAACTCAGATTCTTTGCAAAACCAGAATGCAATTGTAACCTCTAGCCATCTCTCCAGTATAAGCGGTGTTCTTTCTCTAAGTATTCCCACCTGTCTCCATAAACAGGTATTTGACACAAAGCAAAAGCTGCAGTGAGTGTGAGAATTGCTGGCTGCATTTCAATTTTCTTCTTAATTTTCCCATTTTTGGGGTCTCCAATGATATTATATGGTGTTAGGGAATTTCTATTTAAAGGTGTACTATATATCTTCTGATCATATCAGGACATAGAGTTTAGTAGTTTCATTCAAGTAAGAGTCATTGTTGTCCATTAATTCTCTAAATTTTCAAAGAAAGTGGATTCCATCAATGGGCTTCTAGGTTTCGTCTTCATTTGTTTCCTCCACAAGGAAAATAACATCCAGGCATTGGAAAAGATATGAAAGTCTGTGATCTCTGAAATGAGTTGTTTAGGGTTTTAACAAGTAATTATGTCCAAGCTATTAGGTTCTGCCCAATAACTTATCTACACTTTCCTGCTCATAGTGGGATGACACACTTTTGGTAGTGGAGAGGGTGCTGAACTGATTTTCCCCTGTAATCAGATTGATGACCACTCTAATTGTTATCATTGAACCTTCATCCAGCAACTGATGGAAGCAGATGCAGAGATCCACAGCTAAGCACTGGGCCAAACTCCCAGAGTCCAGTCGGGAGAGGGAAGATGGATTATGTGAGCAAAGGGTTTAAGATCGTGATGAGGATACCCACAGAAACAGCTGACCTGAGCTAGTGGGAGTTCACTGAGTCTGGACTGACAGCTGGGGAACCTGCATTGGACTGAACTATACCCTCTGAATGTGGGTGACAGTTCTGTGGCTTGGGCAGTCTGTGGGGCTACTGCCAATGGGACCAGGATTTATCACTATTGTATGAGCTGGCTTTTTAGAACCCATTCCTTATGGAGGGTTACCTTGCTCAGCCTTGATAAAGGGGAGAAGGGGCTTGATCCTGCCTCAACTTGATATGCCAGACTTTGTTCACTCCCCATGGGAGGGAGGCCTTACCCTTTCTGAGGAGTAAATGGAGGTTTGGTGGGGAGCAGGAGGGAGTGGAAGGAGGTGAGGGAATGGGAACTGTAGTTGGTATGTAAAATTAAAAATACTTTTAAATAAAAAAGACACTTCTGCAGAAAAGAGAAGAAACAATAACTAGCCCCTAAATTTTATACTATCCCCACAGATTATACCCCAGTAGACGGTGTAATCACTGAGTAGTCAATTTTCAGAGAATAAGATACTTTCCAGTGCTCAGCTCTGAACTACACCATGACCTCAAAGATCATCATGGAAGAGGGGGAAATCTTTGACATAGTTAGAGGGAGTGGCTATCCACAGGGAAAAAAATTAATTGTTGGATATGACAGAGTTGATGCACACATGAACTCGTAAAATCTATGACTATATTCACAAGATCTATGCAAGGTCAAGACAGCTGAAATCCCATTGTGAATGAAGGAGGGGCTCATGAAGCCCCATCCCTAGCTGAAGAGCTGTGGGAATTGATGGCTACTGGAGGGAAGGAGGGACATTTTCTTCAGGGATGTGGGCCCTGAGAGATTGCCAGCGTTCCAGTGGATAGTCTTACACCCATAAGCACACATGCTATGCTCCGTGGAGTTGGTGTATTTTTAAAAAGGGAGATAAGATGTGGGGAAAAATCGTAGTGGGAGGGGGATAGGAAAAGGATTAGAAGGGAAGGACTAGATGTAGATTTGGTTAAAGAATTCTATTTATTTATGAAATTCTCAGTAAAATATAATAAAGAATGAGAAGAGGTATCGTGATGAAAAGAAAAGGCATGAACAGTGCGTACCATGAAGTCTGACACCTAGATGACATGAACCGCATGAGAACCTCCCATAACTCACTCACATAAAAGATAATTTGAAAATCCTATAATTGTTGTAAAAAAAACAAATTTGCCATTTAAACTACAATTTTGAGGATAACTTTAGAACATGTATGACAATCCTTCCAGTATTATTCTTTTTGCTCCAGGATTGCTTTGGCTATCTGGGGTGTTTTGTGATTCCATATCAATTTTAAGATATTTGTCTTTCCTGTTTCTGTGAAGAAACCTTTCTGGTTTAGAGCCTTTTTGGTTCATTTTATAACACTGGCGTTACCTTATTCTAAAACTAGGGCGAGCTAGAACACACAGAAATCAAATTACAGATCAATATGCATTTTAAATATAGACTAAAATTATTTAACAAAATATTGACAAGTAGAATTAAGTAGCACAAAAAATGCATCATAATCAGTAGAGTTTATTCTAGAGATGTAAGATTGTTTTATATTTGAATATAATACAATCAGTTTAAAAGTCTAAGGATAGAGAATCATAAAATCATATCAACTGCATCAGAAAAAAAAAATCTGTGAAAGCCAACATCCATCCTTAATAGGGAAAGAAAAGTCAGCAACATTAGAGTAGAAGATCTACTTCTGCAGCTTGATCTGAACATCTACACACCTATCTACTGGGTCCTATTTATAGGCAACATATTCATTTTCTAAGTGAAAATCTCACTGAACCTAAAATGAATACTAAAGCACAGTCTTTCGTGCGTCCTGAGTTCAGTTCTGCCAGCTGCAGAGCAGAGGGTAGTAGTGTTCCCACTGGGCAACAATGAATACTGGACGCTGAAGCCTGACATCTCACAACCATTCACATGGGGAGAAGCGCCTAGGTGTGTGTCCATGATGTCAACCTGAAAGCCTTTAGGTCTTCATGGTCCTGGTAAGAACAGTGTTCTCAACAAGGTGGGAGGCTGACGATGGCATGGGATTCGAAGGCATGCATGGTAAAGATGACAATTTTCCCCAAATCGATATATGGTTTTAAACATTTCTATAACTATCCCTGCAAAACTGTTTGTGGCTGAGACGGGATCTCCCTAACACTTAGAAGGACAGGCAAAGTAAGGAGAATTAGCTGGACACTGTTCTAACAGAGAACAGCCAGTCCAGTCTGCTGACTCGGTTTCTGGGCTTAGTGTTGGTAATCAGTTGGGTACCACTAGAAAGAATCTTTGGCGGTGCAGCACACAGAACCATACAATTAGGCCCAGTGAGTACTGAGAGGAGAAACAAAGGAAAATCACTAAAGTAAAATAAAATCCACTCCAGGCTATACATCACATTTCAACATTTGCAAATAGACCAATTTAAAGTGCACCTTATTTTTGAATGTGGAACACGACGTTCTCAAACTTGCACTGAACAAAGGAGAAAATTTTTTTCTTGGATTTAGAAGTAGGCAAATGGTTCTTAAATTTGATACTAAAGATGTGAACCACAAAGGAAGATTAATGAAGTGGTTTGCATAAAAGCTACAGATTTTACTCTTCAAAGGCCCATAGTGGAGGGGAATATTACCCTGAGCTGTTCGGTGGCTCAGCGAGACTGAGTCTGATGATCCTAGTTCTGTCCCCGGGGCCCACAGAGTGGACCAAACCCATTTCTTCAAGCTGTCGCCTCAACTTCACCAGCATGCAGTGGAGGTCAAATCAATCAATGAAGATAAAATTTAAAATAGGGTATTTACAAACTAAATATCTCGCTAAGGACTAATATCTAGCATATACATTAATAAAAATAATATAGAGAGAATTAGCAAAAATGAAAAGACTTTCCACCTGTATGGATATAAAAATGCCAAATTAGTACGAGAAAAGGTATCCCTCACCATAACCTGTTAGAGAAACATAAACCAAACTCCCTTGGCCATATGAAGATCAGACTGCTGACATGTGCAGCAACTTGGTTGGATCTCTAGATAACTATGCCTGGTGAAAAAAACATACATCAAATCTCAAAAGTTATAAACTATGTGCCTTTATTTGTAAACTGAGCCTGTGGTGTGCACACGTATGTATGTTCACCTGCATGCACAAGAGCCTGTGGATGTGAATGCATGTGTATGCACTGCTTGTGGCCACCAAAGGTTGGTAAGGGCTATCTCCCTCAATACCTGTCCACATTTTGTTTTGGGCCAGGGTATCTCACCGATCTGGAACTCACCTGTTTGGCTGGACTGACTGCCCAGTCAGGCCTGGTTATCTTCCTGTGTCTGCCTCCATGAGCTGGAATTCCAGGCATGTGGCAAGCATGCAGCTCTTTAGACAACTGCTGGGGATCGTTGGGGATATGAACTCAGTTTCTTATGCTTGGGCAGCAAGCACTTCACAGAGGGAGCCAGGTCTCCAGCCATTTAATGTTGTGTTTTCCGTGGAGAATGGATTAGTTGCTGCCACA
Source organism: Ondatra zibethicus (assembly GCA_004026605.1). NCBI lineage: Eukaryota > Metazoa > Chordata > Mammalia > Rodentia > Cricetidae > Ondatra > Ondatra zibethicus. The sequence continues at coordinate 75,064 of PVIU01001717.1, forward strand.
ACTGAAAGTGTGAGTGAAGAGTGGGGACTGAGAGTGGCTGTAAAGGACAACACGAGGACTCTCCTGTTCAGATATCATAATCAAGCTTTTCAAGATTTGACCGCTGAGACCGACAGAATCAAAGGAATGAGAATTTCTTGCTATTATTTCTTACAGCTGCACATCAATTTGCATCTTTCTTCAAATGAAAAACAGAGTTAAAAATACGATAGAAAAAATGACAGTTGGAGGACCCAACGGATGTCTACTTTAAGAAATTTTGCTCTATATTCAGCTTAAATTTTCTCCAACTGTAAAATTCATTATTATTTGGTACAAAGTGAGGGTGAGGCTGAAATTACTTTTACAAGTGAATTAAAATATCTGGTTTCATTCCAGAGAGCACCTTCAGGAGCCATTATAGAAGCGCTACTTGGAAAATTTGAGCATAAAGTTCTTAAGTGAATTAAATGAATTTTACATCCCTTCCTTTTCTTGGCAACACATTTGGCTATTATTTTTTAATTAACCGCAAAACAGCAAAGCCTACAATTAAGTCACCAGGCATTGAGTTCTTCACATACGGCAGAGCTCTTTCCCTCTCTCAGACTTTGCAAGCTGAATTGTAGCCTTTGTGTGGGGCTGAATGCTGAGCATTCCCTTGGAGAGGACACAGTGCCCTGAAAACAGATAGCAATTCCCCCTCATCTTCTTGGATATACAAGAAGAAAGAGAAGCGGTGGGGGTGCTCTTTGGGTGTGCAGTGAGATCTCTTGGATTTGAACAGCATAGCTGGGTGCATTCCAGTTTTCTAGCTTGGTTTGGAGGTGGGAAGGAAGCCTTTGGGGAGAGCAAAGATGCTAAGGGGAGGAAACCCCAGCAGGTCATTGTCCAGAGCTATCAAGGGACACCACAGCTCCCCAGCACAGAGGCCTCTGGGGAGCATAGCGCACAGCTGGATGTCCAGTTTCTTTTTGTTTGTTGCCTAGAATCCCAGGGCTTTCTCAGAAGTCGAGGCATCTTGGCATCTTGGGTGCTGAGGTTGCTGAAGTCTGCATGCACGTCAGAATGAGTACATAGATCGGAGGTCCCTAGCACTGTAGTATGCCAAGATCTAAATGCATTTCCAAGTCTGACCTTGAACTTCGTACCCTGTGGCACCTGATCAACTAAACATGCAGACTGAGCTCCCACATCTGCATTTCTAATCTACTTCTCTATATTTCAATTTATTTTTGTTAAAAGTAATGATTTTTTTTGTATATTTTACAATGTCTAAGTCTTTCTGTGTCATTAGAGAGGCCCATCTCTGCTTCATCTGGATAAAATTGGTGGCCAGGTATCTTTACTAGCTTTGCTCGTTTGTTCCCTCTGGGCTCACTGTAGGCTCTCCCTGTAAGACACAATCTCTAGGTTACCCTTAGAGCAAAGACTTTGGTGGACTCCTGCTTTTGACACAATAGAAAAATGAGAGCATGGACCCTTCTGCTGTCGGGTAGCAGCCTTGGAGATGAAGCAAGCAAGGATGATTAGTGTGAACTGTCCACTTGGCTGAATCCAGAATGATGGGGGGATGGGCCTTTAGACAGGAGTGTGGCTATTCCCTTGGTCCGGTTAATGGATGTAGGAAGACCCATCTTCGTTGTGGGTGGGGCTACTCCCTAGGCAGGGCTCTTGAACTATATGAAATGGAGAAAGTGAGCTGAGCAGCAGCACACATTTATTGTCCTCTGTTCCTAACTGTGTACATCACATGACCAGCAGTTTCCAGCTTCTGCTCCCCTGACTTCCCTTCAATTCTGAGCTGAGATTAACCCTTTATACTGGTTCTTTGGCCATGGCTTTCTATCACAGGAACAGGAACACCTACTGAGACATGTTCCAGGGCTCTCCACTGACCCACTTCCTGTTTCTATGAACTCCACGTTTGCCTTCATAGGCTAATTCCGCCCTCCCCGTCTCTAGGCCCTCTAAGACACTCTTGGTTGGGATGACTGCTCTTTCCTATTCTTGTCCTTTCACCTTTCAGAATCATCCATTTCATAGTTGCTGCCTAAGGTGCAGAGACTGAGGGTAATTGGACAACATCTGTAGGAAACATTCTCATAGAAACAAACACCATAGCTCTTCCTGATCTAGGTGAGTAGGGCTCTCTGCAGAACCCTTTGGAGGTACAGAGTCAGCAATATCTCAGGAATTCCTAGGAGCCTCTCTCAATCCCACCAGAAGATAAGCACAAGGTCGTTTTTCAGTCCAGACTTGAGTCATTGTCCAACTGGAGAGATCCTCACCTTGTACGAGAGAGGAGCTGAATTCAAACCCTTATACTGCTGTGAAGGACAGTGAGGACTGGTGTAGGAGGTCCTTCTGTCTATGTGTTGCTTTCATTGGTTGAATAAAGAAATTGCCTTGGCCTTTTGATAGGGTAGAACTTAGGTAGGCAGAGAAGACAGAACTGAATTCTGGGAGGAAGAAAGCAGAGCCAGAGAGAGAGAGCCACCATGGAGATGCCAGGTCAGACATGCTAAATCTTTCCTGGTAAGCCATGATCTTGTGGTGACATACAGATTATTAGAAATGTTAAATCAGATGTGAGAGTTAGCCAATAAGAGGCTAGAGATAATGGGCCAGGCAGTGATATAATTAATACAATTTCTGTGTGATTATTTTGGGTGTAAGTTAGCTGGGCAGTTGGGATGAACAAAGGGCCTGCACTCCTGTTACAGAACTAACCATGGCCCTGTTGATGATGTTGGCTATATTCAGTGACTTGCTCTTAAGAATGGAATGGGACTAAAGGGATGTTGTGAGTCTCATCTGACACCACTATACCACATGATCAGGTCACAAAAATTGCTGCTAATCCCACTGATCATGGTTTGGGGGAAGCTAACTGAAATGCTCTGAAGATATTCAAGCAGCCATAAAGCAAAGAGGTCAACAGTGTCAATAGCCTTCTAAGTGAAGTCCTGCCACAAGGACATGTGCTCAACTCTGTTCATTGTTTGTCACAGCCAGAATGTGGAAACAACCTAAATGCCCCTTAACCGAAGAATGGACAAGGAAAATGTGGTACATTTACACAATAGAGTACTACACAGCAGAAAAAAATAACGACATCTTGAATTTTGCAGGCAAATGGATGGAGCTAGAAAACATCATTTTGAGTGAGGTAACCCAGACCCAGAAAGACAATTATCACATGTACTCACTCATAAGTGGTTTTTAAACATAAAGCAAAGAAAACCAGCCTACAAATCACAATCCCAGAGAAGCTAGACAACAATGAGAACCCTAAGAGAGACATACATAGATCTAATCTACATGGGAAATAGAAAAAGACAAGATCTCCTCAGTAAATTGGGAGCATGGAGACCTTGGGAGAGGGCTGAAGGGGTGGGAGAGGCAAGGAGGGGAGCAGAGAAAAATGTAGAGCTCAATAAAAATCAAGTTAAAAAAGAAAATCAGAATTTCTATAGTCATATTTATTATAATTATAATTGTTAAAATTATAATAAATAGTCTAAATTTGTAAAAAAAAAGAAAATAAGTGAAGTAATTGAGAAATGGATTCTGTAACTCAATCAAGTCTTTGCATGGTGCAGTCCTGGGTTCTCAGTAATCTCGTGGCTCTCTCAGCCAGAAACCATTCTGCTATGCTAATTCTGAATTTCTGAGCCATGGAAATTAAGATAAAAGAAATATTCATTTAAAAAACATATCAACCAATTATCAAAATTTAAGATAATGTTTATAGATGCTGATGAGATGTCATATTATAAAAGTTAGCATATTTATAGGTATGATCCCTATACTTTTTCTCTTATCTTGTCATGACTGAAATCTCTATGTATCTTACGAGAGAAGTCGGGGATAGATTATTCTCCAGTCATCAGTATGAGATGGAAGAAAGTACCTATAATAAGGTACTTGTATCCAACTTCTGTTCCCAGCCAGTATTCACAGTGGGAATTACAGTGGGGTTGGTAGGCAGGAGGTTCAGCCCCAAAGAGGCACCATTTGGATTTATCACATTACAGGCTGACAGAGGCAACCCCTGGTGTTGTCCTGTTTCTCTTTCTTAGTAATGTCTCGGTATTGCCAACTGTGAAGTAGGCTGGTCTCACTCCTGATGTAAGGCCAGTAAGCAGGAGTTGCGTGCAAACTTTAAGGATAGCAGCTACAAATACATGAACACACACACACACACACACACACACACACACACACACACGCATATTTCAATTGCAGAAATGTGCCTTGCTAATTATAAACTTAACTATGAGAAAGAAGGGTCTGCAATGTATTTTAACTAGAAGAAAATATAAGTGACATTTCTGCTCCACGAACATACATGACAGTCTGCTCCCTGACTGTCGGGCTGGTAGCTTAAATTCCAGTGCTCATTTACTAGATACTTTTAATCAAAGTCACAGCTAACATATGCACAGCATTTTACAGTTTGTAAAGCACTTTCACACACACTAGGGGTTTGTCATCCGCATCACAGACTTGTAAGGAAATGTTGACTTGTAAAGTTGACAGACAGGATTCTGGGTTTAGAACAGCTTGTGCCTCAGTACAGTGGGTGGCAGAGCTGATACTCCAAAAGGGGCCTTGAACTCTGTGAATTCTGAGATCTTCTCTAGGTCTCCCAACTGTCGGGCAGGTGAAGCTCTCAGCCACACACTGAGTTTGTAATGGTAACACAAGTCATTATCATGAGCATTTAAGGAACAGAAGCGGTGCATGGCACTAGCCTCTTTCACTAGAAAGAGTGGAGCCAGCGGCTTCACAGAGCTGGTGGTAGAATGCTGCTTTCCCTGCCCACCTCCTGGGAAGAATCATTTAGTCAAGGAAGAGCCAAAAGGAGCTCCAAAGTTCCTTAGCCAGATTGGTTTTGGAATATTCAGTGCTAGTTCAAATTAAGAATAAAATCTTTTGGGACCAACTTAGAGCTGTTCATCAGGAGATTTCAGTTTGATGTTCACTGGGAAATGGATAGAGATTTTAGCGAACAATTTTGGAGTCTTTACACCTAAATGAATGGTAATATTTTATCTAGTAGAATGATTACTTAGTACTGTCTTCCAATTTTACTTTTATTTTCAATAAAGCCATGGTTCACATAATGGCATCTGAGTAATTGTTGTTTTTACATCTCAAATCAAGTACTTTTTTGAAAAAAATCTAGATATCTTATGAGTTCAAAGTGATCTAACTCCTATATAATGATTATGAACCGACAGGCCAAAGTGCAGCATTAGGACTATTGTAGTCTAGGCTGCTCACTCGTTTCCTGGCCGCCAGACCCAAAATAATCACACTGAAACTATATTAATTGCAACACTGCTTGGCCAATGACTGTAGTGTATTTCTTGCTAGCTCTTATATCTTAAATTAACCCATTTCTATTAATTCATGTATCGCCACATGGTTGTGGCCTACTGATAAGGTTCTGTCTGGCTTATCTGTCTGGCTTATCAGTGTCTGTCTCTTCTGGTGGCTACATGGCTTTTCTCTGACTCTGCCTACTCTCTCCTCCTCTATCTGCTTAGAATTTCCACCTTGACCTATTCTGTGCTGCAATAGGCCCAAAGCAGTTTCTTTATTAACCAATGGTATTCACACCACACAGAAGGGAATCCCATATCAGTAGTCATATGGTATAAATGCTTTCTCTCAGCAGGCTGAAAGGTTGGTCTCCAGCCTGTGGTTCTATTGAGAGGCGAAAGAAGGACATAGCAGAGTAAGTAGGTCATTGCAGGCATAACTGTGAGGGGGCACTGGGATATGAGCTTTATGACTTCTTAGTGTGCCTCTCCATGATATTCTGCCTCACCACAGACCTGAAGCAGTACAATGAAGCAGTAACAGATTGAAACTTCTGACACTCTATGCCAACCTAAGTTTTTACTTTCTTCTTTAAAAGCTGATCATTTCAGGTATTCTGTCACAACAATGAATGTTAACGCATACAATCAGTCAAGGAAACTGTTAGCTAAAGTGGTGCTTTTTAGTGATTTCAACGTCACAAAAAAGTGAGGAGAGCTAGGGACTGTAACTTGAGGACCAGAGAGAGAGAGAGAGAGAGAAACGCTGTTGTTGTAACATGGGCATGGGCAAGCTAAATAACAGCAGGACCTTTATTAACCAAACATTTGTATTTAGGACCATCTGGATTGAGTGAGTTTACCTAGTGGGTTTTTCCCATTTGTAAATTTATTCAGTACTGACAGCATAGGCAGGTGTGAGTCTAAGGCCTTAGTGTCCAGAGAGAAAACTCCACTGGGGTCAGAAGAAAGGAGGAACACGGCTCTCACAAACACACAATGTTAGCTAATTCTCCCCAGAGCTCCGGATGCAGCACTCAAGGGGGATGCTGCTACGCTCATTGACATGTTCCTGATACAGAATTCCAAAGCATGTCCTCAATATTAGGTAACTTGGACAGAACAAAAACACAGTACAAAGCTAGGGAAACCTACTTGGCTGTTAGTAATAATGTTGCTACCTTTATATATTTGATGCATTGCTCCAGAAACAGATTTGAAAACTTGCGGTGGTCATATAGTTCATTGGCATGACAGCATGATGGAGAGAAAGCATGCCCACATGGCAAGGGGGTCAGAAGGGAAGCATTTCCTACTGTTACAACGTTCACTTCCTGCTCACCTTGCTATTGGCTCACACTGAGAAAGGAGAAAAAGATGACTTGTTTTTGGTGGAAAAGTACAACCACTCACACCTGTTCCATTCATGTAATTATTTGCTGGTTTGCAAAAGGTGAGTCTCTCGGGGAACCATACACCACGCAACTGTCACCTCTCTGGAGGAAGCCAATATGTGTTCAGCATAGATTTGCCCACAGAGGCTGATGAACTGAGAGGAGCAGACTCTATAGTGCACCTCACATTCTCCTGGCATTTGCATAGCTGCTCTAGCTGAAACAAAGGCTCTTCCCCGCTGAGGACGTCTCTCAAATTGGCAAACCATGACATTTGGGTTAAGTATATTTAACCAATAGATGACAATCCTGATTAGTCCAAAGATCTGAAATCCCAAATAATCCAGAATTAGAAAGTGATTATTGATATGATACCATAAGTGGAAAATTCTATGTCTGACTTCAAGTGATAGTCTGTAGTTATAACGGTGGTACACTAAAAATATATTAAATACCCTCTGACCATGTCAATTATGTGTTTTTGAAAAATAAATCATGAATTCAGACTTGGGTCCCACCTCCAAGATATTTCATTATCAATATGAATATATTTCAAAACAAAAATCATCTCAAATTGAAATCTCTTCTGGCCCCAAGGATCTCCAATAAGAGATACCAAGTTATGCTAGATTATATGATTTGAGTTGGGGGTACAGCTTAGTGATAGGGTGCCTGTTAAGTATGCATGAGAAGCTCCAACTTCCATCCCAAACACCCCTAACAATGAAACAATATCATTTGTTTCTGAGGGGGACAAAAATCTCTCACTCTCCCCAGAACTCCTGTAAGTTTGTAGTAGAGATGCTCTCCTGAAACACAAACTAGAGGAGAGAGTTAGGCAGGTTAAACAACCTGTGTTATGCTTATCATGATGAATAACTCAGTAGCCTAGGATCCTTGCCGAGACAGCAGACTAACAATGAACAGCAAATCCAAGAACACTGACAAGATCGAAAGAGTAATTCTTATTTTGTGGAGCTGGGAAAATGGGAAACAGAAACTAATGAAGTAAAATTGCCTTCAGATTTCTCTGGCATCTGCTTCTGTCTTCTCTGGAGGTAGCTATCTTCAGGAGAAGAGGATTAGCTTCCTGCCTTGGATCAGATAAAGACAGGGAATCTCCACTACTCAACTTTATTACCTGACTCTCCTCTCCAACTATTTTTCTCTCAGCTCCACAATCTTTAATAATTTAGAGACAGATATTTTGGCCCCATCACTACTCTTCATAGCTCTGGTATATCACACTACAGCAGAGCAAATCATAGGTTTATTTTGACAATAGCTGGAGACCTTACAAGAGAGCCAACAGAGTCCATCACAGTTGAGCTAATTCTGCTACATTCTGCCAAAGAAAGAGAAGAGCACTTGAGAATGTCCTTGCCTCAGTCCTCTGGGTGAATTTACAGACACTCTGCAGGTCAGGAGTGCAGTTGGTGCCTTACAGAGCCCTCGATGTGGAAGTTGGATGAGACTTCATGATTTTCAAGCTTCCTTATAGTGCCTGTGTTCTACCCAAGGTAGGAGATCATGGGGCGATACCTTGAAGTTTCATGCTATGATGTCCTTGGAAGTGGATGCTACTTCATGTTTGAGGAGAATTTAAACAGTGGAACTGATTAAGCAAGAGAAAGGAAAAACAATAGTCATGAAGTCTTCTGAGAAGGTATGAGAACAAGGAGTTCCTAAATAAACATGATTTCTGAGCAGCCACCAAAGGTTCAGTTCTCATGTTTTAATTTGTGCTTTCTTGAGGTACCTACAAGTTAGACTAAATCTCTGAGAATTTCCCCAGGAAGCTGAGACATTGTAAACATTAGGCAGTGGATCCAACAATCCTTTCCAGAAGCAGTAATTGAAATGTGCTTTATGAAGAGGTTAAGCACAGAGGTAGGAACTAGGAAAGCAACATAGATCTTCCTGGGAAGGGGAAATAGTATAGATTTCATGGGTGAGCTAAAACTGGAGGACCAGGTGGGAAGAGTGAGGGAATATGGGAAGAGACAGCTGGAGTTGAGGGATATTTGAGGGGTTTGGTGGAAACAGTGCAGTGGAAAGTTCCTAAAATATATGAAGATGATCATAATGAAGTCTCCAACTAATGGGAAGTAGGATCCCAACTGGCCATCTCTTATCACCAAATGAAACTTCCAACTCTGGGGCTGGGTTCCATCCAGTTGAGTTATTGTCCAAAGGGGGTCCCAAGGAAATCCTTAAACAACCCAGGTGATGTGGGATTTCCCTCTGTATGCTGTGATTACCATTAATGAATAAAGACTGTTTTGAACCTATAGCAGGGCAGTACTTATTTAGGTGGGGAAAACTAAACTGAATGCTGGGAGAAAGAAGGGCAGAGCCAGGAGAAGCCATGTAGCCCCAACGGAGACAGACACTGGAACTTTACCGGGTAAGCCACTGTAGTATGAGGGCCTGGTCATTGGGGTTTCTGTCCCACCTGGTTCCCACAGTCATTAAGCCCCAAAGAAATCACACAGAGTGGTCTATATTAATGATAAACTGATTGGCCCATTAGCTCAGGCTTCGTATTAACTCTTATAACTTATATTAACCCATTATTCTTATCTATGTTAGCCACATGGCTTGGTACCATTTTCAGCGGGGCAAGTCACATCCTGCTTCTTCAGTGGTCTGGGCAGGAGTAGGAAAGAACTTCCTTCTTCCCAGAATACTCCTGTTGTTATTGTGCCACCTCTACTTCCTGTCTGGTTTTCCCACCTATACTTCCTGCCTGACTAATGGCCAATCAGCATTTATTTAAAACATGATTGACAGAATATAGAATTGTCCTACACCAAGCCACTGCCACGTGGTGATACAGAGATTAATGGAGATGGGTTACATTTATATGTAAGAGTTAGTCAATAAGAAGCTAATGTGCCAAGCAATATTTTAAATAATATAGTTTCTGTGTGATTATTTCGGTGCTGAGCAGCCGGGGAAAAAACAAGCGGCCTCCTCCAACACCCAGGCTTTTGCCAGGAAAATCAGTTGCTCTCCACAAACTGAGAACCAAGCCTCATTGCTGAAAACAGCACCCACACAACTCATTGACACAGAGAGGTTAAAGTGGAACCTACATAGAACTTTCACACCTATGTTCTAGTATCTTTGGTATGGAAATTACTCTGCAGGCTACCAAGAGGAATGTACACACCAACCCAGCCACCCAGTCTTTGATTTATAATGCTGTTCTGCCTGCAAAATATGAGAGGGCAATAGTGGCACAAAGCTTCTGGAATAACCACTGGTGCCTAATTAGACTTGAGACCCACTCCATGATATGGAACCTACACCAAACACTGCTTGGGTTACCAAGAACCAGAGACTAGATCTCCCAAAGACCTATGATAAAACCAAATACTACTGGTCTTAAAAAATAGTGATAAAATGATATACTTCTAGTGGTACTCTGCTATACTCATAGATCAGTGCCTTATCCAGTCATCATCAGAGAAGCTTCCTCCTGTAGTAGATGGGAACAAATACAGAGACCCACAGCCAGACCTTAGAGGGAGGGAGGCAGAGGGCTGGAGCTTGGGATTCTCAGCTCTAAATGGAATGTCTCCATCTAATCTCTCCCTTCAGAACTCAGAGAACCCCAAGAAAAATGAGGCAGAAAAAAATAAGGTCCAGAGGGCCAGAGGGGATGAAGGACATCCAGAGAATAAGGCCCTCTGTATCAATAGAGCAAGACTCAGAAGAACTCACAGAGACTAAAACAGCACAAGGTTCATGTGAGTCTGCACCAGGTCCCCTCTCTCTCTCTCTCTCTCTCTCTCTCTCTCTCTCTCTCTCTCTCTGTGTGTGTGTGTGTGTGTGTGTGTGCACGCGTGTGTGTGTGTGTATTAACAGATTCTGGTTTAGTGTTTTTATGGGATTACTGAGTGTAAGGATGAGTGGGTCTCTGATTCTTGTGTTGTCTCTTGGGCTCTTTCCCTTCTGTTGGTTCTCCTTGAATAACTTGGAAGTGATGCTTTTTGTTTTCCCATAGCATATTTTATTTTGCCTTGCTTTGTTATTATCTCTTAGAAGCCTGTTCTTTTCTAATGAGAGACAGAAAGGGAGTGGATTGTGATGGGAGGGGATGGGGAGCACTGGGAGGAGGAGAGGGAAGGGAAGCTGTAACCAGGATATATTGTATGAGAAAAGGATCTATTTTCAATAAAGGAGAAAAAGAAGAGAGAGGAGAACAAACTTATGAAAACCAACAACAGATACTTGTCTTATCACCAATAAATAAGAATTAAAGAAATGAATAAAAGAAATGAGCTATGTGGTAACAGGTTCTGTAACATTTTATATATAAATACATAAATATTTTGAATGGTTTATACTTTATAAATTAATGGCAACCTGTCATCTATGATTCCTCATAATATTTTAATATAATTTCTGAATTTAACTACTGTCATAAATTTCATTAACAATCTAAGTTGGTAGTACCTTTACAAGGATTTTTAAATTGAAATTAGCAAAACAAATTCTAAAAGTTACAGTGACCCAAGAAAACAGACTATTTCAGGACAAGTGTGAAGATGCTGATACCAACAGTGCGTTTACTAATTTTGTTGAAGTAAGAAAAAGAAAGATAATATTTTTAAATAATATATAATAACATGTGAATTATGTCTGACTTATTACTTAGCAAGTACTTCTGATCTGTGCATTATTAATTAAACTCAATATTGATTGATCTTTCCCTGACTTTATTCACTTGTAAACAATATAAATAATCCTTCTGTGCATTTTTATTTTGAAGGTTTGGAGGCATTTTCAGCAAGGTCAGAGGATGAACATAGTAGGACATATTTAACTTAACAATTTGTAAACTTTATGTATGACTTAAAAATATGTAGGTATGATGGGGTGGTGAGGTTACTCAACAGTTAACAAATGCTTGCTGTTCTATCAGAGGGCCAGAGTCTATTCCAGGACCAACATAGAAGACTCACAAAATTACTCTGACTCAGCTCAAAGGGATCTGAAGTCTGATATTTGCCTCTGGGGGCAGCATCCCCCATTCTGGAACCCTGCTCCCGCACATGTAAAGAAAATGAATCTTTAAAACCTATTTAGAAATGATTGATTAGCCTCCCTGTGTATTGTCCTACCACCTAGAATGTCATAGAACTGTGTGTATGTCTAAGCATGTATTTGTACTCACACCATGTCTTTGTCTGTTATCAATACACTAGTGGTGTGCTTCTCTATTCCATTAAATATTCATTTAACACATTTATTAATAGCAACTTGGCATAAAGGTTCATAAAAGATAATGACATCCATGAGATGCAGCCATTGCACAATAACTGTTTTGAAGATCACACATCTGTAGTTCAAGCTGACTTCAGCGCGGTCTCCATGTTCTCCAGGAAGGATGGTTTTATACACCCAAGTCACAGCATTCCGTCAAGGGAGGCTCAATACTCCATTGCATGTTGCCTCTGCATGGGCTTCCTCTGCATGCTGTCCATCTCAGCTATTCACAAAGACAGGCGCTGAAACCTGGTCCTTACTCTTAAACCCTCCATAAAGAGCTTCAAAACAATATATGTTCCTGGCAATGCTAAAACTTTGCATGGGTCTGTCTAAATGTTATTTATTAGTATTATTTTTTTCTGTTGTCTCATCGGCTTTATTTTGTTGTTCTCTTTCCAGTTCAGATATGGGATATTGATATTTTCTGGAATATGCAAATAAAATAAAATAAAATAGCCCTCTTTTTTACACATTATTGAAAAAATTATATTGTGTGTTCACCTGCAGGCATAGACACAAAAACAAAATCAAATCACTAAAGCATATCAAACCCTAAGTACATAAGTTACTGTAAAACCCACCATATATTGGGTAAAACAGTGCAAAACCACATAATTATTCACTCCAAGCCAGTTTTAAGATGAGCTCACAGGGTACTAAACCATCACCGTAGCTTTTCTGTTTGTTGGGTTAGCATACAAAGAATGGGGTTTGCTTCTCACAGTTTGTACATATCACTGTACTTTGCTCATCTATGCCCTTCCAATCCTTCCCCATAACCCTTCTCATCCAGCTTGTCCCTTTCCTTCCCCCAAATAAGAGTTCTTTTCTACTTTCATTTACATACATTTCGTGATGCCATCTTATTCAATAACCCCACCTCCTTTAAGACTTCTCTCAGAGATTACATATTAAGAGATTACAGTGTAAACATGGCCAGGCATTAACAAAATTTGTATTTTCTCTTTCGTTAAAAAAAGCCTTTCTCGTGTGGTTAAAAAAAGAGTGACTTTGACAGAATTATCTTTTGTATATTCATAAATAAAAAATGTGTCTTGATAGTCTCAAGAGCTATAAACAGTATCTGACGGCAGCAGCTTAATGTCTGTTTTAGGAGGAAAGTGCTAAAGTCCTCCTGCCTTGTAAGTCTGCTTTTGTGGCAAAAGTGAGCAAGGTCACTATAATATTAAATTATCCTCTTCTAATGATTGCTAACAAAACAATAGATAATGATTTGTTTCTGACCTGAAAATTTAAAAACAACAATTAATGTGTATAATATTTAACAAAATAGTGTAAGTCAAATTGTACCTTACTATTTTAAAAACTTAAAAAAATGGCTCATTTCTATAATAGGACTCTCCAAATCTGTAGGCTTCAAAGGACTGCATAATAAATGGAAATAAATACAGATTTTATCATCAGCTCTCTATAAGTTACCACAAAGAACTGAACTTCAGTCGGCCAGTGTTCAAGCTGTCTTCTGAAGAAGTCGATGATGGAAAGGGTACTTAGTTATTTCTGCAAAAGCTCCCTTTTCTTCACAGTTTTTATTCTGTGATGTTTAGTACTATGCTGCATACTGGAGCACAGGGGATTAAAAGGGCACATAATCTTTGCAGACCACTAGACCAACTCCCAGAATCTTCTATGCCAGAAAATATATAATGTATTGCTGAGAAGCTTGGTAAAAGTATTGTTGACTTTACGTTATTCATTGCCATAGCAACACCAGCAAAGAGTACATGGAAGATGTCGTGTAAATATGACCCCAGAGACCCAGAAGAATAACGACACTTTAGATACTGTGGGAGGTGAAGTTCTGTTAGTAGAGATGCACCATATGAATGATTTTGATCTTTCAAAACAAAAAGACTTGTTTTCACTTTTTAAAAATACTTTTTAAATCAGTTTTCCAGAGTTCTTAAAAAAAAAATCCCACTTTGAGAAACACTATTAAGAGAGGCTTGGAAGAGTTGATGTTCAAGGGAAGCATGAAAACACTAATGGAACATCTGCTAGTTTTTTATTTTTATTTTTATTTTAATGGACAAAAAGGGCAGCAGATGTCCCACCCAGAGATGGACAGTTGGGAGAAAAGGTTAGCTCATGGGGATGTCTTGGCCAACGATGCTCCAGCGAGCATGTTGTATTCTTTTTTTTTTTTCCATACATTGTTTTGTTTTATTTTTTCCATTCAAGAACATAATTAAAGAAATAAAATTTTTTTTCCTTTCTTCCCCTTCTCCCGGTCCCCTCCCACTACCCCCCCACCCCTCCTCCCTCCCCCTTCTTCCTTGAAAGAGGGCATGGTGCCCTGCCCTGTTGGAAGTCCAAAGCCCACCCCCATCCCTCCCTCCCGGCCTAGGAAGGAGTGCATTCTAAGCAGAATGTGAAAAGGAAACACATTTCCCAGTTTCACTTTGGCTATATCATGTGATTTGAACTAGTTGCTATAAACCTAGGATGAATTCAACATTCTCTTTTGAAATTTGCTTGGAAGAGCAAATTGCTCAAAGAGAAATTCATAAGAAGGTATAATATCCTGTTGACCTTCAAAAATGTATTTTATTACAAAATATCAGTCCTCAGTGGATATATTTCCCCTTAACATGATCCAGTTATGAACAAAGATTATGTTGTCCAATATAATTAATATTATTTTCTGACATTTTCTATCTTAGTTACATCTAACCCAAAATGCTTTTATGTTGTTCATCTCTAAATGAGTATGTTTATTATATAATATTAAAAGAGTCAAGGATATATATATAACATCAATTTTCTTCCCCTGTGTAATGAAATAGCAAGTTTGATTTTATATTCCCTTTTATTTCAATTGTTTAATTTGAATTATCCTCTACATTTGCTATTATAAAATTAATTTGCACGTTATAACAATAGCATGGGGGCGGCTTATGACAATATCATGCTCTTAGAGATCACATGCTTCTGTATGTGTGTGCATATGTGTGTGTACGGTATACATGTGCATATGTATATGTGTATATGGTATATGGGTGCAGGTGTGTTTGAGAGAGAGCTCACGCTGTGTAAATTCAGATGCACACGTGTGTGCATAAATGGTGGAAGTCAGAAGGTGGCCTTGGTGTCTTCCTTGGTTACTCTATACCTTTTGTTGGGACAGAATCTCACCCTGAACCTGGAGCTCAACAATTTGACTAGACTGGTGTGAGAGAGAAATCCAGGGATTCACATTATTCCACCTCTCCAGCTCTGGGATTATAGGCAGGTACTGCCACATATGCCTTTTTACATGGGTACTTGGGTTCTGAGCTCAGATCCTCACAATTGTGTAGCAAGCAGATTCCAGAATGAACCATCTCCCAAGGCATTCAAAATCACCTGCCTTAAAAGTGTCATTGGATAATTTCTTTCTGTTTAGTATCTTAAATTAGAGATTTGGAGTGAACAATATTTTCACTTTTTGAATTGAAATGACTTTCTTCAGAATGAAAACATCACATTATTTTCAAATATTTATACAGATGTTTTAGTAGCAATGATTTTCATGCAAAGTATATAAAAGTCTTGATGAATTTAAAGTAAGATTTTAAAATTCCAATTTTCTAATCTTTCCCTAGGAAAGAAGATGTAGTTTAAGATTAGTATTTTATATTAGAATTCTATTTTTCACCCCAGGCACACAAGAAAAGAACATGCTCATACTGGGATTTGTATTTGCTATGGATTGAAATTTGTAAATCATTAATCCTTAAATTAGATAAAGCTAATACCTTAGACAAGAGTCTAAATGGATATAGGGTCTTCATTGAGGGCACTAAGTTAAATTTAAGACTGTGAGATGGTCTCCAATCTGATGTTCTTTGGACACAGAAGTGCAGCAAACCAGTGCACATGCAGAGAAATGATCTCTGAGCACAGAGGTTGGCATCAGCAAGGCCTGATGTGGGATTTCCCTCCATATGCTGTGATTACCATTAATGAATAAAAGAAACTGCTTTGGCTTAAAGCAGAGCTATAGGGAAACAGAGCTAGGTGGGGAATACTAAATGGAATGCTGGGAGAAAGGAAGAGGGGGTCAGAGAGAAGCCATGTAGCCCCACCGGAGACAGACACTGGAATTTTACCCAGTAAGTCACAGCCACATGGCGAGACACAGATTAATAGAAATGGGTTAAATTAATATGTAAGAGTCAGCTAATAAGAAACTGAGCTAATTGGCCAAGCAGTGATTTAATCAATACAGTTTCTGGGTGGTTATTTTGGGGCTAAGTTGTTGGCCAGGAAGCAACAAGCAGCCTCTTCCTCCAACAAAGGCACCCAAAAGAAGCCTCACCTGTCAATACCTTGATGTTAGTCTCATAGATCCCAGAACTGCAAAAGAACAGATTGCCTTGCTCAAGCTACCCAGCCAATGGCATTCTCAGGACAGTCTTAGTGACAAATATTCTCAAGGAAAACACTGCTGCTACCCATTTCTCTTCCTTCATCCTCTATCAAGGTTCTCCTAATCACATGTAGGTGGCTTCAAGTCCTGAGTGTGTCCAGGGTCTTCATGTCAGTTGCTGGGAATATGCCTGGGTGGAGAGAAGTGAATGCCTCTGAGAAAACAAGGACTTTCCTGTGGTTATTGTGGTTTTGTTTTTGTTTGTTTTTCAGCTAGGATCTTGCTACATAGCCTAGACTGTACTTGAAATAGCTATACAGACTATGTTGTCCTAAAACTCCCATCTTCACACTGCAGCTTCCTCAGTGCTGAGATCAAAACATGTGCCACACACCCATTGTATAATTGTCAGAATAAGGCAGCAATGCAGAATTAAATGGCTCTCATATTCCCCCTTTTTGATGTCCACAACATGGTGCTACTGACGCATAAGAAATTAAACAATGGCATGCTTTATTGTAGTCATGGCACCACATAGACACATATAACCACACATGTACACATGTGCCCACCCATTGCACCCCATACATGTATCCATCTTTTGCTAATAGTGTGTTACTATGATTCTGTGCTAGCCACATTGACCCTGGGAAAATGAAGCTAATGGGTACTGACCTGTTTTCTTCCATGAAATGGAATTATACCACCACTTCACACCATTCGGGACAGGCAGAGGCATTCTAGACATTTTAATAAAAAATTTAAATAACTGCCAAAGGGGGCAGTGGTATTTATCAGAAGAGTTTATGCCCTATAGCTTACATATTTCCAGACATAATTAATTAGAGGAAAGTAAGCCATTCCACAGCTAATTAAAATTTACTCTGAAACATAATTCTTGGAATTATTCTTTAAAGAACAGAATAGATTAATTAACTATTTGCCGTAATAGCAACTGAACAGAGACGCACCATCTGGAGCAAATCTGAGGGCATGAGAATATTTACTGTGTACAGACTACTGCTGGTTGGGTGGGCTGGTGAAGCCTTGTTTGGGGTTAGAAGAGATTGAATCCAAGGTGCACTTGTGTTAATGTTGAATTAGTCAGCATCACAGATTGAGTAAGAGCTGGTTCAGCCCAGGCAGAGCTGGAAGCTGGCAAAGAAAACAAAGCAAGAATCTTGGATGGAATGCTACTGTGGGATAATGCTTCTGTACACTGTAAAGATTTGTCACTCATATTTGTTTAATAAAAGGCTGATTGGCCAATAGCCAGGCAGGAAGTATAGGTGGGGCAACCAGACTAAGAGAATTCTGGGAAGAGGAAAGGCAGAGAGTCAGTTACCAGTCAGATGCAGAGGAAGCAAGGTGAGAATGCCTCACTGAGAAAAGGTACTGAGCCATGTGGCTAAACATAGACAAAGAATTATGGTTTAATTTAAGTTGTAAGAGCTAGTTAATAATAAGCCTAAGCTAATAGGACAAATAGTTTATAATTAATATAAGACTCTGTTCATTTCTTTTGCAAAGAACCCCACTTTGCCATCATTATTTTTAGGGTTCTCCTATTATATAGTTACTTTCCTGGGGATCATCTATAATGCAGAGCTTGCTCAGTTTGACACTTCACTTACTACCCAGCTGTCTTTGCACCTCAGGTTCCCACTGAACCCTGAACTTTTCTTTCTTTCCTCCCCTTCTCTTTTTAAGATCAAAAGCCTTCAGCTGTGTGCTCCCTCTGACAGCAGAAGCACTTGATCTTTTCCCAGATGAAATGCCTGCAGCCACTGTGGAAACTGCTTCTCATGGACAGTAGCACGTTAGTTAAGATTTTTAAAAATTGTTTTATGTGCTTGAGTTTTCAGCCTGCCCATATGTCTGTGTGTCATTTCTGTACCTGGTGTCTGAAAAGGATGTAAGACACTACTGCATCCCCTAGAAGAGGAGTTATAAACAGTTGTGAGCTGCTAGATGGGCCCTGGGAATCAAACCTGGGTCCTCTAGAAGAGCATCAAGTGCTCTTGGCCACCAAGCTACCTCTCCAGCTCCCAGGACATTATCTTTTAGTCTTCATTCTTTTAATGTTTGCTTCTCTTAGGGTCTTGCTCCACCTACACATCTGTATATTCAACTCTCTTCCATCCATGGTGACCACCACTCTTATGCAAAAGTGTAGGCACCAAAGGCAAACTGCAAGCCCCACCTGCCCAAGGACCGGGTAATTTCCTAGAATTCTGGGAGCTGTATTTCTTGGAAATGAACAAAGCTACATGAGAAATACTGTGGTCATAGGGTTTTGTCCTTGAAAA
The DNA here is from genome assembly GCA_004026605.1 of Ondatra zibethicus. Classification (NCBI taxonomy): domain Eukaryota; kingdom Metazoa; phylum Chordata; class Mammalia; order Rodentia; family Cricetidae; genus Ondatra; species Ondatra zibethicus. The sequence continues at coordinate 93,731 of PVIU01001717.1, forward strand.
GTCCCTATAACAAGTGACTATTTGCCACTTGCTGGGATTCTTAGGAGTGGACCTGGTCATCTACCTGGCCACTCCTTAATATTTAACTAAAGATTGCTTCAAATTTGGCTCAAAATTGTGGAACTAGTTTTTTTCTTGTGAATCTCAGGATTGACACAAACCTGCAAACTCTGTTCAAATCGTTATCTTGAGAGATGGGGCAGGCATAAAAACTGAAAATGACAAGGCCATGTTACTAATAGGATTTTTGGCTCCTAACCCAGTAATTTTGCAATGAAACATACCTCCCTGATAGATAATATACAGCACAGAAGGACAGCCTATGTTTTAGCTGCTCTCAGGAGGCCAGGTTTCTATCTGCAATCATAGTCAGAGAAACCACCCAGGGACTTCAGTAACAATTACCCCACATGGTCTGACCTTGATTTACAACCATTTCCCTAATCTAGTCTCCTGTTTTCAATTTATATAAATTAGCTGAACTCAAAATGCACTCTAATCACTGTGCAGCTATCTTCATTCAGATAATTTCCAGCAGCTTCCACATGCTAATAACCTCCAATCAGAGCTCACTAGAGTGTCCTTTCCCTAGCACAAAGCCTTCCAACTCCTGCTGGCTGGCCAATGAGTCTCTATCATTTACAGTGACCCAGCTGACCAAGTACTCTGCCACAATTAGAGTCATCAGTCTTTCCTTTTACACTTGATTGAATTTCCTTAGTTCAAAGAGTTTCCTTCCACCATTCCTCTCTCCATTGTTTCTTGCAGGAGCTCTCACAATCAAAATAGCAACAACAGCAATAAAATCACTGAGGGACAGACTGACTTATCTTTGTTATCCCTAATCTTATTTTCCAATTAGGGTCCGTTTTAGCTACGGATTATATTGCTGTGAAGAGACACCATGCCCACAGTAACTCTTATAAAGGAAAAACATTTAATTGGGATAGCTTATTCAATGCATTCTTTTCATTACAGGGAGCATGGCAGTGCGCAGGTAGACATGGTGCTGGAGAAGGAGCTGAGAGTTCTACATCTTGATCCACAGGCAACAAGTAGTGAACTGTGCTCCTGAGTGTACATTTAGCAAAGTCCACCCTTCAGTGACACACTTCTCTAACAAGGCTACACTTACTCCAACAAGGCCACATCTTCTAATAGTGTCACTCCCTATGGGCTAAGCATTCAAACACTTGAGTCTATGGAGGCCAATCTACCCAAACTACCACAGGGTCTGAATATACTTCATAGTAGTTTTTATTGCTACACTGCACTCTACTTTGCTCATTACCTTATAATTTATGTGAATTAATGATGAGCCTTAAGATATCATGTTCTCTCTTAATCTAAAAAGGGAACAGTAGATAAGGAAAGGGAATTTCATGTGTCAACATTACCTAAAGATGTACAGGTTTAATGCAATTCCAATAAAAATACCAAGACATGGGAAAGGTTAGACAAAGGGGGAAAAAAGGAGAAAATAATGAAATTTTAAAAAGTCAAAAAAGTATATAAAGAAAAAAATAAATTAAAAGTTGGGAATTTGCTTTTAAAGTAAACATAAATCAAAATATAAAAATAAAAAATAAATCAAAAAATAAAACAAAAAAATGAGACATTTTCACAGAACTAGACTGGATCCTAAAAATCATATGGAAGCATGATTGGACCCATGACACCAAAGTAAAATCCTAAATAAAAAAACAAAGCTGGAGACATCACATGCCTGAATCCAAGTCCTAGAGCAGAGTTGTAGTGTATCAAATAGCATGGCACTAACATGAAAAGAGACCACTGGAGGAGAGCAGAGAGGGGAGACAAAGACAGATCATGAAGCCTTGGCCAAATAGTTTTTGCAAAGATTCCATAGCACACACTAGAGGAAAGACAGTCTCCTCAACATACAGTGCTGGGAAAAAGAGGTAGTCACATACAGAAGGATGAAACTTGATGCTTACCCCTGTGATAGTTTGAAAGAAAATGGGAGAAGAATGTTAGTCTGTGGCCCAGAGACTGGCCTTGTGATATTTTGGTGAAGGATGTGCTTTATGCCCTTATCTAAAAAGTTTGCCTGAGGCTAAGGTGAAGGATTTTGAATCAATTCTGTTGTCAGAGGAAATTGCAAAACAGCCTAACGTTGACTCTGTCATGTGATTGTTAGTGTTAACTCATTTATAATGAAAAGGAGTAGACTAAGAAAGGAAAAACACAAAATGTACAATTTGAGGAGAAAGGGGGCACCAGGAAGTGGAATGGAGCTAAATCCTGTGTTCAAAGAGATTAACAGATTAAGAAATGGAGAAAAAGGAGTGGGGACCTCAGGGCAAGATCCCCCTCAGCTAAGTTTCCATTGTGTGGAAAGGAGTTAAAGAAAAGCTTAGGTCCAGGCATGGAGGTACATATCTTTAATCCCAGTACACCAGAGGCAGAGGTAGACAGATCTCTGAATGTGAAACCAGCCTGGCATACAGAGCAAGTTCCAGGACAGCCATGCTTAGGTAGTGAAAGTAACCATCGAAAACAGAAATCTGGTGAAAATGTAATTGAACAAGGGGGCCATGTTCCAAGCCCAGCAAGCAGCAGAACTTGGCAACTTTGGCTACATGGTTCTGCTTTTAGAGTCAAGAATACAAGAAAGGGGCTTTACAATCTTCCTCTAGGACTAAGAAAAGACACTGACTCCAGGTATTTGGCAGGTGTGTCCCCGAATGCAGGTCCAGAGAGGCAATTATGTGAAACCATGAAGGTGAAGCTTGGATTGCTTTGGAGACCTCAAGGTGTTAGAGATGCCAGGGTCATGGGCTACCTGCCATGGAGAGCTTCCACAGGGAGTGGAAACAGCTCAAAATAGTAAGTGTGTTGCAGCTAGCAAAGCTGAAAGCACTTGGGAATCTGAAGAATATTTTGACATCAGACATGGAGATGCAAAGTTTGGAGTTTACCAGGCTGATTTTGTCACTTTGGTCCAGTTTCTTACCATGCTCCCTGCCCTGCATTTTGGAATGGAAATGTATGTCCTGTGCCATTATATGTTGGAAGTATGTGATCTGTTTTTTGATTTCGATTTTACGGGGGATGACAGTTAAGAGAGTGTATGAATCTCAGAAGAGACCTTGAACTTTAGATTTTTAAAAAAGTTTGAGACTGTTATATGGGGACTTTTTAAGTTTTACTGAATGCATTTTTGCATAATGATATGGCTACAAGCCTTTGGGGGCCAGGGAATGGAATGTGGTGTTTTGAAAGAAAGTGGCATCCAAAAGTAATGGCACTATCAAGAGGCATGACCTAACTGGAGGAAGTATATCACTGTGGAGGTAGGCTTTGGTGTCTCCTTTGCTCAAGCTATGTTCAGTGAGGTAAACAGTTCACTTCCTGTTGCCTATGGATCAGGATGTAGACCTCTTAACTCCTTCTCGAGCATTATGTCTGCCTGCATGCTGATGTGTCCTGCCATGATGATAATGGACCAAAACCTCTAAAACTGTAAGCAAGCCACACCAATTAAATGTTTTCCTTTATATGAGTTGCCATGATCATGGTGTCTTTTCACATCAATAGAAACTCTAACTAAGAAAATCCCCCTGCCTTTATATATATTATTTCAAAATGGATTAAGTATCCACACTGTAAGTTCTGAAATTACTAAATCACTAGGAGAAAGCATTGTGGTGTACTTTAAGACAATGGAATAGGCAACGAGATTTTAGTATGACCCCTAACACACAGAAAACAAAAGGAAATACAGACAAAGGGATTATGTAAAACTGAAAACCTAAGAAACGACCTGCAGCATGAGAGAAAATGTTGCTGGTTATTTATATTTAACTGACAAATAATCCAATTTTATATAGGATAAATAATTTTAAACTATACTGCTTTTGTATTCTTTTTTTTAAAGGTGTGTGTGTGTGTGTGTGTGTGTGTATTGTGTGCTTGGTGACTGTTCATGTTTGAGCTTGCTCACATGCCACAGTGTACACACGGAGGTCAGAGGACAACCCTTGAGTGTCACATTTGCTTTTCTACCTTGTATAGGACAGTGTCTTTCCCCCAGTGAGTTAGCCATGCTATCTGGCTGTGAGCTTTTGAAGATTCTCACGTTTCCATCTTCCTGTGGGGACACAATAGAATTACAGGTGCTTGGACTACTGTGTCCAGCTTTCACATGAGTTCTATCCAAGTGAAACTTGGATTATTAGACTTTCTCAGCAAATCCTTTCACCCAGTGAACCATCTCCCCATAACAACAACAGCAAAATCTTAAAAGAAGAGATTAAAAACAACACATATGTATAAAAATGCTCAGCAAATGTATATCAAAACCATGATGGACTATCATCTCATCCCAATTAAAATGAATTTTGTAAGTAAGTAGATAACTAGATATAAATAAATACCACAAATGTGAAGAATGGAGAATTGGTGGGAATGGAAATTAGTGAAGTAGTTGTAGAGAAGAATAAGGAGTTTCCTGATAAAACTGAAAATGAATGCATATGATTCTGCTATTTTACTTCTGAGTATATATCTGAGGGATGTGGACTCAGTATTCCAAAAAGACAGCTTTATGCCTGAAGTTAACACAGCACTAAACAGCTAATCAATATTAGAGCCCATCAGTGGATACATGGATAATGTTTTAAGGGTCTAGTCTGGTCTGGTTTGGTCCTGTCCAGGGCTGTGTGGTGTAGTCCTGTGAAATCTGCCTTGGTCTGATGCAGTGCAGTACAGTCTGACCAAATAGGGTCCAGTTGAGTCAAAACAAGAAAGTCAATCCAAAATATAAAAATAGAATTTTTTTTTTAAAAAAGATAGAACTGCTGAAGAGAAACCAAATTAAATTGATGACTGAAATGGAAAAAAATCAAGAAGCCAATTTTAAAAACTAAACACTACTCAATGTAAAGCCCCATGTTAAATCCAGCACAATGATATGGGTGACATCAGTACCCAACACTCACCCAGAGACAGCTTATCCAACCAAAAGACAAATAGAGAAGTGTTGGTATGAAATAACAGTCAAATCAAAAGGACCTAACAGACACGTATAGAACATTTCACCTAAGAAAGGAAGAACATGCACACTTTGTGGCAGTCTATGGGACTTTCACCACAATTGATCCCATATTAGGAACACAAAGCAAGTCTCAACAAATATAGGAGAACTGAAATCACATCACATATTCTATCTGATCACCATGAGAAATAATTAGATGTCAATAGCCACAGAAACTACAGATATATAAAAACTCATGAAGACTGAACAGCATACTACTGAATGATTTATGAGTCACTAAGACATAAAGAAGGAAATTAAAGTATTACTAGAGTTGGATGAAAATGAAGACCAAACAAATAAAAATCTATTGAACACAACAGTGACAATTCCAACAGGAAATTTTAGGTAGCTACATGAAAAATTTTGAGAGATTTCAAATAAACAAACTAATGATGCACCTTAAGGTCTTTGAAAAATGAAAACAAACCAAAACCCAAAACAGTATATTGAAATAAATGATCAAAAAGAGAGCAAAAATTAATGATAGAGGAAGAAAAAAATTGCAAATTAGTGAGACAAAGAGTTGGTTCCTTGAAAGAGGAAAATTGAAATATCCTTAGCTAAATTCACCAAACAAAAGAGAAAGAAGAATAAAATCTAATAAAATTGGTAATGAAAAGGGAGCTATTAATAATACAACAAATAGCAATGAAATCCATAAAATCACAAGGATTTTTTTAGATGACTACTTCACTAAGTTGGAAAACTTCAAATAAATGGATGAAGTTCTAGATGCATATAATATATAAAATTAAATCAAGCTGAAACAAATAATTTACATAGATCTATTTGAGCAATGAGGTGGTAGCAATAATAGAAGTTTGTTTACTAAGAAAACCCAGGACCAGATGCAAAATTTTACCAGAACTTCAAAGATTTTTACATCAAAAGTACTCAAATTAATCCATTCAATAGAAAAAGAAGAATGGTTTCCACACCCCCTTTATGAAGCCAATATTACCCTGTAACCAAAGCCAGACAAAGACAAAAATAAAAATTGCAGACTTACCTCTACAATGTAAGAATTCTCAACAAATGCTTGAAAACCAAATTCAAGATCAGATTAAAAAAATTGTTCATCATGACCAGGTTGATTTTAATGTAGTTACCAGGAATTACTTAGCATATATGAATCAGTAAATACAACTCATTTCTTAGGTGATCTAAAAATTACACAATAATCTTAATAGACACAGAAAAAGCCTTTGAAACATGCAACATCTTAAAATGGTAAATTCATGGAGATGCTAGATAGAGAGGTATAACATAATATTATATATGACAATTCTGTAGCCAATGTCATATTAGGTGGAAAAAAAGACAATATCTAAATCTGTCCTTGAACATGGAGAAGTGAAGCCTTCCCCCCCGCCGCTGACTAATATTTGTGGTGTTAGGAGGTACTCTGGACTCTAAGAAACATAAGCATGAACCCAGCTCCAAACCCTGTGATCTGCAATAGCTATCTCCTGCATGAAATGCTGAGGCACCTGTGGCACAAGTACCCACCCACTCTGATTGGATTTAAGGCCCGTGCCATGTCATGGAGCTTGGATTGGCCATGGACCTAGGAAAACCAAAAACTCTTGTTCTGCAAAAGGAACACGTAATAGAAAGACTACCAATGGCATTCTGTTGTACTCATAAACCAGTGTCTCACTTTGCCATCATCGGAGAAGCTTCCTCTTGTAGCAGATAGGGATTAACAGACTGGCAATTGGACAGTGTGCAGAGAATGAGAGACTTTGGAATAGTCTAGATCACTTAAGGATTCCTGTTAAAGCAGTGTCTCCAACATTGTCTAATGCGATGCATTTTAATATTTTGTTGTTCCCTGGTGACCATGGAGGTCAGTTCTGGGATGGGTTCCCTTGGATGATCAAGTTCCTTAGGGAAAATGACATAGGATTTACAGAAAATCCATACAGTCCTCTTAGAGATTTCAGATTGTAAGTAATTATTGGGTGTTATTTAAGAAATAATTATAAGATGAAATATGTGCATATCAGCGTATGTGTCAAGTTGTCCCGAACATTTCATTCACAGTTGGTTGAATATTATAGAGATTCAGAGTCAATGGAGTCAGAGACCTCAATGTGCTCTTGGGAAGAAACATACCCAAGATCAAGCAATATTACCTGAGTTCTGTAACATCACAGATACTCTATTAAAATGCAGGGACATAAGTCTGATCAATACATGCTACCCCTTGTGGGAGATCCATGATGGTCAGCACCAGATGGCAGCAACAGGATATGACCAATGCTCCAGTAAAACTGGGTCAAATACATTGAGGTATAACATGAGGAAATACTTAACTCTTCCGGGGACAACTGTGCTGAGACTTTAAGCTGTCACTCAACAGATGATTAGGAAGTTGCCAAGCAGCCAAGACCTCAGCAGAATAAGAGAGAGAGAGAGAGAGAGAGAGAGAGAGAGAGAGAGAGAGAGAACCCCTGTACTTCCATAAACTAACGGGCTAAGGCAGGATGATTGGTAGAATGCAGGAGTCTGAGACTGGCCTGGAAAGTTCAGCATGTCCTCATTTCAAAAGGAAGAAAGGGAGGGAGGGAGGGAGGAAGAAAGGGAGGGAGGGAGGGATGGGAGGAAGGAAGAAAAGAAGGAAGGAGGGAGGGAAGAAATGAGGGAGGTATTAAAAGTATAGGAAAGCACAGCTGAGTTAGAGCATTCAAGGTAGAGGTAGGAATGTTCAGGAAAGCCAAATTTCAAAAATGATTTTATCCACACATCTGATGCCCAGACCCCTCATTAACCTTGTGACATCCATCCATTCTCCTAGACTCCATGTGAGAGCAGCACACTGCCCCCAAGGAAGGTTCTCTGTCCTGTTAAAAATACCAAAATGGGAACATTTGAAGGAAAATAGGGTAAAAAGAGAACAATTCCTAGATATTGATTTATTGGTTTATTTTATTGGCTGTTTTAAAGTACTGCCCATTTCTAAGCATGATTTTGCTTGCTACTTGGAATAGACCAGCTGAAACAATGGGCCATTCCCCTTAACATCCTGACCACAAAGCTTACACCTGCCAACTATAATGTTGGTTCTCAACCTGTGGGTCACAGCATTGGTGTTGAAGTGCTAATTACAGGAAGACGCCTGCATCACATGTCCATTTATACTGAATTAAAGCAAGGGGTTGGCGATGTCATGAGAGGGATGGACTCAGACTTGGCCCACTGCTGTCAGTGTGGAGGGAAGGGTCCCTGGAACCCTGGAACATAAGTGTCGTAAAATGAGTTGACTCAAAGGTCCAGGAGAGTCTCACTGAGGAAGCTTGGTGGCGCAATGGTATTGTTTGGGAAGTGTTGTTTTGGAGTTATTTGGCATCCATAACCTTTTTCGAGACAGGCCTTACTGAGTTTGCTGAGGATGTTCTCAAACTCACAACCTTTCTACTCCAGCCTCCTAAGTACTTTGAACTACAGGCACCTGTTTACACCTGACGTGTCTAGTTATTTTGAAATGTGTAATTAAATTGTAGTTTAGAGTAGTTTGTTGTGTTCCCAAATGGACTGTAGGACATTCGAACTGACTCATCCATTGAAAGCTACACTGTTGATTAGATAGAGTGGAGTAGAAGTGCCTGACAGGGCCGGGAGATAGAGGTGGAGGACTGGATAGAAGGTGGCTATGGGTACTGTAGGAGCCAGCCATGATAAGCTAAATATGAACAGATTGCCCAAAGGAAGTTCTTTACTTCCAACCATTATCACCTGCCAGTGTAGGACTCAGCCATCGATAAGTTTACCCTGAAGCAATACCTGGTTGCAGGAAAGACCATAAACTGAGATTATCTGACCACCACCCAACAGACCATCCAAAGGAAATGCCTATCTTTCCAACCGTTGTAGATAGGATCACTTGCCAGCAGACACTCACCAGGACACCCCTAGACAAATGTGAGCCAATCAGGGGTCCCGAACCTCAGAAACCCCTCACCCCCACCTTTACTACTATAAAAACCCAATTCTAACTCAGCTCGGGGCTCTTCATTTATTCCAATACTTTGGACATGTGGAGAGACCAAGTTTGCAAACTTGCATAAAATAAAGGTTCTTTGCTTTTACATACGAGACTCAGTCTCCTTGTTGGCTTTTGGGGGACTTCACGGATTTGGGCATAACAGGTACCAGTACAGTCTTTATTTCATTCCTGTCTCCATTGAAATGTAGTTACCTGTGTGAAAAATGATCAAATCAGTACAGGGCTGGAGCCACGGTAACCTCTCATCAGATGGCATCATCTGTGAGATCCTTGCTGCTTTGGTCTGTGTATGTGTGCTGATCTGTGATGCTCACATGACAACAAAATCACCTAAGCATGAACTCTAAACAAGTTTCCTTTGTCAGCCTTCTGGTAGGGGAGCATTTACCCACCTTCTTCAAGGCTGGCCACACTGTGCACATAAAAGTACATGTTTTTGTTTTGAAGGCTAACATTGAGGGCTCTAACAGGCCCAACATGGTGACTTTGGGTCTTGCCCTCCCTCCTTTCTTTTGCTAAATGACTAGACTCACTTTTTTTGGGCTACTTTCTCCTTCCTAAGGCTGAATACCAGGGTCCAGCTACCAAAATTCCTTATTTGACAACATTAAACAATACATCCAATCAGTACTTACAACCCAAAACAGGACTTCCCCTTTTTTTCTCCTTAAAAACCCCTCCTGCAGAGCCATCTGCTGTTGTTCTGCCTGATTCAGATTCAGCCACCTTGTCTCTGTATATTGCATAACAAAGAATGTGCTGGGAATTGGTGTTTGGGTGTAGTCTGTGTCTAATCTGGGTTCAAAAGGGAGCACCCATGGTGCAGGGGTCCCTGCACTGACAGCAAAGTCTCAGTTTAAACTTTTTACAAACTGCAAAAGTTAGCAATCCTAAGGGAATTTAGGTGCAAACATTGCTTACAGTTTCTCTTTGCAGTGCATTCCACAGCACCCTCTTCTCAGGACTTAATACCCCAGAACAGAACGCAAAATAGAAAACACCTCAGGTAATCAAGGGTCGAAAGCTCCAGAGCAACCCCAAACAGCTGGTCTCAAAGATGTTACTTGAGAACTGGAAGATGGGTCAGCAGGTTCAGATCCCAATGACCCCCACAAAACCTGGGGGCATGTACCTGTAACCTCAGTGCTAAGAGGCAGACAGTGGCTCTGGGGGCCAACCTGTGAGCTACGGGCTCATTACATTCACATAAAATGGAAAATGGCAAAGACGTCTGACCTCTACATAAGCACATGCATGCACACCTCCCCCCATATATAACACCACACACACACACACACACACACACACACACACACACACACACACACACACACACACACACACACACATTATTAGAGGCAATCCATCGGGGTTTTCATTCAGAGACAGTTCTTTTATTTTTTTATATGTTCATATCTCGCTACTCAGAGAAGATGCTATAACCTTCAATCACCGAATTTCAAAGCAACAGAAATGTGAGGATTCTGTTCTCACAGTTCTACTGTTTGGGCCTAGCTTTGATCAAGATGATTAGAATACATAGAAGTACTCAGAACAAAATATGTTGGAAAACCAAGAACCTCTCACCTTTCAGGACCAGGCGCTACCCCAGCATACCTTCAACGACTCAGTGCCAGCAGCCGAATCATCCCCAGCGGCCAAATGCGACACATTTCCACTGTAGCCTCGAGTGTGTACCCTTTATAGAGCCCCTATCATCAGGGATCATCCCCCTCCCCACTTTCTCCCTCTCCTATCACTGCTCAGAGGTGTTCCCCCAGCCCCCACCCAGCAAAGCTCTCCGGTGAGGTCTGTTGGGTGGAGTGATCTCTGCAACCTTCCTTGGCCTTCACTTCTCTGGAACTTCACTTAGTCAGAACTCCTGTCTAGCTGGCAGAGCCACCTATCCATGGGAGTACTATCTCCACCTGGGCAGGACGGGTCCCAGGCAGCAGGCGCGACGCTGGGAAAATGAGGCAGTGCGAAGTTAATTTAATAGACACACTCCATGTGCACAGCCTATGTCGAGCAAGCTGTTACAGTTGCTGTCTCCTTTCCCTCGCCAGCTCTCCCTCTTCAGCGTTTTGTCGTTGGACCTGGACCAAACCCAGGGCTCTTCTAGTATTACCTTTCCAGCCTCAAACTCCTTTTCAATGGCAAGAATCCACACTGAAATTCTTCTTTATTTCTGAAACTATTTAGAAGTGGGGCTTGCTTTTGGTGTAGTTGTATTACACTATTTGTATCATCTCTAACTTCTAAAATAGCAGTGGTACCTAACAAATATTAAAGTATGTGCCAGCACAATTTCCTCAGCCTTGTACCTCCTGGCTAACACTGATATCACTAGACCTACTTATTCTTGAACTGGAAATAAATTCCTTTTAGAACCTTGGAAAGTTCTCATCTGCTAGATCTCAATTAAAATGCTAATAATATTGTATCCTTTTTAAATCTCAAAAAAGAAAATAAACAACTTTAATTTACGGAGAATCATGTTATTCTCTCCAATCCATTTCAGTTTCTCAAAGGGAGGAGCGCAATGTGCTCATGATGGGCAAATCAATATACTTGTGTGCTGTTTCCACAATGTCTTTCCATCATTATATATTGCCCATTAGTTGGTGTAATGGTTCTGGGAGTTTTCTCCATTAATCTCTCAATCTTTCATTTCCATTCCTTCTCTAACGTCTTCTTCCATTCCTTGGTCAGGATTCTTCTTCAAACTAATATATTCTAAAAGGAAATTAAGGTTGTCTCAGTTACTTAAAGCCATGAGCTATCTCGTAGGGCCACAACATTTTATGGAATTCATAATTTTCCAACTGACATCTTCCAGAATCCTATGGAATAATGCCCATGAGAAGTTATTTATGCTGCTTTCCTGCAATAAATGTATAAGGAGAGGGGACATAGTGATAATAAAGGGGCATTAACCAATATGGGAGTTACCAGGTTTCTATGCTAAAGAGAACATACGGATAGAAAATCCTATAGTAGCCATTGCTGGTGTCAAAAGTGGTGCTGAGCGGCTGAATTCTGTATATGCAAGTACCATGAGATGAGGGACCGGGTATTGCCCATCCTACCTCCTTTGTGTGACCTGATAGTATTCTTTTTAAACCTTCCTCTGCTTTTCTTCTCAGGATTGTTTAATATTAGCCAGGAAATATACTGTGCAGGCAGGATTTTCTTTCTTTCTTTTTTTGTTGTTTTAACCTATCTTTATTTTTTCATACTTTTGTTTAAAAAAATCACTTTTCATCTTACACACCAACCCTAATTCCCTCCCTCTCCTTCTCCTGCCCTCTACCTCCTCCTTCCCATCCCCCACCCACTAATCAGGGTGGGTAAAGCCTTCCTTGGGGAGTCAGCAAGTTCTGGCCAATTGGAGTCGGGACCAAACTGCCGCCACTGTATCAAGGCTGGGCAAGGCATCCCACCATAGGGAATGGGCTCCAGAAAGCCAGCTCGTGAACCTGGGCTAGGTCTTGGTACCCCTTCCAGCTCCCTCCCTGCCAACAGATTCAGCCACATAACTGTCACCCACATTCAGAGGGTCTAGTTGGGTCCCATGCAGGTTTTTCAGCCGTCAGTCCATAGTCCGTGAGCTCCCACTACCACTAGCTTGGGTCAGTTGTCTCCGTGGTTTACCCTTCATGATCATGACCGCTGCACCCCCCCCCCCGTTCATAGGATCCCCCCTCCCTCTCTTCACTAAGCTCCAGGATCTCAGCCCAATGCTTAGCTGTGGGTCATTGAATCTGCTTCTGCTTCCATCAGGTACTGGCTGTGGGTTCTATAATGACAATGAGGGTAGTCACTAATCTGATTAAAGGGGAAGGCCCTTTCAGAACCCTCTCCGTTATTGCTAGGAGTCTTAGCTGGGGTCATCCTGTGGATTCCTGAGAATTTCTCTAATACCAGGTGTTTTCTCCCTAACCCCATAGTGGCTCCTTCTATCAAGATCTCTCTTTCATTGCTCTCCCCTTCCATCCTCCCCTCAACTCAGTCTTCATGATCCCTCACGTTCCCATCCCCCATCCCCTTCCTTATACAACCCCTCCCAGTTTACCCAGGGGATCTTAACTAATTTCCTTCCTGGGGCCTCCATGTGTGTCCCTTTTAGCGTCCCCCTTTTTACTTGGCTTCTCTGGGATTGTGGATTGTAGCTTGGTTATCCTTTGCTTTATATCCAATATTCAGTTATGAGTGAATACATACCATGTTTGTCTTTCTGTGTCTAGGTTGCAGGTAGGCTTTTCTAGGAATAAATGGAGAAATAAACGCAATACAATAGATTTTGTAGCTAAAATTGTATGCAAATATAAATGGTGCATATGTAAATTAATCACCGTAATACTATTTATATGACATCTTTTTAAAAGATTTACTTTTTTATTGTTATTTATATATATATGAGTGGTTAGCCTCCATGTTTGTCTGCACCATATGCATGCTTACAGAGGTCAGAAGAGGATGTTAGATTCCCTGGAATTGGATTTAAAAATGGTTGTGATCTTATGTAGGTTCTAGAAATTGAACCCAGGTCCTTTGGAAGAACAGCTAGTGCTCTTAATAGCTAAGACATATCTCAAGTTCTTTACATAGTATTTTTTTCACCCAAAATGGCAAAGCAATTCACAAATAGTCTCCATCAATAGATTATTCTGTCCATATTTGTTTTGAACCATAAATCTTTTCCTAACCCTCACCAGTCTACCAAATGATCTTGTGGTAGTTTGTTGCATTAACAAAGGGACCACACTCAGAGGCGATGCCTTTGTTGATGTGTACTGAAGTGCATCACAGGTGAAGTAAACATCTGGGCGTCTAGAGGCATTTCAGTCATCAGTCTACATTTGGGTTTGTGGAAATTTATTGCCTATCCATCAATGCCACTTCTAATGTTCCTGATTAAAACTAGGTTAATGATTACCATGAGGGCATTGAAGGTTGCAGAATCTCCATGCATGGTTGTTTCAAGAGCACGGTCTTCTCCTTCTAATTATGGTATTTGTTATATGCCTTAACTCATTTGTTGTATGTCTTGCCTTGCCTTCTGTGCCTGTTTGACTCAATGCCGGGTCCACTGTATAACCAGGACCTGTGGGAACTTACTGGCTGCCGATCCTTCTCACATGCTATCCCAGCTCCCTCCTTCTGTTTGAGTTCAAAGCAGTGTCTCTACACAGGCTCAGCTTCCCTTCATCCTATATTATATTTTATTTCATCCTTTTCAACCAGGCCAGACTTTATATTGGTTTATTATTTTTGTCTCTGTCATGTTACACCTTGAGTGTGAACAGAGACTTGGGGTCTTCTCTATCTGCCACTCCCAAAGCCAATACCTGAAAGGTAAAATGAATGAGCAAACAAGTAGCTGAGCAACTGCCTTGGCTAATATCTGTGGGTAAAAGTAATCAGCATAATTCTTTACAGCTGTGCTTGCTCGCCACACTAAAGTATTAAACTCGCTGTTTCAGCTGCAGTGAGTACAGATATGTTTGAGGTTCCATACAGCTTGTAATTTGGTAGTGATATTTCATTTGTGTTTTAATAAATAAAGCATACCTGAAGATCAGAATGCAAAATAGTCACACTTGTCAGCCATACTGGCCAGTGCTGCTGTACGCCTTTAATCCCAGCGCTAGAGAGGAATATAAGGCAGGATGAGACAGGAACTCGCTTTCTTTTCAGTCTGAAGATTTCATAGAGGTAAGAGCTCTCTAGTGTTTGGCTGCTTTGCTTTTCTGATTTTCAGGTTGAACCCCAATATCTGTCTCTGGGTTTTTATTAGTCATGCTATGTAATTTTAACTAAATAGTCCCATAAAGAGAGACAGCTTCATGGTCCACAAGTTGTCAGTAAGCAAAAACTCTTAACTGCCATGCAGACAGAGGATAAACTGGAGTGATGAACTACTGGACCCAAATGCCGTCACTTATCATTCCTTTTCTGCCCATGGTTGCCTCTGTCTCCACAGCATCTGAGACAGACCAAATCTTTACAGCCCATACATCACATGCAGGCTTCGCAGCTGCTTCTGAAAACACAACAGTAATAGAGTTGTGATATATGTGGTATATGTCAGCAATTTCAAAGACTTTCTAAACCAAACCAAATGGAAAGTCTCTTCCAACTGCTAGATGCCAGATGGTTCTGTCTGTTGCAGCTGTTTCCCAGAATTCCACAGGCTATCTGCATTGTCTTCAATTATGACTTTGACGCATTTCATTTGACCACTCTGTTCCCAATCAGTGCAGAACATCTGCTTCTATATTCTATTGTCAGCTCCCATGCAGCTAAGATCCAGACAAGCAGAGAACATTGCCGCAAATGGGTGAGACTGCAGAATTTCATTCTTGCTGCTCCATTTAATCCCATTGCCCACAGAGAAAAAAATCGTTCTCATATGAATTTTGACCATCAGAGGGACCACTAGCCAACAACCCATTTTGCTGTTGTCCAACTTATGAGAAAATACCTGATATAGAGAGGGAAGAGAACAGTTAAAAGTGAAAAAACCACATTCAAGCTACAAACAAGAAAAGAAAACTTCCAAGTCAGATTCTAGATTGACAGGGCATCCATGAGTGCATACGTGAGATACAGTGACGAGTTAGGAGAGAGCAGTCAGAACAGCTCAGGGTGAGGCACAAGGCAACCGTCTGTTCTCAGAAGCCAGTGTTCCCAGCTGCGTCCCTATCTTAGACTATAGCTCGGCCCGAGACAGGCCTGACTTAAAGTCTACAGAAGGGTAGACCCAGGCTTCATCCAAAAAGTAGCATAATAGAACCAAAAGAATGATCATGACATTGCTAATAAGGTACAAAGAAGGGAGGAATTTTTGGTTCTTTTAAAAAGTTGAAGAGATGGTCCAGTATCAAATACAAGCGGTACAGGAAGAGAGAGGGGAAAGCAATTTGCTCAAACACCAGATGAGAAATGAAAGGTTCTGTGACTTTCTGGAGGGTGTGACTGTATATTGGTACTCAAGCACCACAAAACAGACCTATGACAAGCAGCTCTCTACTTCCCATGCTTGGGCTGGGGCTGTGGTCCTCTTAAAAGACATGACGTCTTCCTCTTCTAATTACAAGCAAGTAGAAACCACTGAGGGGAAATGTACAAACCCCGAGTTACCATCCTTAGCATCACCATGCCTATGGGATAAACTGAGCATCATACGTGCTGGGAAAAGAATATGGAGCTCGTGCGCATAGACAGGGATTTCCAAGGTGAATTTTCTGTCTCTTCTACTGACATACGGGGGATGTATCAGAACTTAGAGATAATTTAGTAAGTGCTAGAACAAAGAAAGATGGGGAACTCCTGTGGCATTGAGGTAGGAACATTTTTCAGGTTTTAGTATATCCAGGACGTGAGAGGTTAGAGTATGAAGTGATGATGGGAAAGGCGGTTATCTCAAGATCAGTAAGGTTAATTTAGGAGCTTAGACAAAAATTTAAGACAGCTGGGATTGTTCAAAATAGAAAATATCTGAGTTATCTCAGGTTATAATATGTATTGTTTCTCTATCAGGTATGACAAAGAAAATAATGTTCCCTTCAAGGAGTCTAATAATAGTAATTAATATTTATGAGACTTCCTTCACTTTATAATGAACCTCAGTTTTTTATCCACTCTGCGGTTAGTTTGGTATTGTTATTTCCACTTCACAGATGAAGAATTAAGACCCAGAAACTTCAATGATTGCCTTGAAGGTACAGCGCCATCCTTAATTAGAGTAATGCACACATGTTGATGAAACAACAAGACCCAGGCAAAGGGATTGACAAGACATATTTTTGCAGTAATAAAATAAATGACTGTAAGTATCATATTAACAATAGTTGAGATATTTTGGTGATCTTATGGGTTTTGGTCCTTTTAGTTTTTCTATTTTTATAATGCATTTTTTTATTTTATAATGACTATCGTATTATGAATGATGAAGCATGACTAGTTCAGCGGAAGATGTTACGACTCTGAACAAAAGGCTATGCCAATCTGGAGCTTCCCTCTCTTGGTGTGTCTCTTGGCCAATCAGGATCTCTAGGTCTCTAGCTCACTGTTTCATTTAGGGCAGTGGTTCTCAACCTTCATAATGCTGCAACTCTTAATTCAATTATGCATGTCATGAACCCCCAACCATAAAAGTATTTTCATTGCTACTTCATAACTGTAATTTTGCTATTGTTATGAGCCATGATATAAATATCTGTGTTTTCTGATGGCCTGAAGCTATACCTATGAAAAGTACATTCAACCCCCCAAAGGTCGCAATCCACATATTGAGAACCTCTGATTTAGGAGCTTTTCTACAGTCAGTTTCTGGTGGGTAATGTAAATAACCCATTTAATGCTCTACTATCTACACACTGT
Source organism: Ondatra zibethicus (assembly GCA_004026605.1). Taxonomy (NCBI): domain Eukaryota; kingdom Metazoa; phylum Chordata; class Mammalia; order Rodentia; family Cricetidae; genus Ondatra; species Ondatra zibethicus. The sequence continues at coordinate 111,190 of PVIU01001717.1, forward strand.
TTGCAGTTTCATTCCTGCCTACTGTATACTTAATAAACTCACTTATTCAAAACTAATGAATGCATGGTTGTTGTGAACCATTCTAGGTCCAAAACATGATCACATGATCAGCAGGACCTATGCAATGCTATCTCTGTTGTAAGGAGCAAAGTTCTGCAAGTGAAAGGGGGATGGATGGAGTGATGATGTCCCTACAGGAACCCTGCCTCCCTGTGTTCACTGCTTCAAAACCAAAGGGAATCTATATGCTTGATAAACTCAATCCCTCAAAACTGAAAGCCCGGCTATTATAGAGCATTGTCTGCACCTTACAGCATGGACCTCATCAGCATGGACAAGGAAAGATTCCCCTGCCAGCTCTGGCACTTATTTTGGGCTCCTATAATAAAGTACCACAGACCTTGTGGGCTGACTCATAGACATTGATGTTTCAAAGTTCTGAAGGCTAGAAAGTCCAAGATAAAGATGCTAAAGACTATATTTCTGGCGACAGCTCCTGGCTTGTATACAATCACCCTCTTGATGTATTTTAGATGGCATATTTTCTGTCTCTGTGTGGGTGAGAGGTGGCCCTTGTCCTTCTTTCTTCTTCATCATAAGGGCTTATTTCATGGAACCTACTTAGTTCTTTAAAGCTTCATCTTATATGAATTTTTGCAGGCACAGCTCTTGTGCTAATTTAGGAAAATTTCTGAGCTTCAGGAAAGTTATTTTTTTTCATGAATTTGATGGGCAAACAATATCGCCCTCAAATATCTAGTGCATGGGCTATTTTTGGCAATTTCTATGAAGAACTAGTTCAACGAAGGTTAATCTATGCCAATGTCATTCTGCTTAGCATTTTAAACTAACAGATTAATTTATCAGTATCCTGTCTATTTGTTAATGACCACACAATATTTATATTTTATCTTCAATCCTACCCAAAGTCAAAGCCATTTTCAAGTTTATGTGAGACACCTTTCAGATGATGTCTGGGGATCACAATGTTCAACAAAGTTTTTCAAGTCAGTGCTTTATAACTTCTCATCTTATTAAAACTAACAATCCTCTTTTTTACAGGCCCTAGATACTGATTATAGTCTAAAAGTGACAATTAGTCTGGATGTAGTTTAAAAAGAAAAGACAAACACACAAACAAAAACCCATGGTTTCTTTTCCTCTAAGGGAAAGAACTTGATACCAACAGCAATGTTAGGAAGAGTGGCTCTTTGGCCTGCTAATCACCAGAAACTATTTTAAAATTCTTTGCGTTTCTCACACCCCATGAAGTGTCTCCTCAGCTGCCCATTACCAAATTCCTATCAGTCAAAAGCCAATTTTAATGCCAGAGTCAGCTTGAAGCTTATTTTGCATGAGCCTAGAGAACAAATTTAAAGGACTGACAAAGGCCACCTTCCATCAATTTTGAAAATCCTGACAGTTTACTTTTATTAGTCTTTAGAAAAATAAAGGGTTAGGTGCCAAGGTACAAAATAAAAATATCTTTTAGCTAAACCTTGAGGCTAGTACCTGCACAAAAATAACAATTCCTTTAGTTTCTCTCTCTCTTTCACACACACACACACACACACACACACACACACACACACACACACACACACACACGCGCGTTCATAGGGGAGAGACAGGAAGAGAGAAGGGAAGGGAAAGAGAGGAAGAGAGAAAGCCTGAATAGTATTTTGATATTACAAAAATGTTAAATTAAAGTCATATGCTTATTTTTTATTAATTTATGAGTATGGGTATTTCGTTTGTGTGTATGCTTGTGCATCACTTGCACGGCTGGTGCTCTTGGAGGCCAGAAGCAGGTGTTGAGTTAATGAGTATCCTGTAACAGAAGTTACAGGTAGCTATGGGCCCACATGTGCATGCTGAAAAGCAAACCTAGTCTCCTGGAAGAGTAACTAGTGCTCTCAGCTGCTGAGCTATCTCTCCAGTCACCCTGTGCCTTGAGTTAGAACATTAGAGCCGATCAGATCTACTAATGGATAGACCTAAAATGGGAGTACTTTGGAGAGGACTTTTCCAAGAAAAAGACTTGGTTTGTTGCTTTTTGAAGGTCACATGATTGGTAGCCACCAGCTACTGATTCTTCACTTTCTCTGTCTTCTATTCTTCCTCCTGCATGTATCTTCTCCTCCTCTCCTTTCCCTTTTGATTGTTAAATAATTTCTATAATTTCTCATCCTGCAGATAGGATAATATGTTGGGATCAGTCGATCTGTCGAATGTGCCTCAAAAGAGGAATAAGGATTGAGAAAAGAAAGAGACAAGAGACAGAAAATAGGGTCAGGGGAGGCCTCTCAGTGAATACTTTAGCAGTCTCGAATTTATTTCTTACACCCCCTTATATACTCAAAGCAAAAAGGGGAGGGCAGAAGACCTTATCATGGCTCAAGGAACAAGTAAGTGCAATCACCTCTTCAAGTCTCAAAACATCTAGTAACTACACCTTTTTGCCAAACATCCTGTTATTTGGCCCTGAGGAATAAGACATCTAGTGACCTATACCTTTGGCCAAACATCCTGTTAGTTGGTCTTGTGTGGCAAGAACAAGCTTGGACTCTCTGACCTTAAGTCAAGATGGAATAGAGTCACTCTGGGCTCCCACCATAATTGAAATGTTAAATAATCTTGTTCCATCAAATAATTTACACATCACTAAAGAAACCCAGATCTGTGATAATTATTTACTTGTTGAGCTGATGTCACAATGATTAACAGAGTAGAGATGGAACACCAGGAAGACTAGGAGCTCACTGTAAAAATAGTGGATGCTTAATCAGTTGAGAAAGTTGGATTCTATAGTCAAGGCAGAAGGAAGAGTGAACAGACGCAAGGCATCTTTTCTGCGTTCATTCTAGATCTGCTTTAACTGTTGACACAGCAGGTGTAAGCATGTGCATACAAGCAAGAAAAATGGGTGGGCTGGAAAGATGGCTCAGAGGTTAAGGGCACTGGCTGCTCTTCCAGAGGTCCTGAGTTCAATTCCCAGCAACCACAAGGTGGCTCCCAACCATCTGTAATGAAATCCAGCACCCTCTTCTGGCCTGCAGGCATACATGGAGGCAGAACACTGTATACATAATAAATAAATCTTTAAAACAGAAAAAGAAAAATGGGTAAAGTAGTGAATCCTAGATGCTGAAGGGTGCTAAAGGGATGCGTGAGGAAGGGCAGGGCATTGGATTTTTAAAACACTGAAGGTACGTATGTGTGCATGCCCATGTGTTTTCTGAAATTCTAGATGCAATAACTGGAATGTGGCTCAGAGAAGCACTATTTGATAGGCCAGAAGGGAATTAGGTTCAATTATGTTTAATAGTAGTTTCCTATTTCTAAGTGTCAGACAGCCTGTTAGAATCCAGATTTATTAATTAGTATTTGTGTTCATGTTCTGCACTGAAATGTGTCACAAAAACGATCAAACAGGAAGATCAATAGGACTAATGATTTAGAGCCCTGCTATGCAGAAGCCTTGCAGGAGAAGAGTCACGTTCTCAAGTGCCTGGACCTTTCATCCTCATCCTCCAAGTGGAACTCCTCATCCATTTAAGATCGTGCTTCTCTGGCTTTGGGGAGTGGGCTCTGAGGTGACAGATACTTGAAAACAAACCCTGGCCTCACTTATTTCTTAACAGATCTGTTGCTGTGGCCATCTTCATTCAAACACTGCACTTAAGAAAGACTAAACCAGCTTGTATATAATGTTTAAAAACTGCACAGCATGAAGTGCCTTACCTTTGCATATTATTTAATCTTCTCAACTGGGACTTAGCATTCTCGTCACCATCTCACATATGAAAGCGAAGAGATAGACAAATTAATGTTCTAAAAGGACCTGCATTATGAGTCAGGATCCGAAGCCCCAGGTTCAATCTCAGCCACACTGCCATCAGCTATTCTGTCTATGGGTACAGCTGCAGCAAAGGACATACAGCTGCTAGGGTACTTGCTCAACATTCCCTCCATCTGTCCCCTCCCTGTTCACTGCAGCAGTCAGTGCAATTGCTTAAAGAAGTTTCCCAAGTGTGACTGTTCAATGAACAGAGCACCAGAGACTTACTAAACTAAAACCCCCCAAGAAGCCAATGGATACTCATGAAAAACCTGAGTAATGGGGCCATCAACCTTCAGGGAGATCCCTGTGCTCACACAAGCATTGTTAGTACCAATACAAGAACATATGAGATCAGTCAAAGGGTCAATGCATGCGCTTAATGTTCCCGACAGTCTTGACTCTAAGCTAGGACACAATGAGGATATATACATATGAGAAGGGCTTATAGGGACTTCAAACGCTCTGCATAACTCAGAGTTCAAAGGATCAGATGAGTTGTTGGCTTTCTATAATCCTCCTAGAATTCAGCTGAAAGCAAATGTTATTTGAACACGTGAATGTATGATCCTTCTGTGCATCAAAATGGGAAAGAGGTGGGGAAAGACTGAGAGAGGAAGAAAATGTCTGGAGAGGCTGATGGAGATGTCATCAAGACAGGAGAGGCCCTGTCACCTGGTGTCTGTGTCTCTGCACACAGAGGATGCTTAGTAAATTCTTCAGATAAATCACTTGCTGTTTCCTAGAGTCCACACAGAAGTTAACTGTGGTTTTAGGCTATGTCTGACTCCCAGTTATAAATCTATTTCCATAAAGTGTGGGTCCTGCCATACGGAGTACAATGCCAGACGTGTACAACCTCCCCTGCTAAAGCTCCTTTTTAGAAAGGTTATTCATGTCTTCTTAAGCAGTCTGGGAGAAAACAACTTCTTTATGTCCCAAATAAAGCCCTTTAAAGCCATAAGGAGATCTTTTCATGGATAAAATTTGTCATGGGAATTATAATGAACAGATTGTACTGCCCCAGGACTCATACAAGGGGGATGAATAGCTATTTTCCTCTCCAGCTGCAGCCAGGTAGGACTCAGAAAGCACAGCGATTGACAGTTTATCCTGGGAAAACTCCCAAACCTACGGCACCAAGGAAACTTGGTGTTGCACACTTGCAAACTAAGAAGCAAGCCAATATAATATATAAGGCAACCTCATTTATTAATTTCCCTAAGACAGATAATTGATGACTTCATAAACTTAAACACAGAGACTTTTCATAACAACTGAAGATTAAATACTTCCTGTTCTTACAGTTCTCATCAAGTGGTTCATTCTTATGTCTTATTAGGAATCCTGTGCGTATATAAGCGTACAACTGTAATTACTGTTTAACATTCTTTAAATTTGGTCATTCATTCATTCATTCATTCATTCAATAAACATATTCTGATTTCTGCTTTTAATCATACACAACACTGTAGCTGCTGAGACTCTAAAGACCAAGCATTCAGTCTCTGCCCCCAGGAACATTATAGTACAAGTTTGGTGGTTAGTGTTAGCATTTATCTGACACCATCTACAATCCCCTGAGAAATCTAGGAACCACTGCCTAGATTAGCTTGGCCTGTTAGCATGTTTGTAGAAGATTGTCATGCTTAGTGGGAAGACCCACCCACTGTGAGTGGTACCATTCCCTGGGAAGCTTATTATGTCAGGTTTTCTGACTGCATGACAATAAAGATATAGCACTATATGCCAGGAATTGTGTGACAACTGATAGCGGTAGTTCATAAATAATACCTAGCTATTTTTTAAAATGTTGCATGCCTTGAGTGTTCAAAACGTACCAAGTAGAGTTACAAGCATTTAATATATCATGTCTTCAGTTCTTCCTAAGGGCACTGAGAAGTAAAATAATTTGTGAAAGGTCACGCAGCTGGAAAAATATCAAGCAGAGTGTTAAATTTAAAAAGCCAGGACTTTCACTGTCTGGAGGAAGGCAAAAGAACATCTACATAGATCAGTTTCTTTTCTAAGTTCAGCAATGCCTGAAGCACAGGTGTCCATTGACATATTCCATTTGTGCTCATGGGAGTTTTGAAGAATGATTAAAAAGCTACTCATTTGCTTTGCTTTACACCAGCTACAGAAAGCGTGATGGTACTGGGTGTCTCCTGGCTCCAAGAAGCTTGGGCTGACTGTCATGTGTGATATCCACTAGTACAAGGGTGGGCTATGACGTCAGAAACAAAATTTGCTGTTATAATGAATGCTTCCATTTGAGGGGCTCCTATGTTAGGAAGAAACATCAGAAGGAGTATTAGTCAGTCAGGAAGTTTTTAGCCAGGATTGGGATGTCTAGGAGATACATTCCTTGGTTCAGGGCACAGCATGCAGTGATAGAATGATTCTCAGGCCTCATGGGTCCAGTTTGGCATACTCTTTCCAGTTGACAGATAGAGCTTGAGCCTTTAACTATACCTAAGGCTCTGTGCTGTACATAGTCAGTGGACAATTATGGTGTTGGCGATCTATTTATCAAATCATAAACATTCTTTTGCATTCTAGGAAAGAATAGCTGTTCTTATGAGGGCATAAGGCAAGACATAGAATGGGGAATTGACAGATTAATGGGCACGCCCTGAAGGAAGAGAAACCCTTGAGGTTTTGCTTCCTTTGGGCTGTGACCCACTCTGAGAACTGTAGACAAGAGCGATGCACTGATTATTTGGTTGGGATAAGCTGTTACCATGTTTTGAAATTTTTTTCTGGTTTTATTGTGGTAGACACTGTGTGGGTGAGGAATGACTTTTCCTATTTGGAGAGGAAAACAATCATTCTGAGAACAGAAAGCATAACTCACTCCTCTTTCCCAACCGTGTCTTCTTGGAACCACACAACAAGAAAGAGAGGCTTGACTGAAAAACTTGTGTGCGTGCATATATGTCTGTGTGTGTATGTGTGTGTGTGTGTGTGTGTATGGTGATCAATAAACACAAGATAAGCTTTGAGAGGGAGAGTGACCCAACTAATACCATGTCATTAGGACAATAAAGATCTTTCAGTCCTGGGCTTTGAGCCTTTTTAGAATAAGAAATGACTCAATGCTTGCATGAAGAATCATCCGAAAGCCAGCTGTTAAGATCTTGGAATAAGGCACAACCTAGGCTGTCCTGGAAAACAAACATGTGACTGTGCTGGCCTTTGAATTTTCATAGTGGCTAGTCTGAAAAAAAGCCCACAGGATTGGAAACCAGCCTAGTATTACTTAAATTATAACTATATAAGGAAGCCTGCAAAAAATGTAAATTAAAATTACCCAAAAGTATAGTCTTTGTCTGATAAAACAAATCTGATCCACTGTCTTGGGGCTATGCCATGGTAGAACACCACCACTGACTTTCATTTGGTGCCCATGAGGGGCAGAAGTTTTAGGAGTGGTTTTCAACTTCCATGGATCCAAGGAAGGAAGTGAATCTTTATACAGGAAGGAACAGAAGCTAAAATAAGGTAACTGAAAGATTCCATTTTCTGCAAATAGATTCTGTTTCAGCTCGCAGAACTCCCCAACACTTAAAATCAAGCAAACTTACTTGGTTCCTGTTCTCCCTTCTTGACTTTTTCTCCCCCATTTGCTTTTTTGTATCATAGTCTACTTGCTGTGATTTTAGGAAACCCAGAGTCAAGATGATTTCATCCTCTTTTGTCCTCCACTTAAATTTAGTATGAGACAGGGCAAGCCAGAGGCAGGGGACTCCAGAAATAGCTGCGCATCTCTTCTGTGTGTTTGGCTCTTCCTGCTTTTGACCCAAACTCTCTTCACCATGTTATCCACTACTGGACTCCCATAGTGAGTCAGCTGAACTCCAGCTCCTCACTGTTTCTGTAGCCCCACTTGCAAGCAAAGCCCAACAAACTTTCTGACATAAACAAGACATGAATATCTCCACTTTTACCTGCCCTTAAGGCAGCTCACCATTGTCTGTTTATGCCTAAGAACGTGTCCAGGTGAATCTTATAGAATTTGCAGGGCATCCTGATGTTCTGCCTACGGAAATGATTGCAGTCACCCATCCCATTTACACAGCCCCGCCCCCCATGAGCCCGGTACTCCCATCTTCAGCAGTGCTTCAATACCTGCTGGTTTTAAAACACAGGCAGCGAAAATGCAATGAGAACTGAAAACAATCCTTGCCCACTAGGGTGCACATTTGAGAGGAAACAGTTTATGTGATTTCCCATCCGCACTTTGAAGTTTTAATTCAGAGGTTTAAGCAGATATTACCACTACGCTTTCAGGAACTTAAGCAAAACCAAGTCATCACTGCCATCAGCCAATTGGGTTTTACATGCTCAGTGTGCAGTTGCTACCACTGAAGGGTCCTCTGTCATAATCATTGGGACATGATCTGTACAGAGTATTCTCCAAATGCACATGGTTTAAATCTGTTGGCCAAGGTATGGCATTTTTATCAAGTTTTGGTCATCCTTGCCCAACATAAGACAAATATGGATTTCCCATCTAGGAGGAAGTGCTGCTTGTATTGGAGTCCAAAACCTCTGGTATTTAAGGGGTCAACAGTTAGCAGGATGTGTTTTGAAAAGTGATTGGTTTCAGCAACAACGACATACAGAGTGAGCCTATAATATGGAAATTCGCCAGACTGTGGGAAAGGCATCTTTGAGGATGAGAAGGAAGAGATGCTTAACTGTGCTGCCTAAGATCTGTGAAGTCACTGCAGTGGTGTGAATGTTCTCTAACAAGCCCTCATTGCTGCAGCTGAGAAGCAGCTCGGGAAATAAGAGACTGAGAACACACTGGCTTCACTCATTTTCATCCTCCAATCCTATAGCGTTAAAACTGAACAAGAGACAATGGGCTATCTGCAGTTTATAGATTTAGTCTTAACAGGTTCTAAAAGTATTCTGAGCTTTTATTCAACATCCTTCCAGACCATTCATAAGAAAAATCTTACTGTCTCTCAAAGTTAGGTGGGTCTATAGAATATATATATATATATATGTATGTGTATATATACACATATATATATATACACATACACATATATACTGTCAAATTGCCCCAGTTTCTACAAGGACACATAGATTTTTTGGAACTATACATGTAAATACATTTTAAAAGATATAGAATATCTACCTAAAATATGTGGATTAGTAATTAAACAACTTTGATGTCTAATATGAAAACATTCAATTTCTCTTCTTGAATGCTTAAACTGTTTTTAGATTTATTTTTATATTCCCACTCACTGTATTAGCTATTAGAGAATCAGAATTGACAGACACACACACACACACACACACACACACACACACACACACACACACACACACACATGATTTGATTTATTAAACTGGCTTGTGCAACATGTCTAAAATAGTCCAACAACAGCTGTCTCACATATGAAGTACCCAAATCTGGGTGGCTGCTTATTTCTTGAGCTGGAGTAGCTCAGAAATCTCAGTGTGGTCCCGAAGGCCTCTAAAGTTTTGGAAACCCTGAGACTTGGTCAACTTGGAAGCTGAAAAACTGCTGATACCAGTATCGGTCAAGGAATCATAAACTAACGCGTGTATGAGAGAAAGCCAATCAAGCAAATATTCCAGAAGTATCTCCCTCATCTGGGGTGAATCTCCCCATAGTGAAGATGACAGTCAAGACAATTTCCCACAAATACCCCACAGAGAAACCTGTTGTAAACAGTTCCTCAACTGAGGCTCCCTGTTTAGGTGGTTTTAAGCTGTGTCAATTTGACTTTATAACCAACCATCATCACACCCACGTTCCTTGCTATTTGATGAATGGTTGAAGGTGAGAGGTCACTGAAGAAAAGACCCTGCTTGATCCGGTTTCAAGTTGCCTGCAGCCTTCATACCAACCACATTTTTGGAACCCCACCTTAACTCTCTCATGTTTGGAGGAAGGCAGACTCTGAGTGCCGTGGGCTGACAGGTCTGTACATCGGTAGAAACAGGATATTTATCCTGGCTGTGAACCAGAAGTACACTGGAAAACGGTTTGCTTTCAGACAGCAGTCTTGGAGTGCTGGCTTCCAGGGAACTAGGGTGCAGGATTCCGTTTCCCAATGCTGAAGGATGGAGGAGGAGTTTGGACACAAAGGTTCAAGAAAGGCAATCAAAAGATAATTTTGCCAGGATGGGTGAAGACTAGATGGAGAAATCTGGAAAAATTTCCAAACTCCTGAAGTAGCATGAGTAAGAATGAAGCATTCTAGGTGAGTGTGGTACAAGAAGGGCCACAGGGAAAGAACGGAGAGGGAGGGGAGTGAGATGAACTCTGTAGGCGCCAGCGAAGGGGACACAGAAACCAGCACAGGCTAACCAAGATGCATCCCAGCTCGGCAGAGCCAGCTGCTAGCACAAATAAGCTGCTGGGTCTCAGTGAACAAGCGGCACTGTACCTGGCTCTGGGCTGCAGGCACCATGCCTTTTGAATATAAAATGTCATACATAAGAGCATGGAATTTATTAATATTGATCTTTTGACTTTTATTTTATCTGAACACAGTTCATGCTTTCACTCATGACCAAACAAGGTATTTCAAGTAAAAAAGTGACATAGATTCATGACTGTCTTCCCAAAATGGAATAGTAAAGTTAATCATCTTCCAAGTCCTAATATCCTAAAAATTTGTTGATTACCCAAATACCTCTGAACTAATACAGTCTATCTTCTTAAAAGAAAATACGCAAAACACAGCCCCAGTCATTCCCATTTTCTGTATCATGATATGAAGAAGAAGTCTGTTAGCTATCCACAGAAACTAAGATCACCTTAGAATTGACTCCCTGAAGCATAATGACCACTGCCCTATAAGGAAACAGAGGCATCAAAGACAGGGTTAGGCCCGAGTCCTAAGTCTGCCACTGAGCTGCTTTCTGCCTGTATAGGCATAAATGAGTTATTCTGATCTCCATTTATCATTTCCTAAACGAACCATAGCCTTGCTGACAGCACAGCACAATGACACGTGATATGTCACGTGTGCCATTTTGATCGCTCTGTGTTAGCTATGGATTGTTAATAATTCTCTCCCTCTCCTTTTACTAACAGAATTGTTTCACCATGCGGGCCTAGGCTGAGCTCAGGGCTATCAACCACTTTTCCTCTGTCCTAATCTTTCTTGCAGCTGAGAAGTCAAACCAAAGTCTGCGCTCATGGAAGTGAGTTCAAATGTGTGTAGCTCTCGGTCATCACCTTGTCCTGGCTGTGCTGGCCCTGAATCAGACTTCCTTATTTTCTTGCTGTTTGGAGTATGAGGTGGCAGCTAAAACAGTAGCCTTGGATGCTGAAACGGGGGCTGCAGAGGATGGTGCTGCTGACCTTGTTATTCACAGCCGTGTGGGCAGCTGGTGTTTATGCATCAGGTGGCTCACCTAGTTCCTGATTTTATTTTCTATTTTAGTGAAAGAAAGGTGTTGAATCAAGCTACTGTCCTTGCTTGCTGGTTAATTGTTATTTGTCCCCTGACTTCCCCAAACCATATCAGTTCTATATATTACTGCTACAGGGAGTACGCATGATCTTTTTTTCCTTTTTCTCTCTTTTGTTTTCTAAATATCTTTATCTGTTTTAATATCATAACACAATTGCTTCATTCCTCCTTCCTTTTCTGCCCTCCAAACCCTCCTATGTGATCCCCTTTGCCATCTTTCATGTTCATGGCTTCCTTTTCTTTAATTGTTGTTAGTCTTATCATTTAGTTGTTCTTTTCTTTCTTTTTTTTTTTGGACAAAAGTTTAATTTCCTAGCACTTGGAAGATTTTAAAAGGAAGGAAAATAATGGAAAAGGATTCTGTAATAGAAAAAATTATGTGTCCTGAACACACCACAAACCCATGCAGGCTTTGTGCTTGTTGCAGTGTCTGAAGCAACAGGTGAGGCCTGTTAAATTGATTCAGTGGGTCATGTTCCCCTGATGTCCTCCATCCTCTCTGGCTCCTACAGTCCTCCTCTTCTGTGACATTCTGAAGGGAAACTGAGGGGGAGTGGATCTGAGGAGGTGGGGGAATCTGAAAGAATTGGAGGGAGGGGAAACTGTGCTCCTGTGGGCTGAATGCATTATGTCAGAGAAGATCTATTTTCTTTATTTTTAAAAGAAAAAGAAAACCTAGTACAGGACAGAGATTCTTAAATTCTTTTCCCTTGCCCAGACAAGATTAAGAAAAAACATTTCTCTTGGGCATAGAGAAGGGGAAGAAAGAGCCTAGCAGCCAAGCGCACAGCATTGGAGTCCTCTGGTAGGAGCATGGCCCCTGAGGGCAAGAGGCAGAAAGAACCTCTACTAACTGAAATGGTACCAGCATCCAGAGTATGGACAGTTACCCACCCACCAAAGCTTCATGAAGAGAATAAAGCAGACGCAGGTTTCTTTTCCTGTAATTTCTGTGGCCCCAGAGGAGGAGGAATGAGGAGAAGGAGGAAGAGGAAGAGGAGGAGGAGGAGGAGGAGAAGGAGAAGAAGAAGAAGAAGAAGAAGAAGAAGAAGAAGAAGAAGAAGAAGAAGAAGAAGAAGAAGAAGAAGAAGAAGAAGACATCGAGAGCGAGTGCCTTCCTGACTTCGAGTGTGCGCTTCTCAACAGCAGATGGCCAACAGTTTGACAGGAGTCTTTCAGAGCAGGGTCACTAAGAGCAGCAGCAGGGACAGCAACTGCAGGTGCGACTAGAACGAGTATAGACAGGTCAGCTAAGGAGTGTCTTGCTTTCTTCTGCCAACCCTTCTCTGGAGCATTCTCTGAGATACGAAACTCTTGACACCCAAGATTCTGCTTTAGAGAAAACCAGCAGTATTCCAGGTGAAATGTAGCAGAGGCAGTTACAACAAAACCAACCAGGCAATAGCAACAAAACCAGAAAAAACAAACAATGAAAAAAAGGGTGTTTAATAGATGATCAGGGGAAGGGAGCACTGAGAGGAGGTGGGGGCAGAAGTATGGACAGGAGCTTTGCTCCATCGAAGCACTGTATTGATTTTCACCAGCCATTGATGGTCAGCCACAGTTTGGGGACAAGGCTTAATATTATCATTCAGTATTAGATGATATGCAGTACACACAAGGCCTGCTCTACATGTCAGCCACTTGATTGCTTTTCCTGTGGACAGTAGGAGCAGGTGGCTCCCTTCCATCTGCGTTTGGAAAGGTCTCCAGCCCCATCTGGACTGCACTGGAGAAACATCAAATGGATTATCTCTGCAGAGCAAAGTGCCCATTCATGTAGACTGGGAGATGCAGGGCTGAATGCACAGCAAGCCAGGCTAGAAACAGAGCAGCTGCAGCACCCAAAGCTTTACCCCTGACCTTAACAGCGCCTCTGAGAAGAGAGAAGAGCTCCACCTGATCGCTAGCTAGCTGCTAGTTACGTAGCTGCTTAGGCCCCTCTATGTCCCGTGATGGACTGTGTCCTCCTAGAAATACGCCACACTGCATGAGCAGTGCAAACCAGGTCTGTGGGTGACACCAGTGATGTGAGCCTGGAGGGAGTCAAGTAGTTGAGGGGCTTAAAATATGGTTCAATGAGCACAGCTCTGAACATTTTAACACAAGCCCAAGCTGGTTCACCATGGAGCCAAATTCAATATGAAAAGGCATAGCCCAAAGCTCAACCAGAGACAATTTAATTAAAAATGAGCTGGTGATCTAGGCCCAACGAGGCTTGCCAATTTCCAACTTGGCAACCTTTAGCCATGAGGGTTTTTTTTTTATTTTTTACTTTTTGAATTCTGGGTTCCTTGTCACCTAGGACAAGACTATACATTGGCTTGGCTCACTTTCTCCTCGCTACTGCTTTGATGTCATTTTGTGTCAAGGTTTTCCCTCAGTTTCTAACTTAAAAAATAAATAGACAAACAAACAAAAAACATGGAGGGGATCGCGACTGAGCAGGACAAGGAGACCCAAGCACATACCTAAGGCAACCTGCCCCAGAGGCAGAGGAGAAAACAAGGGTACTATTATGGTGAGCAAATGTACGGTGTGGTGTGGGAGAGAGAAAGGGAGAGGATGGCTCATGTCCTGTGGAGACGGAGATCTGAAGAGGTGAAAGAAGTGAGGAGGTAGCTGAGGTAGGTGGCTTGCTTATCACCTGGGGCCATGGTGATGTCCAGGCCTGGGCTGCTGCCAAAGCCCAGGCCTGGGTCCATGACCCTGCTACAGCTGCAGTCTGTGTTGATGCCTTTGACTCCTGATACCACTGAAGGCAAAGAGATAGGGATGCCCAGAGGTGGCCCTGTGCCTCACTGGCTGAAACGCTAGAGAGAGCTAGTCCTGCCCCTCACTGGCCACAGCAGTAAGGAGAGCGAGTCCTACACCTTGCCTGGGCAGCACAATAGAACCAAGCCTGTTCACAAAGGTGTGGGTGAGCTGGCCCTGAGGACAGGAGTGGGAGAGCAGGTCCTGTCCCTCCCATCTGCCTTATGGTGGCCCTGATGATGAGAGAAATGCCCTAGCTGTCTCTGCACTGTTAAAAGAATGCTCTTTCATTTTAACTCACTCACTTTATATAACTTGTATGGCATCCATAGAAAGATAATGCAACAGCCAGAGGCTCTTGCCCAAAGACATGACATCAGACAAGCTCTCTGACTCCACATTCCTGGGATCTCTGCTGTGTGTCCTCTACACTGGAAGGACAGTTGTGCCATCATAGCTTTCCTGGAGCCTTTGTGCTTGGGTCGCCCCTGTCATTTAGGCATTTGCTTGTTACATGCTTAATGATAAGATGTTCTATAACATCCTCCACTAAAATATTTTTATATTGGCTTCTCTGGCTGCCAGGTTACAATGCTTATTGACATAAATATATTTCAGTTACATAAAAGTCTCTCAACATTGTCAGTGTTCCTACTGTATAAAACTACTTGAAGAAGGCAAATTTTAATAAGGCTTTGGATTTGGAGGTGATAAGGCTTCATGAGAGGTAATGTCCAGTGGTCTCAGTATAAGACAGTGACTCATGTCTGGTTGAGACTAAAATGTCCCAGTTCAAAAGCAGTTCTCAGATTTGGCCCATAAATACATACTCAGTATGCAGTGACCTAGAGAACACTGCAGCTTCTGTTTTATTAACTGATTTAAGTCAACATTCATGTTCATCTTTAATGAGAAATGATTTCAAGGTTGCTAGATGCTTACAAGAGTGGAAAACGAGTTTTCTTTTCAAAAATAAAAATTGACTTCGCATAGCTTTGGATACATTAGAGGTGATGCAGTGGCAAAGAAGATCCAAACCCCTGGGTCCAGTAGAAGGCTGGGAGGATGGGGGGAATAGACGGCTGGGCTGTGTGTGGAGCTGGCAGCTGGGGGTGGGGGGAATAGACGGCTGGGCTGTGTGTGAAGCTGGCAGCGGTCGTGAGCCTGTGCAGCCCCTGGCTGTTAATGTTAACCCAGTGTGAAACTGAAAGCTGCCTGTGTTGGAATGAAGGCTTCTCTCTCTCTGGTCCACAGGAATTACATTTTCCTAATGTCAGTCTTGACCACAAGTTCCTAGGTCCAGTGTGCCCTTAATTTGGACCTCTGGGGATCGATAATGAATTGACTCAGGTACTCACCCCTGTGCTCTTTCTGGCTCTGACCCACATTGTCCAGGTTTCCTATGTGGGGCAAGTTTTCTTACGTGATATTTATATTCCATCTATCAGTCCACAAATGTAATACTTACATCCTGCAAAATGCCACCTTCTACTGCCGATGTTTTCATAAGCTCACTGTACACAGTGGGCTTGAAACAAGTATATGCTTGCTGCATTTTCTTGGTGCAATTATTAAAACAGGGTGTTTGTGTTGGATTAAGGAGATAAAACAAATGTCTGATTTCATAGCTTTGTAAGTTTCTCTTACAGTTGTAGTTCAGGCATCAGCATACATGGGGCACTCTGTGACTGGAGAACATGGTACACAGCAGTGTAGCAAGATCATGGCTCTTGGCCATAATTATATATGTTCCACCTGGGTAGCATGCCTACACCTGCTCAAGGGCCGCCATTCCTTCTCAAGCCTGTGGAATGCTTGCACACATGAGGCCACTTGCTGCTCCTACACGGTTGATGAGACCAAATGTGACTCTCCTGAGCAGAGGACAACTACTGACAGACTGGGTCTAGCTCTAGCCTGGTGATAAGAAGCTAGCATGGGCCACGTTCTCTTCCTTGCAGAGGATAAGAAACTAAGTTGGTAGCTGTCAGAAAAACAGAAAATATGAGGAATACAGACAAGTTCGATTCATGGCGGAAAACTAGTGTGCAATTGTAAACCACTGCTGCAAAGTTCAGCAAACATGGGCTGCTTCCGGCCTTTTCTGGTGCAGGTGTTGCACCCTTCTGGATTTCTGCATCCTTTTGGTGAACCACTATTTTCAACTGAGCACATTGTAGTCAATTGCTTGCATGGGGAAATAGACTATAAAGTGCCCTCTAAACAACCAGTACATAACTCCAAATACCCTCTTCCTTTTTCACCCATTCATTGTCACTACTGCCAGCCCAATGGGCAGCAGAGACAGATAGATATGGCTTGAAAAGAATGTGGGCACAGTGAAGGTAGTGAAGGACCAGACCAGAACAGAGAGAGCAAAGGAGACCAAGATGTATGAAACACAGAGAATCAAGGCCTAGAAGGAGGGTCCAGTAGCCAAGAGAATGCACATAAGAGGGGCTCCCTAATCTCATTAGAAATTCCTGATTCAATGAGACCACAGACCTGGAGGACAAAACCTGCCCTCTTCTGAATAGGGGTGGGGGTCATGGTCCTAAGATTTTGAAATATTGTCATTATCAGTTTTATTTGCTTACAGCAACTTTTTAGAGTATGGGTTTGTACTTAACAAAAATCTTGTCATGGTAGAAACATATTATGGGTACATAAGCAACTTCCAAATTGATTATTTCTGTATATTCACAAAGATTAAAAACAAAACTGTATGATTTCTATGCAACCTCACAAAAACGAATGTCTGGGAATATAACTGCATTTCCCCTTTTCTTTTTACCTTTTCCCTGTCCTAGGAATTAAAACACCACAGCGAGCATAGAGGAAAATCCATTCTCTTCCCAAGCCATCTGCAGCATACCGAGAGAAGCGCCATTTCTAGGTTGTGAATATATGGGGTGCTCCACATTCTAAACCCTGCCTGGCAGCTGGGTGCTAATGGGTTCTTCCCAGCAATGCACCAGCTAATGGCTTCTTCCTGGCACTCAGTCAAGCATCACTAATGGCTAGCAAGTTGCCTGCCCACTCCTAAAGTGAGAATGACACTTTTGTATTTGCAGACAGCCACCTAGAAGACCCTCCACTTGGCCGCAGAAGCCAGGGGACTTGGATACACAGTGCACTAGAAAATGACATTGTCAAGGCCAGATGTGATATGTGGTCAGCGTGGAGACACTGAGATGGAATTCTATTTTGAACTCGAAATGACTTGTCAGAGAGATGTAAAGCGGGAAAGGACAAAGGCTTCCTGTTATGAGCCCATCTGTCAGTGTAATAGTGTTGTCAATATCAAAGAAATATTTGGGAAACTCTCAGTTACGACGGGATGTATCTGAGATGGTGATTGGCTGTCAGGTAAGGGAAATGGATGTGGGTACATTGCAGTCTAGTATATGAAGCTCTCTCATCTGGTCACATACACACAGTGGAGTCTCTCCGAATGAGGAACGCGGGTGTAAGTGATACTCTGAAGGTAATGCTCTCCAGGTTAACCCCTGTGTTTGTGTTTCTCTGCCCTTGTTTTCATTCTGCTTTTCCTGGGTGGCATTCAAAGTTTCCAACTCAGACTCACCAGATCATGTTCTTCCTCCCAGATGCAGAATCCCAAGCTTGATAAATTTCATTGTAAAAACAAACAAACAACTAAAATAAAGTGATTATGATCAAGTGATTATTCATACTCCTCTGTCTTGGCTATGTCTATTTGAATTCTACTTTGAGGCAAGAAGGATAGGTATAGTTTGTGATGAATAAATCCAAGGACAATGGGATACAATCCAGCAGCATTTTATAGCTAACTAAAACCTAAGGGCAGCTACTCTCTTATGTTCCCCAGCATACACCCAATTGTTGAGTGTGAAGCAGGAGTTTTTGTTACCCTCTTCCTCTTTATTCCCTTCAGGTGTCAAGCTAACCAGGAGGCAATAAAAAGAATTTGGGCTGTATTCTTTGAGTTATCCTTCATGCTCCAATGACAAAAAGCCTGCCTCTAATCCTCAGCATTTTAAATTGGGTTTATGAAACAGAAAGCCAGATTTTAATGAATAACAGTTCCCACCATTGAGCAGGTCAATCAACCAATAGCCCTGGAAAGAACATCCCGATTGGTTTCCATCTCGTCATCGGACAGTGGAGGGTTCTGAGTCCTGAGGAAGTTGAGCAACATGCAACTTGCTTCTGAAGCAAGATTACCCAGAGCTCAGCCATGGTTGGAATAAAAAGCTAAATGGCTGGAGAGACTCTCGGTGCTGTGGAAGCTCACTGCAGCTCACTTATCTCCCAAGCCAGAGGCTCAGCAGGAAGTCTTGTGATGTCTTAGTCTGAGGAGCATGGAGATAATTGGGACTGCTGTTTAGGCTTCCCATAAGAGGTACTTTACCCTGAGTGATATAGTTTCATTGTTTCAGATTGTGTTCTATTCTGAAGTTATCACTTACACAGTTTAGGTTTAGACTGCCATCTTCTAAAGACAAAGATGGCGATTTGGAAAAATTGTATTATTCATACTCTATATTAATAATAAGTGATTTACCTTCTTGTTTTCTAGCTTTGATTTTTTTTAATTACCTTATTTACTGCTCTGTCATATCTAACATTCTGGGAAGCCATTGCCTTAAGCCATAACAAGGCACCGGAGATTTTTAAATTGGGGACTAACATGAGCAGAGAAGTAATTTAGTAAAATTAATTGTGCTTTAGTGGATAGCATCAACTTTAGTGGGAAGAAAATGCAGTCATGAAGCCTGCTTACAAATCCAGGGCAACCCAAGCTATGTAGAGTGGGAGGAAAGGACCAGTAAGGAGAGAACAGAGCCTGAAACAAGAGCAGGGTGTCAAGGACAACGCAGGAATGATTCAGTGGTCCTATGCTCAGCTACCCAAAGGGACTGCGGTTTACATAGGGATGGGCGAAGCCTGGCGAAATTAAGAATCAGATTCATTTGGGTATGGCTATCTTTGGTTTGCGAATGGTAGCAACAGAAGAAAACCTAATTGGAGCTGGCAATGCAAGACTGATCTTCTGCAGCTGTCAGAGGGATCCTCAAGAGAAGCACAGGAGGGCATCGCATACAAAGGATTTCTGTCAGATGTGCACAGCCAGGTTCCCACCCTGAACTTCCATGATCTATGAGCTCCCAGCGGTCCTTCCTTAAGTCCACTCTGCATAGGATGCATCTCGGATAGAAGGCTGTCTTAGGTGATAGAAGGGACAGTTGACCGCTGGTACTTGCTTTCTACATCTGCTTGACTTTGGATCAACTCTGATCAGTGCTCCCAAGTAAGAGCAGATCTTACAGACCCAAAAAAGACAGTGAGCCAGATGGTGGTGGCGCATGCCTTTAATACCAGCATTCCAGGGGCAGAGGCTGGAGGATCTCTGTGAGATCAAGGTCGGCCTGGTAGATAGAGTGAGTTCCAGGACACTCATGGCTACACAGTGAAACCCTTTCTCAAATTCTACTCTCCCCATCGCTCCACCAAATCAAAGGGAGATAGTGGATAAAGGAGAGAGGTGCGCAATCAGGGACAGATGCGGCCACCTTGCTCTTTCACAAAGTCAGGATTGTTGTAAGATCTTCAGAGTAAACTGAAAAAGTGAGAAACAGAATCTCTGATAAGAAAAAAATGGTTTTTCTGTAACCCAATACTACTTGGATGTGAAAAGGACCAATTATTTGGGCTGTTTGGAGGCCCCGATGGTTAATCTCAATTTTCCAGTTGCTGAGAGCTAATGTCATCTGGGCAGCAGGCCTCTGGGACTCCTGTGGGAAGCTGCCTTAGTCAGGATGACTGAGGCAGGAAAACTGGTCCACTCTGGGCAGCACCGTTCCCTAGGACGGTGTCCTGGATTGTACTTAAAGGAGACTGAGGTGAAGGCAAGCGTTCATCACATCCTGCGGAAATAAGAGCAGATGCTGAGGACAGGAGGCAAATGACTCCATGATCCTAAGTCCAGCTTAGGGATTGTGATTTACACAGGGATGAACAAACCTTACTTTGTGAATGAGGATGCGGTGTGACCAGGGGCTTCCACACATTCCTTCTAGGGTTTGCTACCACCATGGACACTCTTTCAGTGTGAAATAAAATCAATCCCTGTAAGCATCTTGTCAGTTGTTTTACACAGCAACAGGAAAAGAAGAAATAGGCTTTTCAGTTTAATAATATTCCAATCTAGAATCACAGTCTAAATCCAGAACGAGAAATAATACATATGCATTTTGTGTTGCTGATGCATATATACTCACATTTGATATATATGCGTGTGTTACTCATGCATAAATACATACACATGTACAAGCATTAAAATATTTAAAGAAGTACACACAAAGAAAACAGTGTAAGTGCAGCTGCACTGAGAGACAAAGAACATATATTTGATGTTCTTTTATGAAGACTAACAAGGGGACCAGGTCTGTCTCTGCATTCTGCAGACCACAATAGAGGCTTTATTAAATTCTGTAGGTCATACAAGATTTCAAAAACTAATGTTGCATTATATTTTTTTCCTTTATGAGAATTTTAACTATTAGATTTAATTATGTCATTTCTATTTCATATGTGTACTTTTGGCCTTTGAGAAATGAAGACTTTTTATATGTAAATAATGCATATTAAACAAAAGAGTTTATCAAAATTATGCTAGGTCTAAATTTGGTCTTCTTTTAAAAGTTACCATTTCCTACAGGTTCATCCCTTTTGATGATGAACATTTATTTTTTAAAAGTCATTCTTTTTGATATCAGAATTGCTGTGTTGTAATATCTACCATATTGCTAGCCACACTGCCTCCGTTTTCACAGGGTAGAGCTGCTTTTAGCAGAGATATGCATCATGTAGTATATACAGATCCAATGAAAGGAAGCCCCTACAGAAGGCTCCCAGCCATGTCTGTGCAGGTTGGGAGGAGCTGCCGCCTGAGGTAAACTGTACTGGAGGTGTGGTGGCCAACACTCTCTCTTCCTCCGTCTGTCTCTGCAGGGTCCTAGGCTGCTTCTGCAGAAGTGCCAGCAAACTGTTCCTTGTATGAGTTAGACAACTCAGCTATGACCCTTCTGTAGCTTCTAAGCTCAGAACTAACTTTGCTCCCCTGTTTTACAGAGGTGACATTGATCAGCCTCGATCAAAGATGACCTGAGTGAAGGTTTAAACTTCAGTAGACTTGGTGGGGCCACCGATTCTCTTCTCAGGTTGGGTGAGGCCTCCAGTGCTTCACCTAAGGAAGGGAAGAGCCTTTTCACCATGAAACCCCTCTGGGAGAGGGAGAAGCAAATGTATATGCTTCCTTTAGTCCTGTGCTCATGCTGGCTCTTCACTGGTTATTGGTTGAATAAAACCATGCTCTGGAAATCATACCTGTGAAATAAATGAGGGAAGTATTTCAAGTGTGTATACAGCAGGAAGTGTGACTATTGAATCATTCATATGTAATAACACTGTCAGTAACTGGTGAGGGTACCAAATGGCAGAGTTACTGATGGGCTAGAAAAGAACACAGATAAGAACAGAGACAGTTGTGGTTACCCGCATCTGATGCCATGAGAACATTACACAGGGTGCCCTAGAAGTAGGCCGAGGGCTCCTATTACACACTGAAGGGCACATAATGCTGTCTGTTTCATAAGGGCTTCCTGATGCTGGACAATGATATCTGAGACTTCCCAAAGATAAATAAGTAACAATATATGTGAGGCCCATTTTATTAAGTGGCCAGAAAAGAGGAACAAGGCAACATATATCCTCACATGCCTTGTTCCGGTCCATGACTCACACCTTTAGAGTGTCAGATTGCCAGGGCCTGAGTATCAACATGATGGCATCAGATTCATACTTTAGAAAGATCATTGTGTCTCCCAAACAAGAGATGTTGAAGTGAAATGGGACGACAAGTAGGTTAGAAGGTGACTTCAGTCATCTGGGAAAGGATGATGAGGGCTGGACCTGATGGAGTAGCAGTGGAGAGAGAGAGAAATCAGGACTGTAGCTATCTGGAAAGTAGGAGAGGTCACTGGATGATTCACTGAACATCAGGAAGAGGAATCTAGAATGAAGCGTTACAAAAGAGAGAGAGAGAGAGATGTTTCACTCAAAGGATGCACCCTTCACACGCTACCTCCAGCGTCACTGCTGATCTCTGTATTAGGAACAGAAGAGCTATATTTTGTGAGGAGGCACTTGTCCCCGATGCCACAGGCGGCAGGAATGTCCCCCTTTGTCATTCTTTAAATTTACACCTAGCGAAACTTGTGCGCTAGTCTAATTTTCATGTTCCCTGTGCACACACATTCTCTCGCCTGTGAGTGAAAACAGAAACTCCACTCTATGCTCTTTCCCTAAAGGTCATTAAACCACAGTTCTTGAGTCTCCTTTGTGCTTTTGGAATCTCAGAAAAAATTCTACCTATTAATGTTTGTATATAAAGATATTACTGACCTCCATCTATCAGGCTTTGGGCCGTGTGGATATATCTTCAAGGGTGCTGACCCATTAATTGCTTTGTCTTTGGCATATGAGTTACTAAGTAAACTACAGTTCCTTAGAGATGCAGAGTGGATAGTTGCTGTGGATGGCAGAGGCGTCTCACCGTGGGAAGGTATGGGTCCTACGAGTTTGTTTTCTTTTCTTCTACCTCTTCTAGTCACACAATGTCTCCTGTAAAACAGCCTTCCCCCTCTTAAATAGTAAACAAACTAAAACACTTGAGATGTATGGACAACAGTTCCTTTGAGGTGGATTGTCAAGTTTCACTAATTGTTTAAGGCATGTAGAAAACATTTGTCAGCCCCACACATGTGGCCACATGATCACAGTGACTGTGGGTGACAACTTCAGGTGCACATGTAAATGTGGGCACTGGCTACAGTGTTGTAGTTTCCTGCACACTTCAGCTTTTGATGCAGAAGAATTACTGCTAAATAGAAAGAGGAACAGGAGCCAGGTAGGTCATTGGTAAACCCGCCATCTGTCTCTACAGAAGGAGAAAGTCTCCACAGACTTTTTCAAGAGTAAAAATATCATCAATGTGCGTATTTGCTGCAAAGCACCATGTTGCAGCCAGGGATGTCAATGGTTCCCTCATGAGGCTGTATGAAGTGCAAATGACCAAGAGGCAGGATATCACATAGCTCATTATACACTCTAGACCTCCTAAGGTGCAGGTTCTAATATGACAAACTACACCACACATGCTGGCGCGGGGAGTTAATCATTATCTTTGTTAGCTGTACACCGTGAGTGAAATACCACCTCACCAAGGTTAAAATAGCCAAATGAGAAATAAAAGAGCCACATCAGCTGTAGCCTCTGGAATTTACGTCACAGAGCAGAACTTCATGCTGTGCAAGTACCAAAAGAGACAGAAAACATCACAGGAACAGATCAAGGGAGGCTCAGCAATACACAGCCCTGAGGTGGAAGACATCTGTGAAGCAACCTTTAGTCTACATTCTACCGGAATATAACTTAGTAATGAATATTAGAATTATCTCACTAGTAGAATGCTTTACCCCAAAACTAAGATAGGCATTAGTCCTAATACTATAATTGGTCATAAATCAGCATCAGCAAATTCCCTTCATTTCCCCCCAAATAAATTTATAGTTAACATGATGCTTTTGAAAACACAATGCAAATGTCACCATTAGAAATCATTTTTTGTATAACTGGATAATGTAGAATTTAGCAAAACATTTGCCAAATATTCTTTGTAAAAAAATAGAAAGAAGGTGCAGCTAAGTAAGTTTAGAAGGTTTTACACATTACATGTTCTCTTCATGAATACCATGCACTTGAGAAATGAAATCTGTTAAATCTGTGTAACCTAGTATTCCCCTCATATTTCATGTCCTCTCGTAATGGAAAATTAAATTTTCATGATGACGTAGTTGAATATAGTGTACCTTGAGAAGTGTATTTATAAGGGAGTTTATAATCCAGGTCAACTGGAGAGTTAATAGTAAAAGCAAAAGTTGAGAGTCAGTAAACTCCTACATTAAAACCATTGAGGATCTTATAGACTGCTCAGGAACAAATCCCATTCCAATTTCAACTACAGTAATTCAACTTGTATATTTTCAAACCGATAATAAGCAAACCTAATGTAATACAACCATAATTTTGATGGTCTTTATTTGGGAATTGTCTATATCTAGGATCCATAATTTGCTAAATTGAAGTAAATTTTGTGTGATAGAAAGTCACTATGATTGAACAAAAGAACACTAATATTAGATGAAGAGAGAGTGTGCACAGAACAAAAGAAACTCCCAGGAAGAAATAAAGATGAAGAGGGAGAGGAGAAAAGTAGAAAGAAAATGAGAAGGAACAAATAGGTAAATTTATAAAAACACAGGAATGTAATGTACTGACTGAATATGATATAAGTGGATTTAAATAATTATATTTCTGAACTTTATCTTTTACTGCTCTGCCTCTCGTTTTCTGATTTCTTCATTGCATTGTTGGGAAATATATAGACTTGGCATCAAACGTGATGTGTGGAGGAAGATCCAAGAAGCCTAGCTATACCAGTTCCACAATTCAGCCATCAACCCTGGGAGCCAGAAACCTATGTCCTCCAAGTAAAGGTATTATCTGTCCATGAGAATCTGATGGAAGTTTGGCTTTGTCTGACCACCCCTCCCTCTGTACCCGTGAGTTAGCTCACAAATAGCTCAAACAATGGTTGGGGGATGTTTGCAGTAAAGGTTAACTGTTTTAATGTAACTAATGCAAAGATTTAAAGACATTTCAGCATTTTTTTAGAAGTCCATTGGGAAGCCATAGTGTATTTCTGGAAATAAATAATAGAAATGTAATAATACGCGTGGGCAAAGTTTAGTACAGTGCTCCAATTCCATCAGTTCCTTCTAGTGTTACTGCCTTTCCTCTCAGCGAGACTGACAGGGAAGGAATTTCAAGATCTCATTTTTGTTATTTAAGTTTCCACAGTACCCTATGTGTTACTGAATACAAAATGGTTACGTTTTAAATGATTTTAGGGTATGTGGATTCACCATTCATAGCAATAATATGAAACCAGAGAAAATGGGAAGAGCTCAGTGGGGACCTGTTGGGTGCCTGTGATTTGGAGGGTCAGAGGGCTTAGAAGCCTATGTAGTACAAACTGTGTTACTTGCCCAATATCATTCTCCAGCTGTTTACTCCCACTAGAACAGCAAGAGTGGTCAAGCTACGTACAATGAACACCCATTAGTACTGCCTGCTCATCTGTACCTGTGATCACTGTGTAATATGCTGCCTTTGAGGAGCTAACCACACTTCCTCCAAAGACTGCAGGCCTGTTACACAGAACTAGGTGCTACTAAACCAGACAGAGAGATTCTTATCCTTTTAAGTACTGTTTTGCTTTTGTTTGTTTTGTTCAGTTTAGCAGCTCCTGCCTCAGCCTACTGAGCACTGTTACTAGACAGTACCACACTCGGCTTCTTTCAATTCTATGCCGTGAACATTAAATATTTATGCTCGTTTTCATTGGTATTGCCACGTTTGTTGATCTTGCTTAATGTTCAAGAAAGCTTATGCGTCTCCTTTCCCTTGAGGACCATCCTTGGATATTTTCCAAGTACTTATACTTGTTACACAAAATCACTTGTTTAACATATTTATTTGATTATATAAACCCAGATCTAAAAGTTATAATTGTCAAGACATACATCTTTTTATTTTTAATTGGCAAACTAAATTGTTGGGTATATATTTATAGAGTAAAACATACCATTTATCCTCTATACATACACAGAGCAAGAAGATCCCTGTGTATCCACACAAGGAACCACATAGAGATCCACACCTGCCTATGTGGGGGACCACATACCGGCAGCCCCTGTGCCTCTACCCAAGTAACTGATGACTTAGAGACAGCCCTCAACTGTTCCTAGTAAGTGAACACAGACAGACTACATCTCTGCCCAGCTCTTCAATCTGCATTTTATACTTTATATATATAAAGTATAATTATACTTTTTTATATAAGTATACATTTTATACTTATCATGTTGCAGACTTTGTTTCAATTTAGTAAACCAACTTTCACCTCCTTGTTCTCCTTTCCCTTTGTGTATTATTATTATTATTGTTACTATTATTATTATTTTGCCTCTTCCAAAGGACCCGGAGTTAGGGGTCTCCCTGCCTGAGGCATCTATGCACTTAGTGTTTGTTTGGTTTTTGTCAATGGCAGTTCTTTCTCTCTTAATTCTGCATTTGGCTAAAGATGACTTGTCTCTTCCTTCCTCATCAATGACTAAAGCTGACTCATCTCTTCCCTTCCTCATCATTGTCCCACTTTCTGTGTCTTTGCACTTCTAGTTCTTCCTGTTGCTCAGTACTAATCAACAGTCTTGCTTTGCTTCTTTCCTATACATTTCTACCCTTGATATGTAATAGTTAACAAACATTGCATTATCCCTGTTCATTTACACAAATCCCTACCAGTTACTGAATTTGAAGAGGCAACTATTGGTAAGTTGGAAATCATTGCATTTCAGTCCTGAGTCCATCAGTCAGTTGTGGTTGCTTCTGCAGTTAGTGCTCTTTCGGTGCTGTTAGACATCAAGTCTTTTGTTCTGAGCCTCAAGACTGAGGTTCAACCTAGGTGACACCAACAGGTGAATAGGCAAAGAAAGCATATCTGCACATTGTTAAAACATGGGCATGCATACATCATTTAGCCAAGAAAAAGAGTGAAATTGTTTTTCCTGAAAAATAAATGCAATCAGAAATAATCGTATTAGGCAAATGAATCCACACTCTGAAAAAAAATCATGTTTTGTCTCATTTGTGGATCCTAGACTGTATAGAGACACACCACTTCACTCACTCACACACACACACACACACACACACACACTCCTTCTCTAATATGTAGACACATGTAGGGAAGCAGAAAAGATGGAGAAAGCAAAGAAGCTGGGAGAAAAGAGGATGGGGCAAGAGAGGGAAGAGCATGAAGTGTAAATCAGGTCCTTGTACGTCATACACTTAAGAAAGATTATAGAAATCAGCACTACGCACACTGAGTATACGCCCATAAAACTTTAACTAATAGGCACAGAGAGATGACTCTGTGGTTAAGAGCGGGAATGTCTCAGTTCTGAGGAGAGTGCCCAGGTAGATATCAACATGCTTGGAGACTCTGGGTGTCCCCCAAACACCAGTAACTCCAGGTCCCCTGCCAGGGGAGAATTGCTGGCTGAAAGCAAGCCCACATTATAGGAAGAAAGCTTGCCTCAAAGGAATAGGTGGCAAACAGTGACAAAGTAGGATACACACCACCCTCTTCTGGCCTCTACATGCATGCACACATGTGCACACCCCATATATGCACGCATGCACATACATGTGAAGACCCCCCCACAAAACCACATGTGTACAAACACAGATGCATGTACTTGAATACACAAATTTTAAGATGGAAAAAATATTTTCTAAAAAATGTTAAATAAAAAATGAAATCCTACATAATTTTCTGGAGGGTGGACATGTTAAAAATGTATAGATAAACAACAACAAAAAAGGAAAACTGTAATTTTCCTTTTTCCTTGAGGTTCCCAGAGACAGGGGAGTAAGAATCTCATTTGAGTGCACTTTTCATCCACAGAAAGATAGCAGTGAAAGTTATTTCTTAGAAAAGTGAAGCTTTGAGGGGTTTACACTCCTCTGTGCCTCTCATTTGGCTCCTTAAATGAATGTGCACTTCGAGAGGGATTTTGTACTTGGTTGGGCTCCGAGAGCTTATCGGTTTGCAAGTTTAGGGTTCTGATGTTTGCTGATTTACCTGAAAGTGACTGAAGAGAGGCTATTTATCATTCATTATACAAACATGGACATCCTTTCCGGAGTCCAGCCAACTTAACTGAGATATTTTGATTTTTCTGAGTCTTTTGCTAGGCAGATCAATTTTGAGAGAGCCTGGAAAATTAAAAACAGTGAGGCCCACATGCTCCACTCCACTGCTTTGGCTGACTATGCTTCCCGCTGATCTCAGCTGCAGGGAAGCTGTGCAATCCAAGTCTTAGGGGGTTCTCTGCCAATGATTTGCTGCTCAGCGTGAACTACAACCATCCAGAACTAAATGAGAAGGACAGATTCTGAATGGGAAAGGGACAAAGACCCATGGTAAGAACATGAGTAAAGCAGCTAGTATTTACTGCGTAAAAACCAAGCAAAACAACAGTGCCTTTGACAGACATCTTAGATACTGCCTCCTGGGATTGCTTGAGAGGATGGGAACTATTGGGTGCCTCAGGAGCAGCTTGAA
The DNA here is from genome assembly GCA_004026605.1 of Ondatra zibethicus. NCBI lineage: Eukaryota > Metazoa > Chordata > Mammalia > Rodentia > Cricetidae > Ondatra > Ondatra zibethicus. The sequence continues at coordinate 139,553 of PVIU01001717.1, forward strand.
GAATGCCAGATTGTAACAAGGATTTCACAGCTTTCCTGCTTTGTAAAGCTCATGCCAGAATAATAGCCCATTCGTCTACAGAGAAAGAGATCAATTCCTTCTAGTCTGATATGTGCTTTCTAATTTTGCTAGGTGGATCTCACCATCTTTATGAGTGTGTCTTTGAATGTGGGGTGTTTGGAAGCCTGCCCTTTGAGTCCTAGAAGTAAGACTCATTTCTCCACAGTCCTAAAAGATCCTCAATAAGCTATGCCAGGACTCGGGGCATGGAAGAAGGATACTTCTTTCTATAAGAACGTAATACCTTAAAATTATGAAACTATCGCCTATTTGTTCAAATTCTCAACTGCATCAAAATTAAATGATGACTTACATAAAAATGTCTTGGAACTGAAAGTAGAAATGTTCTGAATGAAGATTCATGTAATGAAACAATACAGCACCTATGACCAGGACTATGGATAATATATGAAAGCCTGTTTCGAAACACACATGCAATTTTCCTGCTCCTATCATTAAAAGGTGATGATTTTGATAACCCCTTATATTTTAGGTCATCTTATATTGTTTAGTTTCTTGATAAAAGCTGAGCAGAATTCTTCTTCTTAGAATATGTCCTTTGACCTTAAAAGACATTTTGTGGCATAACTATATAACTTGTTACTAAAATGGACTTTCATAGACACATGAACCCAAACCTTAATTACACTATTTCAAAGCTATGAGACACTGTCCTAACTACATATTCATGGCTCTGATTTTTCCGTCTTTAGAGAAAGTAAAGTAATATACAGCTTACTGGACCTCCTGAGAAGTAAATGCTGTTGTACTGTTGAGCACAGGCCCATTGTTCCATTCCTGTTCTTCCTGTTGCTTTTTGGGAGAAAAGAGTTTGAAAATAGCTGATACAAAAGAAAAGGAAAGAGTTGGGGCAGAGTTAGTATGGCTGTGTGTTGTCTGTTTCTGTTGTTCACACACCTTGTAGAAAATCTTTCATGTTCATCTTTGCTTCGTCACATTACAATCTCCACACAGAAGTCATTGCTCACCAAAGATTCTTGGTCATTTGTCTTTGCAACAGTCTTCTGAGATTGTGCTTACCTGTATATGTATAGCACACACACCCATCCATCCATCCATCCATCCATCCATCCATCCATCCATCCATCCATCCATTCATCCATCCATCCATCCACTGACCTATCTGTCTATCTGCGTTTCTGTCTGCTGCATTTTGGTCCATGGGGTAAAGGCATGGTTCTTAGCTTGATGTTTGTTGGAAGAAGATGAAACTTTAGGAGATAATGCTTATTAGAAGGTTTTCTGGTCATTGGAACAAGTTCTTAAAGTACAGAATGACATCCCACCCCTAGACTGTCCACGACACAAGTAGTTTTGCTCTGCTATTTGCTCCTGCTAAAACACAAAACCTCATCACAGCCTAAAATTACACCAGGATAAAAACAAACCAGACTGAATCCTCTAGAACTCTGAGCCAAAACAGAGATTTGAAAAGGAAAATTGAAACTGTTCTCTCATAAATTATCATCTACATAAGAAACTAAATTCTGTCCTCCACAAAAGAAAAAGATATACAATAGAGTTTAAATACAGAAGCCACTGAATACACAGGCTAAGCAAGAAAAATCAAATCAAAATCTAAAGTACATTTTCAGAGACACTTGACAACATGATTACAAAATGTATATTTAAGAGAAAGGGGCAAATATTACCACATTGACCTAAAGAAATTAAAATAATGGGGCACAGACTCTATCCAATTAACATGACCTCACAATCAGAGAAGTGTGGTGCTGGTGTAGGCACAGACAGGTATGATAATGAAACGGAATCAAAAGTCCAGAGGCAGACAAACCTACACACGTGTGGTCACTCAATTACTGTACAGGAGGCACCGTGGATAAGCAGTGAAAACAAGTGACTCTGGGCCAATAGTTTAGTAAATGTGTGGAAATTGATATCAAGTCTTACTCCATATTATAAGCAAAATTCAATTCCAGGTGAATTAAAAGATTAGATACTAAAGGTCATATATTTTAAAGTCTGTGCAGAAAGATATCTTTATGAACCTAGGGTAAGGAAAATGTTTAATCTAAGGCAATAAAAATGCTAACCATAAAGGCTGATGATTCAATGTCAAAATTAAGAATCTTGTGCTAAAAATGCCATAAGTCCTGATTGAGGGTGATATATATGATATAGATGAATGATATATTTGTCACACATGTATGTTTTAATAAGCATCTGAATTGCAAATAGAAAACCATTTGTAGCAAAATTGTTTAAAAGAAATATGCACAACAAGTAAGGATGATCTTTCTGAAAGTATATGAATGACCAACAAATACAAAAATATGCTAACAAATATTAGATATCTGAAAATCCCAAAAGAAAACTAAAAAATTATATCATTTAATATCCTCTGGATTAAAACAGAAGAATTCAGGTGATTCTGAGTCCTGGGAGAGATTTGAGCTATAATCCCTTACCACCAGTGGTATGTAAGTTAGCTCCAGTTATAAATTATTACAACTATATCTTCTAAAACTGAGCCTATGAGTGTGTCTGAACTAGTCTATTCCTGAGTGGATATTAATGCAGGGATATCATGGAAATTTTTAATATATTCCAAACAATAGATTATTGATCAAAGAAAATGAATCACTAAACGGCCATAAGCAAATGAATCACAACTACAAACATGATTATGTTTTTAGACAAAACACCTTAGATGATAGTTAGAGTCTTAGCTTTGTGATTCTGCATTTGCTTTTGGAGGCAGGGTCTCATTTTGCAGTCCAGGCTGTCCTGAAACTCATTGTGTTGCCTAGGGTAATCCGAAAGTTCATGGCAGTCTTATATTAGCCTCCCGATTGCTGGGACTCCAGGCAAGAACCACTCCACTAGTTTCAATCCTATCAATTATTTTTGAGGGATATTTTGGATTAATCATCACTTCAAAAGCATTCTTTCTTCTTCTTTTTTAGTTTTTATAAGTTTATTCTATTTTTTAAACAATCTTTTTTATTTCACATACCAATCCCAGTTCCCCTCCCTCATCTCCTCCTGTTCCCTCATTTCCTCCCACATCCCCCATCCACTCCTCAGAAAGGGTAGAGCCTCCAATGGGCATCAACAAACTCTGTCACATCACCTTGGGGCAGGACCAAGGCCCATCCTCCTGTAGTAAAATCAACACTATTGGATATTTTGTTTTGGTTTTAAAGGAAGTATTTCTAAAATTTTGCTATTAAGAAAATGATGTAGATTTTTAGTAAATGCCCTTAACAAGATAATGTGGAACGTTTTTGTGCTTCTCTGAGATTTTTATTTAATAATGATTAGTTGTTGAACATAATACATTTTTACACCCTATGAGAGGATTATTAAATAAAGGTTTTAAAACTAGAAATCCAATAATCAGACCTTTTTAAAACTCCATTGTCTGTCATTAGAGTAAGTTATATTTGTAGAATTCCTAATATTAATTTTTTCCATGTTCTAAGATGAATCCAATTTTTGTAAGACATGGTTTGCAAATATTTGGTAAAGTAACTTTACATATATATTAGTGAGTATAATTTGGCTGTAACATTTTGATCTTGTCCAATTTCAATATCATACAATGAATTAGGAATGTGATCACTTGTTACCCTTCAATGGAAAAAATGTAAGATTGACATAGTACTTCGCTGCTAATTCTAGAGAAAACATTGTCATTCTGTAATACCTCAAGAATGTCACTTGACCAGAATAAATTATATGCCCTTTATATGTTTTGAGCATTATAGAATCAATTTTAATTTTTAAAAGATGATGGATTTCTGATCTATCCCATGAGATACTCTCGCCACTTGAATAAAGAATAAGAGAACTAAGAAGGTTGACCTGGGAGTTGAGAATTTTATTATTACATCATACTCTAACCAGTTAGTATAACAGTCCAATAAAAGAACTTTAGAAGTCCTAATATAGGAAGTATAAACGGACAGTGGATTACAATGTACTATGTTTTGCTACTGAAGAAACAGCCTGGAGGAATCATGACTGGCATTCTACTCTCACATTTGGTCATAAAATATGTGTACTTCATGAATTCAATTCTCACAGATAATAGGAAAAATAAATTATCAATGAATGTTGTTTTGATATTTTTCCTAGTGAAAAGCACAAACTTTCCCCCTTTTCCACACTGCTGTGCAGTTAGCAGCAGGCAAACAGGGCCTTCACCACTCCACCCTCCAACTCAGGTTCCAGGGTCTTTACAGTATATAAAAACCTGAAGATCAGTGTGATTGCATTACTTGCTTACTTAATTACAGATTTTTAAAATGAAAACCCACCAGGTCTCCATATGAAGTATACATAAAATATTCTATTAAGTGACAATTTGATTATATCTAAGTACAGGCAAATAAAGAAGTTAAATATGGCAGTATTGTTGCCTCTGAGTGGTTTAGAGGTAATCTTGCCTTTTTTAGGTGCAATGGTCAGTATTTTTCAAGTTGGCTCACTATGTAGAAAACACAAAGTCCTGAGACACAGAATAGATCACATGATACATGAGACCAGCAGACACAGGAAGCACACTTGGCTTAGTGAGGGCTTCAGGGTCAAGTGAACACAAGGCACAAGTTTAGAGGTGATGGGCAGGGTGGGCAGTCAGCCCTGCATAATAATGTGAAAGGATCAACTCTCCGCAGGAACCAGTTGTACAATGGCAATTTACAAAACAGCAAAAAATGCATGATATTCTAGGACTGGCAAAGACTGTAGAAAAATGGTAAATCCCACATCAGACTCTGGAAATAAGAAATGAATAAGAAAAGACTTGCAAAACTGGAATGTCAACATGTATTAGTTTCTTCTGAGACCAATATATATATATTTTCTACCCAGCTTTAATGGATATTCTTTATTGTTTTCAACACATAAAATAACAAATAATTTGTATCTTATAATATGCAATCATTTTCAGAAAACTGTACTTTAGTATTCCAACATTCTTTAATAAATTACTCTCATAATCTTTAATATTTCAGTATTCCCTAGCAATCATGATACTTTTTTTTTAGGAGTTTAGCTATTGTTAAAATCTGATGTAAATACTGGGCGAGTAGCAGGTAGCAATTGTATCCAAATGTTGGAGCTCACACGGAACAAGCCACCACCTTTGCACAATGTTGCTTTAATGAGACTTCCTTCTATATGAATGTTACAGGAGTGCTTACATTGGCATTTGGATGCATAAAGCCGCTTGTGGGGATATACCTTTCTGTTCTGCACCCGAGGCCACTGATATTTGCCTGAGTGGGGCATATACTTCAATCCCAGTTCTCTGGGACTGTAATGAACTCACTGCAAAAAAGGGGAGTGAAACTTTTAAATACAGAGAACGACTGTTCCAATTCTTTCGCATTATCAAATGAAGCAAATTATCAAAGGAAATTCTTTTATTACTAATTATCAAAAGGAAGAGACGGTTCTTTTTAAAACTGAAGCTGATCTAAGGGGGGCGGTATGGTGTGCAAGTCACGCTGCTCACTTCCTTCCCCCAGACATCATGACAGGCACCTGCTGAAGAGGTTGCACCTAGGCTCTCCATCTATAAAATGGTCATTTTAAAAATAAAAAAAATCACTTGGCCTAATGTAGTTAACTAACTCGCAAGCCTAGATCTAATTTAGAAGGTTCAATCAACTTTTCATCTTCTATGAAAGACATAAAGGGCAAAATTACAATCGTTCAAAGAATAAATGTGGACACATATTGAGCTTAGTTCTATAAGGACTCCTCTATCCTTCCAAAGTAAGTTGTCTAACCAATTAATACTTTAAAAACCAAATCTGGAGAGATGGCTTGTCAGTTAAGAGTACCAGCTGCTTTTCCCGAGTATCTCAGTTCAAGTCTCGTCACTCACGTGGCAGCTAGCAACTGTCTATAACTCCAAGACCTGACACCATCACACAGGCATACATGCAGGCAAAACACCAATGCACATAGGGTGAAAATAAATAAATTATTTTTTAAAAAAACCCAACCTGAAGGCTGGAGAGATGGGTCAGCAGTTAAGAGCACTGACTACTCTTCTAGGTCCTGAGTTTTATTCCCAGTAACCACATGGTAGCTCACAACTACCTATAATGAGATCTGGTGCCCTCTTCCGACATAAAGTTGTACACACACATAAAACCCAAACTGGAATTTCCTTTTTTTTTTTTTTTACCATTACTTATAAACCTGGATCCTATTTATTGAACAGAAATGAAACTATACAAAAGCTGTAACGATTATCAGAGGAATAATTTGAAATAACAGATTAGCAAACCTTGACCACCAGTACATATTTTGTCAAGAAGAGAAACACAAATGACAATCCCAGCACAGTGTAGGAGAGGCAGAGACAAAATCTACAACCAATGAAGTCTGTGATTCTTGGTCCAGGCTACCTGAGTGGCCTTGTTGTTCAAGCTATAGAGAAACACTGGAACTCTTTCCATGACGTCTGCAAAAATGAGTCCTTCCAAAGATTCTCTACTCTTGAGTCAAAACTATTTAGATTTACACAGGCCCAAAAGTCTCAAAATAGACCTCCCATGTAAGTCCTTTTTAAGGGTGTAGTAAGAATCTAAGCCCCTCTTCAGCTCTCTTTTGGAAATGGCTGCCCTAGAAGACGGGTGTGGTCCTAAGGGATGTATGTCATGTGGTTAAAGGAGAAAGAGGTCTTCTGGCCTGTGAAGCATCCACGCAACTACATATATCAACACATACCTGGCTGGTAATCATGGCCTGATTACCAGCACAGGCCATTTACAGGAATTGGGTTCATACCTGGGAACCCCAAGATGGATTTAGTATGTTGATCAGTTTCTATTGCTATAATAAAATGTGTGAGAAGGCAACTTACGGGGGAAAGATTTGCTTCCACCATTTCAGAGGTTCTAGCCCATGGTCACGTGCCCTATCACTGTGGGGCTGGGATGAGGGATAGTGTCATGGTAAAGAAGACAAAGTGGATCATTTTACAGTAGCTGGGTTGCAGAGGAAAGGAAGGAGGTAGGGACAAGTTGTCCTTCAAATGCACACCCTCAGTGACCTACTTCCTCCAACCCATCCCACCTCCTACAAACAATGACACCAAATTGTAAAGTTTTCAGTGGGTAACCCATTGACGAAGTCAGAATCCACACAGTCCAGTAACCTCTCTCAGATTAAATCTGCCAGCCGAAGATGGAACCTTTAACAGGGATACTGATCAGATCACCTATCCAGCCAGCAGTCTGACCTGTTCCAAAGACTCATGTTTTCTACATGTCAAATTATAACTAGTAAGCATGGAGGTTACAGAGAAATATACGTCATTTCCACTTATGCAAGGCTAGAGAACATGCAGCCAGGGAAGCAGCCAGATACATGTGGCTGGGTGACTGCTCTCCCAACTCGTTTCCAGGAAATATAGTGTGCTGTGGAATGTTTGGTAATTTAGAGACATCAATACTATACTTTTTAAATTTTTTTTATTTATTATTGGGAAGTTTCAAATCATGAACCTTGATCATACTTGCTTTCTAGTTCTCCCAGTTCTGCCACCCCACCATTGTGAGCCCCGGAAAAGAAGAAGAGGAAGAGGAGAAGAAGAAAACAATTCAAATTTGTGTTGCCCATATACTCATTGGAGCATGGTCAAACTCGCAGTGGCCTGTCCTTTAAAGAAAACAGAGTCCATCTCCACCTGCACCTCTGTCAGAGTTGTCAGTTGTGGGGAGTGATACTTTAGCATTCTTATCACAATTTTTAAGAGTTCTCTTCCATAGCATTGTGTCTAGGGTGTTACTCTTTTGGGGGGGTGGGAATTAGAGGTTGTCACAGGAACCTTCTATGTCCCTTTTGATCAACTGAGTCTACAGGCATCAAGATCACAGTAAAAGTACCTTCCTTGCCTTTTATGGTCACCAGGAGAACAGATCATGGACTTCCACATGGTTTCTGGCAACAGCACAGACAGCAGACATTGACATGGTTTCTGGCATCCATATGTGTCACAGACCTCAGCATGGTCTCCAGTGGCAGTGCAGACCATTGCCGGCAGCACGGGCCATGAGCACCATCATAGCCCTCCACAATCGCGCAAACCACGGATATCTGCATGACCTTCAGTGGTAACATGGACCACAGATATCAAGTCAGCTATTGACTGCAGTAGGATCACGGATCTAGCCGTGGCCCTTGGCAGCAGCACAGACCATGTACATTAATATGGCCAGTAGCCAGGCAGGAAGTAGAGGTGGGGTGGGGAGACCAGGCAGGAAGTAGAGACAGGGCAACGAGAATTCTGGGAAGGGGGAAGTTTCAGTCTGCAGTCCTTACCCAGACAGAGAGGAAGCCAGACACAGAGCAAGTCAGATGTGACTGCCTTGCCGAAAAAGGTACCAACCCACGTGGCTAAAACAGACAAGAATTATGGGTTAAGAGTTTATAAGAAGCCTGAGCTAATAGGCCAATCAGTTTATAATTAATGTAGACCTTTGTGTGTTTCTTTGTGACTAAACGGATGTGGGATTTGGTGGGACAGAAAACCTCAGTCAACAGCAGTGTATATATTTTTGCCCAACGTGCTTTACATGCAAATATTCATCGCAATGGATCCTTGGTGTGGTTTAAATTTTTTGGTTTCTGAAGCACTGTAAATACTGGACCACTGCTGAGACTCATCTAGGATGTCCCGCTGTTGCCCAGAGTCAGGGTGATGCTGTGACTAGTCAGGGCATCTAGGGGAAGACTCAGTGAGAGCTCATGGCTCCTGCATACCTCCCTGCCCTTGATGTCTGCCACATTACACCTTCGTGCTTTCAGCCTGAGGTCAGTGTCGTGCCCCCCCCCCCCCGCAAGCCCTCCCAGCAGGGGAAGCAGCAAGGGCTGTAGCCACAGTGGCTCCATCCTGGATGTGGGCTGGTGGGCCTAAGACAGACTCTACCCAGTAATGACATGTTTCTGCAGGAGCTCCAGGCCGCTGCATACTATCCTGCTCTGGGTGCAGTGCCATGCATGACTGTTGCGCCTGCAGGCTGTGGGCAGTGCATATTAATATCCACATCAGAATACAGAACATTCCAACTTTAAAACGTCTCACAGTTTTAAGGTATTCAAACATTTTACACATTCAATCTCTTTAATTCAAAGTCTCTTTAAAATTCTTGGGGATGAACAAGAAAGGAAAGGTTATAGATTACTAAGGGATGTGTTTAAGTGTCAAGTTGCCAAGGGGTCAGTTGAGTTGGTTGGATTTTGTCAACTTGACACAAAACTAGACATATCTGGGAAGAAAGAATCTTATTCAAAAACACACCTCCGTAAGATTGGCCTGGAGTTAAGTCTGTGGAAGTATTTACCAGATTAATGATCGATTGATGATTGATACTAGTGGTGCCTAGATGTTAAGGAAACCAGGCTGAGCAAGACATGAGGAAGAAATGAGGAAGCAGCCTTCCCCCAGTTCTTCCAGATCCTGCTTCCAGTTTCTTCTCTTGAATTCTTGCCCTGACCTCCCTTTAATGATGGACTATGATGTGGAAGTGTGAACAAAATACCCCACTTCCAGTTGCTTTTTTTCATAGTGCTTTGTCATGGCCTGACAAAAAGGTCTGACTGAGGCAGGGACTGGAGAAGCAAGACACACAGGGTAACGTGGGGTATAGTGCACAAGTGACAGCGACAGGATACAGGGCAGAGGCTGGCGGGCACTCACTTCTGCTCATCTTCACGATGAATCGCAGCTGAGGCCAATTGTAACAGGCATCCCATATGCCTGTCATTTTATCTGACACTCCGGTAGCTTACTCATTGTGCCAAGCTACTCCTCACCTTATTAACCCCGAAATTGTTTGAACTTTCTATACCCAATAAGAATTAAACAAAGTGGTCTCCCCAGTCATCGCAAATGCTCAAACCTTGAGGGTAACTATGCCACCTCAGATTTGCTGCTGAGGTTGTCTTGTAAAGGAGAGGAAGCAAGCAGTGCCATTCTGAAGCCCTTTCAACAGCTTTGGAAGTCTTTACCTCCTGCGCTTGCTCTGTTGGATTTTATAAGAAGAATTGACAAGTGGGATTACATGCAATTAAAAAGTTTCTGCATGGCAAAAGAAACACTCAAACAGAAAGACAGAACATTTCCAGGTGAGCTGGGAAATATGCTAAGGGAGTTCACTAGTAGGCTGAAAGCCAAGCAAGGGTCAGGGGTGCAACTCCCCAAGTTCCATCCCCCACTGGCAAAAAAGGAGAAAGTTCTGAGCAGCAAATCAATGGCCCAGAGAAGCATAAAAGTTCCGTTTTTAGTAACACTCAGAATGTTCGCTGTTGACCCAGAGTCACTGAAGCAGCACTGAAAGGGAATGAAATCTGTGAAGAGGTCTCTTAGGGCATTGGCCCAGCCTCACATCTGCAGTTTTGAGTTTTTTCTTCTAGTTCTTTGAGGCAACTCCGAGTTTTCCTTAGTAGACGCTTGGCTCAAGTCCTATAAATCACCCACTTCCAGAAAGGCTGTGAGCCAATTGGTTGAAATGAATAGTAAATCCTGGAATTCTCTTGTCCATGGCAAACTCTATATATCTTAGGTTTTACAAAATGTAGTTATTTTTATTTTATGTGTATTAGTGTTTTCCCTGCATGTGCATGCAGTGCCTTCAGAAGCTGGAAGAAAGTGCTGGAATCCTTGGAACTAAACTGACCTAGGTTTGTGAGTCTCCATGTACTTCCTGGGAACCAAACCTGGGTCCTCCACAAGAGCAGCAAGTGCTCTTAACTGTAAACTATCTCCTTGGCCCCATGTAATGAAGAGCATTAGAAAGCTTCAGTCCCGCTTATCAATGTCCTGTACATTCAGAAGCAATTCTTTTGTGAGGATTTCATCTTTAGGAGAATCTGAAGAGTTCTGGGCACCAGATCTTTCTTCACCTCACTATTTGTATAGGTGGGGAAATTTCCTGAGCATTACTGTCTAATGTAGGCAATACTAAACAAAACAAAACCCATCAAATCTTATAAATAAAGAAACTATGGCTCAGGTTTAGCAGACAAAGATCAATAATGCCCTGTTGACTAGATGACTTTTTATTAATAACTCAAGCAACATGCATAAGACCTTAAGGTAATGACTGGAATCCATCTCCCAACAAATGTCTTTACTGCAGGCAGCAAGAGTCTAGATGGATTGACTAGTCATACACGGCTATTATGGAGCCTCTTATGCCCCCCTCCTGCCCCAAACACTGGCTTTCAATATGGCTCTACAATTGTTCATCCTTTCACAGGAAGCACTGGGTCTCTACTGAAAACGTCTAAGGCCCGATTCTGTATTGCTCAAAGTTGTCTGCTGACAATGTCACAAATTCACAGCATGGAAACAAGAAGCTTGAGAGAGACTGCACACAAGGACAGGCTAGAAGGCGAGCTGTACAGTGGTGTGCTTATTGCCATGTTACAAAAATTCCTAGAAAGGCTGAGACAAGTGACATCTTCTATTTCTCTGGAATCCAGAGAGGACAGCAGTACTTAAACATAACATAGCATTCTTCTCAGTGCTCAGGTTAAACCATGCTTCATTATCACAGCAGGTCTCTACCAACATAGCAATTGTTGACAGAGAGCATCCGGTGATGTTACAGTCTTCCAGCTGCATTATCTTTTTAATTTGACTGCAGCAAGGACTGCTTTTTGATTCCTTTTTATTTGCCCTCACTGTCTGGAGGTAAATGTTGAAAATACAGATAGAGTACAAATCATAGTTTCTTCAAGGCTTTGGCCCAAGAGATCTAAAGTCAGCTTCATTAATTTGATTTATATGAAAATTCATGTTTGTCTCATTGCCCTAGTTGGAGTCAATGCAAATCGTTGAAACAGCAGCAACAACAGAATCGCTAAAGAGAGTCATGGCATGTTGCTTTCTCTAGGAAATGACATCCAACTAGTAAATCACTAGTGAATACACACTAATCAAATGTTTTGGTTAAGTCTGCTGTCTGTTGTTGACTGGGATTCAATACTGGCAGAGTTTACAGGAAGTTCAGAATATAAAGTTCAGTCTGAATTTTCCACCTCATATTTAACTGGTTTAGCTATTCCTAAAACATGAAAACATTCTTGTTCCTGCTGATATGTGTCCTGGAAACAGATAGGTAACACTCAGGTACAGAGAAAATCATGCCACACACACACTTGTCACACACAACACTGTTTTCTTTTAATAGTGAAATACTATACAGAGCCATGCTGCTGTGCCTACATATTGCAAATCTGAATTAGAAAAGGAAATGGACTTAATTGGATAGGTAAAAAATTTAATCCACAAGCCTGTAGTGCTTGGAAAAGCCATGGTTGCTTCTATTTCCAGAAAAATTTTTACTGATATTTTCATATTTAACTTTCTTGCTAATTTGATCAACTATAAACTGCTGGGTTGCCTAAATTCCACACTAAGGGCTTGGAGCAACTTATACTTGTACTTGCTTTTCTGGCTACCTTTCTCTCATCTATATCTTCCTTGGCTAGAAATGGGATTTTAGAGAACTTATCCTCTCAAAACTGTCTACTGGAACCAACACAAAGAAGAAGCAAGAAGTGGGCACCCTGGAATGAGGCACTGGGTTTGATACAAGCTTCTGTGGTTTGTCTGACAAAGGACTTCAGGCAAGTAATGTAACTTTCTAAAACCTCAGTTTCTCAATGCAAAAAAAAAAAATGCAGATACTAAGACCTACCTCAAACCCACATCGTAAAGATTAAAGAGCAATGTCTGTGAAATGTTTGCTACAATATATACCACAAGCTAAGTACAAGAGAAATGTTGGATGTTGTTTTCCAATGGCTCTCTTTATCCACAATTTCTCCATTGATTCAGTGAGAGGAAATTTTGTTTGTTTCTCTAGTGTTACTGATCCATTGCTATGATATGGAGACCTGAATCAAAACAGACCATCAGATTCAGAGTCTAGTGGCTGTTTTGCTCCCTCACTAGCTGCAGCTCATCAGTGTCTCTAAGCCCATTTCCTTCTCAACACAACGGAAACAAGACATGCAAACGGGTCCAGGGTAGTGATGAAGTAAAACAACATGCACAAGAGCGTTTCACAAAATTGCACAGCACCTGAGAGGTAGACATTGCTATCAATGAACATTTAAAATAAATAGATACGATGAAGTTGATAGCGACAGTGAGCAAATTACTGTTTTCTGCAAACCAGATATAGTGCCAAGTACTTTAGGTGCATGACTCCTAAGTGTTTTGCAATCTGAATAGCTAATTGATGTTTTGAAACTTTCTTCATTTACTTTCTAACCCTCTTAACAAGTCTACAGCAGTTTGGAGAAAAGCCGTGGGCCTTGTGTCCCCAACTCTAGCACCATAAATGTTATTCTTTGCAAATGTGTCAGAAGCAGTGCTGTGAATGCACACACTGCTGCATCTTGTTGTCTCCAAAAGTGTTTACCTTTCCCACACGTGGGCTGAATGATAAGTTTGCTTGGCTTTGCTTGCCCTTTACAATTGCAGAGCTGATGCTTTTGGGTCTTCTTGAAAAGTTAGAATGTTACTTTGTTAATCTTAAGATCCAAGGCTATTTTGTGTTCCCATAATATCCCACCGTAACACATTCAGAGAGGACTTGGGTTCTGATGTGGGATGTTCTTCTGTATATGTGTTGCTTTTATTGGTTGATGAATAAAGCTGTTTCAGCCAATGGCTTAGCAGAGCAAAGCCACGTGGGAAATCTGAACAGAGATACATAGAGAGAGTAGGCAGAGTCAAGGAGATGCCATGTAGCTGCCGAAGGAGAAAACACTGGAACGTACCAGAAGACAATAGCCTCATGGTGATACACAGATTAATAGAAATGGGTTAATTCAAGATGTAAGAACTAGCTAAAAATATCCCTAAATCATTGGCCAATCAGTATTGTAATTAATATAGTTTTAATTGTAATTAATATAGTGATTATTTGGGTCTGAGCAGTCAGGAACAAAAGAGCAATCTCTGCCTACAGGGTTCCAGAAGTATTCTGGCTCTGTTTGCATTTTGAGGTTATATACTGTGCTACCACTAGATGTGGTTCATTTAATAATGGCCATTTTTAATTGATAGGAATACATTTTTCTAATATTTTGTAAAATAGGAGTCTCCTTTTCCTAACAAAATCATTATTTTGCTGTAGTTTCATAACTGATGACAAATACTGTGTATTCAAAAGTTAGAAGCATTTCTTAATTTATACAAAGGCAATAATGTATTATATTTACTTATATGATGAATATGCATGAATATTTATTATTATATAATTATTATATGAATATTTACCTATAAATGTAGAAATTACCTATAAAATTTTATTTCCAATTCTTCTCAACATAAACCCTTCATAATTTCATTCTCATTATTAGTCCTAAATTGTTTCATGCTTCTTATTGATTTCCTTTATGTAACTCAGATGGCTATCCTCCTGTCTCAGCCTCTCAAGTACTGGTTCTGCAAGCATAAGCCACCATCCTTGGCTTCTTTTTAACAGCTTTTACCATCTACATGATGTTTCCTAAAGAGTATATTGACATCTAGGGAGTCTTGTTTTAGATTTGACATCATGCTGTAATAAGCTACCCAGGAAAGGAGATCAAACAGAACTGCATTGCATTGAGCAGTCATTACTTCTACAAACCATCAGGACATCAAAGTGCAACATTTAGAGGAGACAGAGCGGCGACCTGGATTGGAAAGGAAAGTACTGTAGGTAAGAGCTTTGCTAACCTATAAGACCAGACAGAACACAGGATTCTGAAATAAGAACCCTCAATTCCCAAAAGAGAAATCAAGGTGTCTATTCTTAATGGTTTCTGAAAGAGGAGGCTCTTGCACAGTAAGGAAGCAGGCCTAGTTAATGGTGACCAATGCTATATGACAGTGGTCATTTTTTGAGTAGGGAGTGGCGCTTGACTAATATGTGACCTACATATTAGTTGTAACTGCCATCCGGTTGCTTTAACTACCAGGGAAGAAGTTAAATCCTGCTCACAGCACCAAGGGGCTGGTGGCTCTCAGGTCACAGAGACCTAATCTAACTATTATGGATGGCAAATATGGCAGTTCTTTTGACTGCTATATTGGAATCTATCACAGTCAGCACAGAGATACCCTGGTACTACATGGAAGATGTCCAGAGGAGAGGTTCTGACGCCGACATATAGCAAGAGCTTTCTGAAGCCACATTTCACTGAAGCCACATTTAGGACACATTTAGAGATATTGAGAATGAATTTATTTTTTTCTGAGTGGCAGGAATCTTAGGCCACTTTCACCTTAGGACTTCAGTGAGTACTTCCTGTAATTTAAATCAGATATTGTTAATATTTAGCTAAGGCTAGTGCCTTAGGGCTTGGCAGATTCCATTTTAAAATTTAAATTATGATTCTCATAAGAACCTCATTTTATACATTTGTTTAATCGCATCAAAGATAACTTTAAGACAACATCTCGTGTCTATAAAACAGCATAGCCCCAAACCCCACATTTTGTCATAGCATTTTAACAGTTGCGATAGTTGAGGATACTTCTTACCAAATGGTATTGATATGCCAGCAAGGTCTCACCTAGTAAGGAGTCTGGGGATAGACACACCCTTTGAAAACCTCATAGAACACAAGAGAACCAGACTTAAGACATCTGACAGCGACCAAGATGGTGACTGACTGGACCAGCAGTCACAATGCCTGTAACTCAGTCACTCTCAAGTCATACTTGGCATCATGTATGTATTTACAGCAGGGAAATCCATGAGCCCATTGTCAGATGTACTGATCTACTGATCTGCATCCCATGCATACACATGCACATGCATGCATGCAAGCACACACGCACGCATGCACGCACACCTCTATCATGGGCAATGATACTTGTCTTGGATCCAGTGCTGACTTCAGCTGGACGTTCTCACTGACCCTGCACTACCTGTCTTCTGAGTAACCATATCATCTACTTTGTGCAAGGAGAGAAGGGCACTGGAGAAAGCCAGACCCACCCTCCTTCCCCACACTCTCTTCAGTTGTCTGTGGTATGGTATGGTATGGGGGTGTGTGGAATCTTTAGGAGGTAGAGTTTATTTCAAGGCCAGTTAGGTCGTTGGAAGCATCTCCTGGAGGGATTAATGCTAGTCTCATTTGGTTAGCTGTCTCCAGGGCACACTGTTAGAGCAGGACTTTTCCTTTTCCAGTCTCAGGCTTCCTGTATCACTAAATGATCTCCTCTTTATGCGTCACAATGATGCCATCACCATGATATGGAATAGCTGAGAGGGAATTCATGAGAAACCAAACAGATGAGGCAATGGATCTTAGACTTTTAGCTCCAAAACAGTGAACTAAATCTGCATCTGTTTAAAACACCCAGACCTGGGTGTTTTGTTTTAGCAATTGTAAAGAACCAAATATATTGCCATAAGCAATATTTTACTTCATTTTCTCAGGCTCTATGTCATTCAGGTTCTCTCTCTCTCTCTCTCTCTCTCTCTCTCTCTCTCTCTCTCTCTCTCTCTCTCTCTCTCACACACACACACACACACACTTTCTCTGTACATGTACCCTCATAACTATAAAGCTCTCCCTCCAGGATCATAATGTCCATTTAATACAAAGGAAAATTAGATCCGGACAACACTTTTCTTCTTTTCATTTGTTTGCTTCTTTGGCAGAGGGTCTCATGCTCATAGAAAGTTCATAGAACTTACTATGCAGCTGGGTTTGGTTTTTACCACACAATAATCTCCTACTTCATCCTTCTAAGTCTTGGGATTTCCAGTTGCACCATACATGGCTTCTTCTGATTAATTAAGTTCAGATGTTTTCATAATTTTTTCCCAGCACTTCAATTATTTAATTTAATAATATCTGATTCCTCTCATGACATTTGCTTATACTCTGGTTGAAGTTTGGAATGTTCCAGGGAAACAGTTCAGCGTTTGAAATGTATTCAGCTATGGAGTAAAAGAGCAGATTCAAATACTATAGTGAGAGCACACATGTGTGCACACGTGGGAGTTACTGTGTTCTCTGCAAAGAAGTAAGAGCCTGCTGCCTCGGCAGGCCCTTGCTGATGCACCTGGAATGCTCTGTCAAACCATAGATTCTAAGCTACACAGGGACAGGCTCTGAGTCGGCAGGTTTGGGGGTGTTACCTAAGCTTTCATACTAGCACAATGGAAGTATAATTCTAGGTAGTCTTGGAGGGAAGCGTGCTGGCTAGTTTCCTGCCAACTTGTCACAAGCTGAAGTCATATTGGAAGAGCAATTCTCATTTGAGAAAATGTCCTCACCAGACTGTTCTGGTGAAAAGCCTGTGGGAATTTTATTAGTGATCGATGTGGGAGGGCCCAGTGTCTGGTGAGGGGTGCCCCAGTTGGGGAGGTAGTCCCCAACTGTAACTATGTAAGAAAGCTGACCGAGCAAGCAATGGGAAGCATTCCTCTCTGCTTCTGCTTTAGCTCCTGCCTCCGGTTTCTGCCCTGACTTGGATGATAGATGATAAGCTGCAAAATGAACTAAACCTTTTCCTCCCCACAGTTGATTTAGCCATGTTTTTTTTAAATCACAATAATAGAAACTCTAATTAAAGTAGAAATTGGTACAAAGTCATGGGGTAGTTTTGTGACAGACCTGACCAAGTGTTTATTTTTTTTGAGGGGGGGGACTATGGTAGCGTTTGGTCATGGAACTGGAGCACCTATTGAGAGCTCAGAGCTCAATGGGTTGTCCTGTGGGAACTTGGCAGACAGGAATGTAAGAGCATGGCAGACACCCGTGGCTTCTGAAACTTCAGTGGAAAGCACAGACCCTTGCATGGCTAATTATGTAATATCTAGCATTAAGAATCAGTGGTCCTGGTCAGCTAGCACTAAATAAGTCTAAGCGACCAGAAACAATAAACTGACATCTTTGCTTTCCTGGGACAGTTGAAAGCTTCTGGGAAGTATTTCCTCAGGCTCAGCACACAAAAGTTGTGGTTTGGAGTCAGCCAAGGCTGTGCCTTGTACTGACAGCGGAACTTAGTAACGTGTGAGCCTCTCATTTGGTAGTACTGCTTCTGAAGAGATAATGGGTACTGCAACTGAGGCTTGGCACTGTGAAATGACCAGGAGAGGCCATTGTTGAAAGTTCGGCCTCAGTTCCAGTAAAAGCCTTGGGATTGAAGTGGTCATGGAGAGAGCTCTGGCTTGCTCCAGATGGTAGGTGTAGAGACCCTGAAATGATCTTACAAGAGGCTATTGGTGAAGGTGCAGGTCATGAGCGGCTGAGATGCCCTCTGTTTTGAGATGTGAGTAACATGGGATGATGACAGATTATGGCAGCAGCTGTGGAGATGGAGACAAACCGCATTTGCTGCGTCTAGCCAGGCTGGAGAAATACCACCGCCAAACCTTTGGAGCCTAGAAGATCATTGAGTCCCAGCAGTCCGGCGCTGACCTTTACGCTGTTGGACTTGGATTTTGCCTTGGTCTGATTGTGACTGTGCTCTTATTCTTCTCGTTTAGAAGAAAAAAATATGTATAAATTATTTCGACTTCACAGGAACACATAGTTGAGAGATTTTGGAATTTTGGAGACACTTTGGATACTTTTGAGAGGCTTGAAGTCTGAAAGAAACTGAATATTTTAAAGAGGCTGCACTTTGAAAGTGTCTAAGTTTGTAACAAGTGGGAATTTGGAATGTTTTAAAATGTTGCAATACTATTATTCATATGAGATTTTAGGGATGAACAAGAAAGGGAAGGTTATAGTTTAACAGTAATGTATTCAGTGTCAAGTACCTAACGGGTCAGCTGTGCTGGCTAGCTTTATGTCAACATATCACAAGCTAGACTCGTTTGGAAAAAGAAAACCTCAACTGAGAAAATGTTGGTCGGCCTGTGAGCAAACCTGTAGTATACTTTCTTAACAAGTGATTGATGTGATGTGATGAGCTCTGCAGGCCCAGATACTATATCCCCCAGCTGGGAGTCTCACCGAGGACATTACTCCCAGGTGCATCACCTTTGGACAGGTAAATGCTAAAGGAGAAAGAAACACCCCAGGTTGGGGCTGCGTCTGGGGAATCACAACCAGAGAGCACTGGAAACTAGACTTTTCTGATATCAAACCTACAGCCTTTGGATAGAACACGGTACCTCCTGGTGTTTGTAGACACCTTCTTGGGGCGGGTAGAGGCCTACCTCACCAGGACAGAGACTGCATCAATAATCACCAGGAAGCTTCTCCAGGACTTAGTTCTGAAGTTTGAATTGCCCATATCTTGATTCAACAATAGACCAGACTTCATGGCCAAAATATGACCAGATTTGGTGAGATTAGCTCTAGGAGATGAAATATTGGTAGAGAAATGCAAAGGACAGTCTTATACTGCAGTTTTTCAAATACAACCCCCCCCTTTTCTAGTGTTTTAAAAAACCACTGTTGGGCTGGTGTGTAGGGTGAGGTTGTGGAAGGGACTGATGTCCTGAGTTCGGAGACCAAATGGTGAGAGGGAAAATTAGCTCCCCAAATTGCACTCTGACCTCTACATGTACTCTTTTGCATATGTGTCTATGTACAAGCCCATGCGTGCACACATGCACGTGCATACACACAGAGAGAGACACAGGGAGAGATTTTTTTAAAGTAACCCTTGTCATGACTGTGCAGTGTTTATATATATATTTTAAGATGTTTTATTAAGGTGAATATTTATTTGTTTACTTACTGTGTATGTGTTTGTGACCATGCACATGTACATGTATGCCATGCGGAGGTCAAAGCACAGCTACGTGGAAGTGGATCTCTCCTTCTACCTATATACAGATTCTCGGATTTGAACTCACATCCTTAGGCTTGCTGCACAAGCCCCTTTGTGCACTGAGCCCTCACCTCTCATTGGCACTCTAAAGGTGCAGCCCCTGGTCTCTCCATTCTGTAAAACAGCACACCAACCTTGTCCCTATCATCTATAACTCAGAACTTGGCAGACACTATTTAAGAAATTGCAGAACACCTTCAGCTTAACAGAAAATGCAAGAAGACAGACAACCAGGAAGCTTGGCCTTCTGCAGATCATGTAAGTCTCTTTTATGAGTCCAGAGCCTCTGCTTTTCAGAATAAAAAAAACAAACTTAAAATTAACTATACGCTTCACAGTGGTCCGAAGTTCACTGAAATGAAAATGAACTCTTAGAGGAATAGAATCCCTTCCTATTTTTCTATGCGTGGACCTTGAGTGGCAAATAAATTCTTAGATTTCTAGTTTTCAATTCTGAGAGCAGACAATCAGATTGCTGGACAGAGATATTCACTTAGCTTGGTTTCCAGCCTCTAACAGGTTCATTAACACCTCTGTGATGGTTAATATTATCAGCTTGAAGGGATTTAAAATCACTATGGAAGTATACCTCTGTGAGATACACCCTAAATGTGGGCAGCACTGTACCGTGGGCTGGGATGACAAAATAAGACACGGTAAAAGCAAATTTAAGCACTATCTATCTACAAATCCAGACACATAGAAAGTTCCAACCTAAAGAGGTTAACTACACCCAAATAAACACAAGGAATAAATAAACTAAGATGAACAAATCAAAATACACACACATACACACACACACACCACAAAAAAAAATCAACAAACCAAAATTTCTTATTGAATCTCTCAACATCAATGGTCTCAGTACCACAATAAAAAGACACAGATTAACAAAACAGATATGAAAGCAGGATTTATCCATCACTGCAACCAAGAAACACACTTCAGCATCGAGGATCGACATCACCTCAGGGTAAAAGAATGGAAAAATGTATTCCAAGTAAATGCACCTAAGAAGCAAGCTCACATAGTCATTTTAATTTCTGACAAAATATACTTCAAACTAACACTAATCAGAAGTGACAGGAAAAGTCACTGCATACTTGTCAAAGGAAAAATCCACCAAGATGACATTGCAATTCTTACCATTGATACATCAAACAAAGGGGCACCCAAGTTCATAAGAGAAACACTACTACAGCTTAAATCATCTATTGACTCTTACACATGGATAGTGGGAGACTTCAACACCCAACACTCACTAATAGACAGGTCATCCAGACAAAACTAAGCAGAGAAATGCTGGAGCTAATCGATGTTGTAAATCAAATGGACCTAACAGAACATTTCACCCAAATACTAAATAATATACTTTCTTCTCAGCACTTCATGTAACTTTCTTCAAAACTGACCACAATAAAAGTCTTAACAGATACAAGAAAACTTGGATAACTGTTGTATTCTGTCTGAGCACCACAGAGTAAAGTTGGGTATCAACAACAACACAAACAACAGAAAGCTTGCAACCTTATGGAAACTGAACAGCCACTACTGAATATAAATGAAAAGTGGGTCAAGACAGAAGTTAGGAAAGAAATAAAAGACTTACTAGAATTGAATGAAAATTAAAATACAACATACTCAAAGGACACAATAAAAATGGTTCTAAGAGGCAAGATCATAGCATTAAGTGTCGTCATAAAACAAACAACAATTAGAAAAACATCAACAAAAACTGGAGTGACATAATACTAGCAACTTAACTACATACCTAAAAACTCTAGAAAATAAAAGAAGACATCACATCCAAAAGGAGTAAATTGCAAGAAATAATCAAATTCAGGGCTCGAATGTCCCAAAATTGAAATGAACAAAAGGTACAAAGAATCAATGAAACATAGACACTTAAATCAGAAATTAATAAATGAGCCCTCGTGTAATGAAAACTTCATTAAAGGCAAAGGACATTGTGATGTAGGCAAAGCAGCAGCCTACAGTAGAGAAAGATTTTTTATCAACTATACATCTTATAGAAGGATAATATCCAAAATACAGAAAGAACTTAAAAAATAAGATATCAAGAAAACCAATAACCCAATTAAAATGGTGCACTCCTGTTATGAGCGAATTCTCAAAAGAGGAAACTCAAATGACTGAGAAACACCTAAAGAAGTATTCAATATCCCTAGTCATCAGGGAAATGCAAATCAAAACCACTTTGAGATAATATCTTACACCTGTCAGAATGGCTTAAATCAATAACACAAGTGATAGCTCATGCTGATGGGGATGGGGAGTAGGGGGGACACTCATCCATGGCTGATAGGAGTGCATGCTGATGGGGATGGGGAGTAGGGGGGACCCTCATCCATGGCTGATAGGAGCGCAAACTTGTGCAGCTACCATGTAAGTTAAGTCAGTATAGCAGTTCGTTAGGAAGATGAGAATTGATCTACCACAAGATCTATCTATACCACTCTTAGGAATATACCCTAAGGATGCTTCATCCTGCCACAGAGACACTTGCTCAAACATGTTCATTGTAACTCTGTTCCTAGCATCTAGAAACGAATCAGCTTGGATGTCCCTCAACAGATGAATGGATAAGGAAGATGTGGTCCAGTTATACCACATAAGTGGAGTATTACTTAGCTGTCACAAAATAAATTAAATTCGTAGATAGGTGGAACTAGAAAAAAAATTCATCCTGAGTGAGCTAATCTACATCCAGAATGCCAAATATAGTATATAATTGTCTATATGTGGATATTAGCTATTAAGTCAATGATAAACAAACTACAGTCCATAGAACCACAGAGGTTAAGTATAGATTAAGGGGCTAGGGGACGGTTGACAGGTCTCCATAGGACAGAGGAATAGATATTTGTATGTGGATGGGGGGGGCTAGAATGGGAGGATCAAGTTGGGAGGGGAGAGAAAAGAGAGGGAAAAGAGAGAATATAAGGAGCGATACCTAAAACTAAGGACCATTTGAGGAATAGTATGAAAACCTAATACAATAGAAGCTTCATAAAATATATACATATAAAAGGGGGTTCTAAATGAAATCTCCAAATAAGGGTGAGACAAATCTCCAGCTGGACAACTCTTGTAACCAAATGATTCCTCCAGTACCCAGAATAGGTTACATCTAATTGAATTGTTAGCCAAAGGGGTCCCAATAGAACCCCCAAACACCCAATCCTTGCCAAGATTATAGGCTGTCCTCCACAAACTGATGGCAAGGTCTCCTTGCTGAACATAACACCTACACAATTCATTGAACATGGAAAAGTAAATCTCATGCCTACACAGAGTCTTCACCACCATATTCTAGCATCTTCCATACAGGAAGGTGCTCTGCATGATATAAAAGAGGTCATGCAAACACCAACCCAGGCACAAACACATGGATCAGCAATGGTGTCCCTGCATGCAAGATGGGCTAGGGCAACCAACCAATATCTGATTTGACTTAAGACCACTCCATAGGATGAAACCCATCTAGACCTGATGCTGGGTGACCAAGAGCCTGGGACTAGATAAGCCAGGGATCTAGGGTAAAACCAAATACTATTGGCATAAAAACAAAACAGCAATAAATTGACTCCTGATGATATTCTGCTATACTCATAGATCAGTGCCTTGCTCATCCATCATCAGAGAAGCTTCTTCCTGCAGCAGATGGGAACAAATATAAAGACCCACAGCCAGACAGTGTGGAAAACTCAGCTCTAAATGGGATGTCTCCATTAAATCCCCCTTCCAAGGCTCAGGAAACCCCGTGGAAGAGGAGGTGGGAGGATTGTAAGGCTCAGAGGGAATGGAGACACCCAGGAAACAGGGCCCTCCAAATCAACAGAACCAAGTTCATATGAACTCCGAGACTGAAGGAGCATGCAGAGGGCCAGAATAGGGCTGCACTAGAAGGACCCAAAATCTGGAAAGAAATGCACATATGCCCCAGCCATAATCCTGAAGCTGGCTCTAATTGATAACTGCTTTCAAATGAAAATTATTTTTTCTCCAAGGGAGTCTCATTGAGGAAAGAAACTACTCTTTAGGGTAGACCCCATGCCAATACTAGATGCCAACAGAAAACAAAGTTAATGGCATTATTGGAGATTCCTTGTCTCATAATATAGTGTCAGTGATTTTTTTAAAAATTTATCACACACACACACACACACACACACACACACACACACACACACACACACTCTTTTTACCCTTCAGGCTTTTGCATTTTATATTATGGCTTCCAGTTTAGTGTTTTTATGGAATTCCTGAGTGTACTAATGAGTGGGTCTTTGCATCTATTTCTGTTTCATGTGCCTTTTCTTGGGCTCTTTTCATTCTGTTTGCTTTCTCCTATTCCAATGTATTAGTTTTATTTTACTGTATATTATATTATAATCTTTTAGAAGTCTGCTTGTTTTCTAATGTGACTCCAGATAGGAGGGCCAGTAGGGAAAAACTGAGATTAACAGAAGGACTGAGATTAAATCATAATCAGGATAGATCATGTGAGAAAAGGGCTATTTTTAATAAAAGAAAAAAATCACAGCTGAGAGAGGTTTGTCTTTATTGTTATTTCTTTAGTAATTATAGCTCATATCACTTATTCCTTAGATACTGGCCACGTAGTCAATGAATACATAATTACAGATTACCAGTATTTAATCTATTATTTCATTACTATTATTATCTTAATGTGGGAAGCATATTTTCCTTCAGGAAAAAGAAGCTGCACCATGAAGCACATCTGAAGGTGAAACATATATACATCCGTATTCAATACAAAAGCCTTCATAGCATCCCTCCCTGTCGCATGGGTTAGCCCCATGCTGATTCCTAAATGCAAATCTTATTTTGAATCCTAACTGATTTTTACTATTTATTTGGATTAATTAGCACTTTGATAACATAACTGAGTGGGTGAGTCTTCAAGAAATCAGAAGAGAATTCCAAATTATCATTGCCCTGCCCTGTAGGAAAAATGTGAATTAGCAATTTTGTTATAAAGGTTAATTCTGAAAACACACTGCGTTTTTTTTTCATTATTCCGAGAAATGAATCACTGTGTCACCAGATTATTGAGCAATCAGATTACTGAGCTCCCATTATGCCTTCTTCACACTCTTTGGGTTACGCTGAATGTCTGGAACTTTATCTCAATGTAAATATAAATTTAATGACTGTCACGTATGTCAGTTAGATTTTCATCACTGAGACAAAATCCTGAATAAATCAATCCAAAATGAGAAAAAGGCAGAGTTTGGCTTAGTGCTTCATGTTCCATGAATGACTACTTTGTTGTGGTACTTTGTGGTACAAACAAAGCCTGTCCACCCCATGGTAGATAGGACATGAAAGGGGAGGGCCTGGGTTTTTAACACTCCTGGTAAGGATGCCTCTCTAATGACTTATCTTCCTCCAGGCCCCAGGTCTCAACCTTTATCACCTCCTGCTTCTGTTACAGATTAGGTACCAATGCTTTAATACATGGGGAACACTTAATATTCATGCTATAGCACCCACATTTTTGATAATCTTTTTGTTTGTTTGTTTGGTTTCCAGTCATTGAATTTTCTGATCGTAGGATGCTCTCAGGGACACTGCATCAAGGTCACAGAATTGGGAGACACGGCTAAGACGTGGGGCTCCAATGTGAGTGCATCAATTTCTCTCAGATTTCCATTATCCGTTACCCATTAGTAAGTGACGGGTATTGACAGTTGAGCTGTGGTTATGAACCACATGACTTTTCCCCAGAAATATTTTATTTTATCATTACCATTATCTGTGTCTCTTTTCTGAAACAGAGTCTCTCTCTGCAGCCCTAGCTGTCCTGGATGTCAGTCTGTAGACTGGACTGGCCTTCAACTACTGAGATCCACTGGTCATTGCCTTCAGAGTGCTGGGTTTAAAGGCATGCACCACCGAGACTGGCTCAGAACCACATATTTAACTGGGTGTCTTTTTCTAACCACAGAAAGTGCCAGCAAACACTTAGAAGCTCAGATGCTCCTGAATTTCAAATAACACTATTTACAACATCTTCTCATACAAAATATACGGTGTTCCATTCTTACCATTTTAAATACTGTACTAATGGAGATATAAGCTTAAAGGACCTTTCACTGGATTCTGAATTATCTTACAAATATTAAAAGGTCATTCAACTTGTGGTTATTTTCTTTCTGCATCCATTAGAAATCCCAGTGGAGTGCTGGGATTATAAATTAGGAGCATGGGGACCTTTGGGGGAGGGTTGAGGGAGGGAGGGGAGTGGCAGGGAGGGGAGCAGAGAAAAATAAAAAAAAATTTAAAAATTAAAAAAAATCCCAGTGGATACAAAGAGAAGTTTCATAAGTGTGGCCACACCAGATGTATAAAGGCATCATTTCTATATTATATATAGTATATAAATTACATATTTATTATTATATTTTTATTTATGAATATAAATATTATAATGTATTTATTATATTTATATATTATAGATTATATTTATTATTATAAATGTATAAGTATATATTACATAATAAAATGTAATATATAACTTCTTTATACATACATACACACACACACACACACACACACACACACACACATAGTTTATTTCTATAAAACAGTGGAATGTGACCTACCATTGGGAATCATTGCCTTGGTGTCACCAGACAGAAGTGACATTTCTAATTTAAACATATCAATACTGAAAAAATTTACTGTTTTGTTTCCAGTATGATAGAAGAACTCTGGTTTGAATAATTTTACAAATCAGATTGCCTTCAGCAGTAACATAGGGTGCATATATATTGCCCATCCCTTTGCACTAAGTAAAGCTATTGAAAAGAAATTCGTTCTACTTTGTTGCTTAATGTTACTATCCCTCAAGTCAGTTAACAGTTCAATGCTGTGTTTTGACTGTCTTCATGTTTTATTTCATAATTGTACTGAACTCTAAGTCTTAAAATTTAATGAAATGTAATTCCATTATTAGTGGTGCTTGTTGCTGGGTATCCCAACATTGGTACCCAAACATTCTGTAGTTCAGCAATTCTTCAGTTGCCATCTAAGATGACATGGAGAGTAGTTATTTGTGGTCTTAGAAAAAAAAATGGTTTCTGTGTACTCAGCCCAACACATGCCCTGAACTGGAAGCCACTCAAGCTGAAGTTAACCCTGGAGAAATAGTTCTTAGAGAGTGTAAACTGACTGATGTGTGCCCCCGCACCCATGAGAGTGCCTCCCTTTCTTTAACCTGTACTCAGAGAGAAGCAACAAGCCCTGGAGTATCACCTCTACAATGAAACTGTACACACATAGGGAAAAGAACATAGAGATGCACATTAACATGGAAGAAAGGGGCAGAAAAGCATGTATTTCCACTCTGAAAAAAATCAGTGATTGAAAAGGACAGAAAGCTATAAATAAATCCAGACAGAGGAGACCATTCTCTAATAGTGATTCATTCATTCAACAGGGAAGCCAAGCTCTAATGCAGCACAATAGCTATTCACATGCACACACACATACACACACATGCACACACACATACACACACAGGAACACACACACCTCACACCCCACCTCACACCCTCAAATACACACACACTCCTTGTGCCCACACATACACACACTCATACTCACACACACATTCACATATACACTTATGCACATACACACACAATACTCTTATGTGAAAGGCAAAAACTATTACAGAAGTTTTGATTCTCTAAAACTCCCCAAAAGAAAATAAATCTGTGAAGATTTCTGAGGATTGCTTGCAGTTGTAAGATGCACAAAGCATGTCGTCACAATGGGAAAAGCCTGCAGAAGCAGCAGTAGCTAGGCCCCACTCTTAAGTAGCGGGAAGACAGAGTTAGAAGTAGCCCACAAAGAAACGCTGGGGATACAAAAGTGCACGTGTGTACCGGGAGTAACAGCCCAGAAGCTGCTTACCTTTGGAGTCTGTGTAAGCTAGTGAGATTTAGCTAAATTCTTTTTTTTTTTTTTTATCAAATTTGCCCAGATTAAATACAGGCTAGGAAGGAAAGGGAAGTGATGGAGCCGCAGAGCAGGAACACCCACCCTCTTTCCTAGGACCTCAAGCCACACACTGCCAGGCACTCTGATGTTCGGACTGAGTCCTGAGACTCCTCAATGGAGCCGGCATGTGGAGGGAATCAGAAGTGCTATCTTAAATGCGTGCCTCTGCACCCAGATTCACATGGCATAGAACGGGAGAGAGAGACAGACAGACATGCAGCTCTGTTTGCTGTCATCAGCGCTCCACTCTTGCTTGATAGACCAAGTGGGCAGAAAGTAAAGAGGGAGAGAGATGACATGAACGAGTGGCCGCAACAGCACCAAGCTGACATTTATAGAACATTCTGCCTGAGAGCGCAGAATAAACAATCCTCTCGAGTGCACTCGGAGCAGCCCCGCAACAAAACAGGGTGAGAAGCACAGACAAAACTCGACAAGTTTAAAAGGAGAATACAGTGTGTGCTCTTCGATCACAACAGAATTAAATTCTATATCAATAACAAAAAGACAGAATTCCCAACTACTCTCCAAATAACTAGGGAACAAAGAAGAACATTTCAAGATAAATTTAAATGTGCTCTGAGCTGAATGAAAAATGAATATCCAACATAAAATTTGTGGGTGGGGTTGAGTGAAAGTAGAAATTTACAGTTATGTTTTACTCTTTTGGCTTTTTACTTCGGCCCACCTTCCAGCTCCCAAATAAATCACACATGGAGGCTTATTATTACTTATAAAAGCCCGGCCTTAGCTCGGCTTATTTCTAGCCGGCTTTCCTTAACTTAAATTATCCTGTCTATCTTTTTCCTCTGGGCCTTTTCCTTTCCTTTCTTCTTTGTTATCTTAACTTTCACTCTTACTCCATGGCTGGCTGTGTGGCGGGGTGGCTGCCTCTTTGCTTCCTCCTCTCCTTTCTCTCTTGCTCCTTCATCCTCACAGATTTCTCCTCTTATTTATTCTCTCTGCCTGCCAGCCCTGCCTACAACTTTCTGCCAAGCTATTGAGTGTTCAGCTCTATATTAAACCAATCAGGTGGTTTAGACAGGTACAGTAACACCTTCACAGAGTGAAACAAGTGCAACATGAAAGAATGAAACACATCTTTGCACCCTTAAACAAATGTTTCACATCATAAACAATGTAGCACATCTTAAAATAATATTCTACAAGAGAAAGTACAGATGGGTCTGAAGATGGAAGGATACTTTTAAATAGAAGTCTCAAATTTTCAACCTGCATTTTCTTCCAAAAATTCAGGCAAAAGCATCAATTTAAATGGAAAGTATGTGGAAGAAAGATATCAATAAATATTAGAGTGGAAATCAATGAAATTAAAAATAGATAATTTTGGAAATCCATGATACCTCACCAATTCATAAAACTAAAAATAGTTTGAACAAGGAGGATGAGAGAAAACACAATTGCTAATACTGGAAATGAAAAAGGAAATGTGTATTGATTTTTGTAGACATTTAAAGTATCCTTTTAATAGTAATAGAATGGGATACTCTGAACAACTCCATCTTCAGAAATTGGACAACCTGGGTGGAAGCACTCAATTTCTCAAAGACACAAACTTCCAAAAGTCATTGAAAAAGAAAAGATAATATGAATATCCTTGATATATTGTGACTGAATTCAGGTTAAAGATCTTTAAAAAAACAAATTTCTTTTCAGGTGGCTCCACTGGTCTACCACAGCCTAGTAAGAGAGTTTATCAAAGTCACAGAATATAAGGTTAATATTTTAACATGAACTTTATTTCTAAATGCCAGCTATGAACAACTGGAATAGGTGGGGTACATGGCCTCCTTCTAAATAGCTAAGGGCCAGCACAAAAGTCTGCAGG
This sequence comes from Ondatra zibethicus, assembly GCA_004026605.1. Taxonomy (NCBI): domain Eukaryota; kingdom Metazoa; phylum Chordata; class Mammalia; order Rodentia; family Cricetidae; genus Ondatra; species Ondatra zibethicus. Next base: position 169,336 of record PVIU01001717.1, read on the forward strand.
CACAAGATGGAAATCTATGAAAGAGCTACCCACTCAAGCCACACATTGCTAATGAAAATCATTCAAGACAAACAAAGGGAGTTGGATGCCATAGTCTTGGAGAGAGAGGCAGTTGCTAGTAACATATACTTTGTTTTCTAAATTAATCTAAGGACTGTAAATAATCCAAATGGAAACCTAGCAAGCTTGCTTGGGGGATATTTACAAGTTTATTTTAAATTTATGTGGAAGATAAAGGATAGCTAAACCAATATTTCAAAAGAAAAATAAAGATGAAGCACTTGGATTACATAATTTTACAGTGTCCTATACATCTACAAGAATCAAGATTGTGTGGTGTTGGTCAAAACACAGGCATACATATATCTGAACAATATATTTCCCCCAAATTACAACAAAATGACAGAAATATAGATAAGTTTATGGACCTGCATTAACATAGAGCTGATCACCAGTATCTGTAGATTACACAATGACTAATTCAATCATGATTGACATTTGGAAAACAGTTGTATAGACCACTTTTCTTCTTGTCACTATTTCCTATACAATACATTATAATAAATTATATAGTATTTATATACATTAGTAAGCAAATAAGCAAGCTAGAGAGTTTACAGGAGAATATATGAAGTGTACCATTTAAGGGACTTGAACATCTATGTGTTTTGGCATCCACATTGATATGGAATCAATTCCTTGTGGCTACTGAGGAATAGCTAAGGATACATATATTTTCTGATTGTTACAGGAGGCCGAGAGTGAAAAGGCTACTAATTGTGAAAACAAACCAATGGCCAAAGCTAGAAAATTTTTAGCAATACAATAAATAACAAGGCTATAACCATGCATTACTTAAGCAATGGGATGCATCAGAGTAGGCACATCCATGTGCCATTGTGTTCTTTCACTGATACAGATTCGATGCTCACAAACCTGGATGGTCTGTTGTACCACACAGGTAGGCTCTGGGGTGTAGTTTTCTGCTTCTAAGCTGCAAATCTGCACAGCATGGCACTGAGCTGGATGATGTGGGCAACCAAAATACAGTGATCTTTGCATATACAACCACATCTAAACACAGAGGAGCACAATATGTGCTATGAAATTTCTACCTCTGTTGTAATCTTATCAGACTTCATCATGATTCATATTTTAAATAAACTCAATGAAGTAAAAAGAATCTGCACAGATAGGAGTAATAAGAAAATGGAAGAGAAAGGCTGCATGCCCTTTACATAAGAATTCTATTCTAACCAATAAATGAAAAATAAGTAAAAAAGACAAAATATGCTTTAAATAATTATGAAGATACTTACTTTTGAGTTAATCTAAAACACTTGCAAAGCCTCATAGTATGACCTTCTAAATGGGACTCATTTCTATGATGGTTTTAATGCATGTCTATAAATCCTCAGAATTTGAATCCTCTTCCCTTAAGGAGGAGCTGTATTTAGTGATTTCTATCACAAAGGACACAGACTGAAAAGGGGGAGAAAATGAGCTTTTTCAGGTACATAAGAAACCTGGTACAAATCATCTGGGTTAAGTGATCAGGTTAATGTCATAGTAAAAAACACTGTCTCAATAATCAAAGATAAACAAATAAATAAACAATAAGAAAGTTTTTCCCTAAGACAATCATTTTAAGTCCACAGTAGCTATGCTTTAAAACTCAATCCTCAGAAAGATCAGTAATGTGACATTTAAACTTCAGAAGCATGACATTCTGCAGTTGGTGCCAGTGGATGCTAACTACAAGGGTAAGAGAATGTATGTCTTTAAGCAGGCCTGTAGCTTGCATGCTTACAGGCCTGCATGCTTTGTGATCTATGGTTCCAACTTGAGTTGGGACCTCTGTGCACGGGTCATATAGGACAAAATTTAAAGCTGAACCTGAGACCCTCTGACTGGTCAAAATTCTCCTGGGCTAGTGCACTCTGGTTATTCCACCCTGGGTTCAGCTCTACATTTGTATTAGGGGTATCAGTAGGAATGTTAGTGTCAAGGTCTTACGTGGGGGTGGGAAGACTGTAAAAGACAGAGGACCAGCACACCATCTGCGAGATAGCAACTTCTAGTCCATAACAGGGAAGCTACATCCATGAAATCTCAACAATATGGTTTCTCAAATAAAACCCACGTAAGGACTATACCAGCTGATGTGCCAGTGTGGGTGGGGAAATATCACACGTTTCCACCCCTAAGTAACAACTGCAGGGGGTCACTGGGTTCTGAGAGAAGGAAACATCAGCTTCATTTAGAGATAAACTCCTGGCAGGTTATCCTGTCCCCAGTGACCAGCCATGAATGCATTCACATATGAATGATCTTAAATGAACTCACTAGATTTGACAGACAGACAGACAGATGGTTGAGAGATACAGATGATTGATAGATCAGTGTAATAGTGATTTAGAAAGAAGTCATTCATTTGAGAGAGAGTACTGAGAGACATAAAAGAAGTTAGAGAGGTGAGAATGAGAGATGAAAATTATATAAAGACAGTACCCACATGTGAAATTCTCTTAAATTCTTCTAAAATAATAAAACCAGGATAGCCTATTGACCTTAATGTATTTAGCATGTCTGACTGTAGTTATTTTAAGTGTCTAGATGGTTTTGAGCATAAACATACACACACACACACACACACACACACACACACACACACTTGCATGCAAACACATATGAATATGGCCATGTGGTGGGAGAAAATTTCAGTGAATGTGAAAATTATATCAATTCACACCAAAATGTTTATAAACAAGAAACACATGCTTATCAACAGAACAAAAATCAGACCAAAGTCAGAACCTGCCCATAGTTGAGTGTTTGAGCTTGTAAATGGTCTAGAGGAATACTGCTGTGCATGTCTAGTGCCTACGATAAATCAACTGGACATGCTTTTTAAAGCATAAAGAATAGTTTCATGCTGCACTTCGAATCCTGACAATCAGAAATGCACACACACTGCACACACACAGCACACATATACACAGAGCACACACACACACCAAATACACTACACACACATACACCAAACATACACACACCCCACACATATACACAGAGCACACACACACACACACACACACCACATACACCACACATATATACTAAACATACACACACCACACATATACACATACATCACACATACACACATACACCACACATATACAGAGAGCACACACACACACCACATACACCACACACACACATACACCACACATACACACACACAACACACATATACACAGAGCACACACACCACACACACATACACCACACATACACACACACAACACACATATACACAGAGCACACACACCATACACACATACACCACACATATACACAGAGCACACATACACACAACATATACCGCACATACACACACATCACACATACACACACACCACACATATACACAGAGCACACACCACATACACCACACACACATACACCACACACATACACACAACACACATATACACAGAGCACACACAACATATACCACACATACACACACACCACACATGCACACAGAGCACACACATACACACACACCACACATGCACACAGAGCACACACACACTGCACACACATACCACATACACACCACACATACACACAGAACACAGACACATACAGAGCACACACATACCATACATACACACAGAGCACAGACACACACAGAGCAAACACAAACAGCACACACACATACACACACAGAGCACACATACCATGCCAGTTCCTCCCATTGTGAATAGGCTTTGCCTTTAAAACATGCAATTTCCTAAAGCAGAGGCTGGGGCTGCTGATGACACAAAGCTTTCATAACTTGACCCCATGAACTTCAGGGACAAAGAAACAATACTCCTTTGCAGCAATGGCCACACCCCATCCTGAGATGATGTGATTCTAGTCTGTGCTCCTTGAAATATGACATAGTATAAATTCCACATGGCACAGATAGATACTAGTGACTATGCACACTTTGCCCTTTGGTTCTGAAAATACAGATCTGCATTTTGCCACTGGCTTCACATATAATGATTATTTCCTTCATTTGTTAACTTAGAAGGAAGATCTTTAATTCTTCCAAGAGAGACTCAATTTCATATTTGCTCAGTAAAAAAAGAAAAAAACTCTCACTCTTTGTAGCTACAGAGAATTTCATTCTATGGAGTTTGAAGTGCTTATGTGATAACCCATTTCTCCTAGTTATAGGAACTAGCAAGAAGGGAACACACACACTCACAAATATCCAAATATTCACTTTCCTCGAAATTCATGTCTCATTTGCATAATGAATATATGCTAATTTTATGTGCAGTTAAATATTTTTACATGTTAGTATAGTCTTTCTTATCTACCAGTGACTCAAAGACAGACCACGTCTTTATAAATAGAACCTAATGTAGACCTTAAGCAAACATAATGCTTTATTCCTGTTTTGACAGCACTGATAGGCTTTGGTGTGCCAATTTGCTCAGTGTTGACACAGCCATCTAGAGAGCTGAAATTCTGTAGAGCTGTAATTTCTTTGTGGAATCAGCATAGTGATATAATTCTGGGTGTGTTATTAAAGTGCCTAAAAAAGGCTTCTTGAGTCACTGAGTGAGAAAACATAAATCTTGATTGTGTCCACAAGTATTGCCAATTGCAAAACTGGACATTTAAAAATGGAGTCAACAATCATGTCAATAGCAACGTCTCTCAAACCTGGCACCATGTCATTGGAAGGCAGACCTTGTGTTATTATTTTATTATACATAATCTGCTTAAATAGACTCCAAATAATAAAATATTCAACCTAAATCTTACTCCTGACAAAGGCAATTTCTGTGAAAGTTTTGAGTTGCAAACTCCAAACCTCTCATAAAAATAACTTAGGTAGGTCTATAAAACAGTCAGAAAATTTGGCTTAAGTCTCTCATTATTCCTGGCAGATCACCATCTCCTTGGAATTTTGCCAAATCTCATACAGATGATGGTAGTGTTTAAAATTCCATTTTCAGCATGTTCTTAGCAGAATGTAATGGCATCTTATCATCTGCTATTTTGAATTTCACCATTGTTCATTAATGAGTGTATATGTGAAAATCTGAAATCTAGCAATTAATTTACTCCCCCCATATTATCACTAAAAAGATCATATTATCTTAGTTACCTTGACTTTATTCATCTTCTTTTCAGAGGTTAAAACTAAGATTCCTAATGAGATCCAGGGGAAGAAACTGAGATAAACAGACCATGACATGGGATCAATATCTCTGTGTCGCATGCCTCTCTGTGCAACGTTTCTGGCCATGCTTCTTCTATCCTCTCTTAAGCCCCATTACTGAAAAAGTGTCCCTGAGTTACCTTTTCCTGTCATCTGAGATGGCCTGGGGATGCATACTTGCTACTTTAACTACCTGATAAAATAGGATTGAATGAGGTCAAAGCCCCAGGCCTTTCCGTCTTTAAATATGTACTGACCAACACTTTATAATAAGAACCCATTTGGCCACAGAAGGAAGGTGGTAGGAACTGATTATTTGCTTCAGAAGTAAATAAAAAGAATTTCCAAGTGTTCTGTGCCTAGCACTGAGCAAAGTTGTAAGCATATGTAAGAAATGCATCCCCAACCATCTTTAAGGTAAGTATCTTCCATATTTTCTGAGAACCACACAGGATGAAATGCAGTCAGTTTTGTTCTTGTTTGAGGGGAAAGCATGCATCATTTGCCCCAATGTTAGCATCATAAATGCTGATGTCCCATTAAGGCTGGGTGGATAACATCTTAGCATAATGAGCTAATGCAGAGAATTTACAAAAACCCCTAATGTCCCCACTGTTAATTCAAAAAAACCTACCATGAAAGATGAAACCTGTCATAGGATCAAGCATTGTCTGCATGTCTGCTTTAGGTATTGTCCCCTGAGCCATACATTTGGGGAAAAATATTATTATGCCCTTTTGAGACAACATGTAAGTTGTACAGAGTTAGAGTTTCCTGGCAATATTTCCATACAAGCATAAAATATAACATACTCGGTTGTATCCACTCTATCATTTTGCCTTTTACCCTTTCCACATCCACAGTAGTTTTCTGCTTATTTTCATGTCTCTCTTTCTTTGCCCTACCTGGAGTCTACAAAACAAGGAAACACGTGATGTTTGTCTCTCTTCATCAGGTTTACTGACTCGACAGGATTATCTTCCACAAGATGCCTTTTTCTTGAAATGGTATAGTCCAATTCTTCATAGCTAAAATTCCATAGTGCATTTTCTACACTTTCTTTACTGAGCTCCCAGGCTTATTCCATAATTTGCTATTGTAAATGGTGATATGAATGCCACTGTCTCTATGGTAACCTGATTATATTCTTTTGGAGGATATTCTCAGAAGCAAACACACACACACACACACACACACACACACACACACACACGTTTTAGGCAATGGAGTTATAGAAGGAAGCCCTATAAGAAGGGAAGTCAATCTTTTCATGAAATAACAGAAAAAGTTGGATAAAGAGTAGGGAAATGTCGTCCCAGAAGAGAAGACAGAATAATCAAGGTATAAAGCATGAAATCATACCATACATTCTAAAGATGAACACATTCAGCTGTTGATGATACACAGAGCAAAAGATAATGGAGGAAAGAGAATGCTTAGAAACCAAGCCAGAATAGAAAAGAAGGGTTGCTATGATTTATGTATGTCCCCTAGAGTTCATGTGTTGGAGACAGTATTCAGTGGGACAATGTTTAAAAGTGGGACTTGTATAAAGTGTTTAGGTTAGCAGGGATCCAGGTGAATTGGCTCTTTAACTGGAGTGCTTTAATGATTGTGAGAAGGAATTGCTAACAAAGGTGAGTTTGGTATATCTCCTCTTTCTCCCGCTAAACATGCCATTCCACCTTCCAGCATCAGTGAATAAGTAAAATGTCCTTGGCCCCTGGTAGGCTCTTTAACTTTGTGCTTTTCTACTTGTTTTGTAAAAATTACTCCGTCTCTAGATAGCCCAGAGACCTAGGGTAAAACCAAATAATACTTGTTTAAAAAATGTAGTGATTAATTGAACCTTAGTGCTATACTCATAGATCAATGTCTTGCTTAGCTATCATCAGAGAAGCTGCCTTCTGCATCACATGGGAAAACTACAGAGACCCATAGCCAGACCTTATGGAGGGAGAGAGAGAGAGAAAGAGAGAGAGAGAGAGAGAGAGAGAGAGAGAGAGAGAGAGAGAGAGAGAGAGAGAGAGAGAGGAGACCTGGGAACACTCAGTCCTAAATGGGATGTCTATCAAATCCCTCTCCTCAAGGCTCAGGGTAAAGAAAAGTAGGGATAATGATTGTAAGATGGAGGACACCAAGAAAATAAGGCCCTCCAAATCAACATGATCAAAGTTCATATGAACTTAGAGAGACTGAGGCAGGATGCACAGCATCTGCATGGATCTGCACCAGGTCCTCTCTGGATATATTATGGGCTCTAGTTTAGTTTTTTTTAATGGGATTCCTGAGTGCACAAATGATTAGGTCTCTGAATTTTTTTTAATATTCACTTTTGGCATATTTATTTATTTATTTTTAATTAGAATACAATTAGATCATTTCTCCCTTCCCTTTCCCGCTTCCAGGCCCATTACCCACTTTCAAATTCATGGCTTCTTTTTCTATAATTATTGTTATGATATATATTGCTGAGTGTGTGCACTAATATAAAAAGGCATCATTTTCAATCCATTTAGTGTTGCTTGTATGTATATGATTTCATAACTGACCACTTTGTATTGTATAACCAATTAGGGACCTATCACTAATGAAGATTAATTCTCCCTCTTTGATTAGCCATTAGCTGCCTGTAGTTCTTCATCTAGGTGTGGGGCCCTGCTGTATTTCCCCCTTCCACATAAGCATGTCTATTGGTGTTGGCATTTTTCAGATCTTGTTTACTATATTGTTATGGTATCATGGGGGTAGCTTCCCTGTCATTTCTTCCTTTTTTTCTTTTATGCCTCGAGAATTACACTCCATTTGCAACTTCATTAAACTAAATATTCAGTCTTATGTAAATTGGTAGTCTATAAGAAAAGTGGTGGCATATGTTTATTACATTCAGGGAAGCACATTATCAAGTAAGGGAGCCATGACTCTGAGGAGGTACCATCCATTTATATATCTTTAAACATAATTTTTGTTGAATCTTTGGATATTTTACATCATGTTATCCCAGTCCCATTCATTTTCTAGTACTTCCATATCTGTTATTCACCCTTGTAGTGTCCTCTCCAAAAGCTAACAAAATTAAAACAAGAAACAAAACAAAAAATCTTGTCAACTCTCCTGTACAACAACATGCTTCTCTGTCAACCACAGTGCTCTGTGCATGTACCATCACACCACTCTGTTAGGAGTTTTTATCACAAGCTATTGTGGGCCACGATGCAATAACAGCTTATAGCAACTGGTAATTCAGATGTCAATCCATCAGGAAATTATTCTCAGATGGAAGAACCCTGTCAGACTGTCCCTGCAGGGCCACTGACTCAGTAAACTGTTGTTTTTATCTGTAATTTCACTTGTGCAATAACAGCTATGATACCTCTCCATTGTTGTGCATTTTCCTGTAATCTTATGATTACATCTCAATCTTATGGGCACATATATCTGTGGATAGTCTGGAAGATGACTTTTCATTTCACTATATAATTTTGATATGTAGAAAATATACTAAGATATGCTTCATAACTAGATCTATTTTTTCACGATGATTATAGACACTTAAAAGCCTGCTTTGTTCTTTTGGCTCAGACATAGCACCCAATCAGCTCACTTTCACCTCTGAGGAAGTTCAAACTAGACAAAAGGCTTTTCGTAAATAGATCATAAGTTTAAAACTTTACAGCTATGTACAAGATCAGAGTCACAGATGTCCAACCAATGTTACTACACAAAACACCCTAAGAAAAGCATGCCAATTCTTCACTTGCCAGTCTGCTGAGAATAAGTCTCAAAGTTTGTCACTGGGCACTGTGCTCCCCCCATCTGGTCACAGTCTTACTCCTGTAACGTTGGAACCTTGTGTTGCCATGTCAGTGGCTCAGCTCTCTATTGCCAATGGGAGCATAAGCACATGTGTATCTGTATGCAGTGGAGGGGTAATCTGTATAGAGCAAATGTTGAAGTTGATGTCCACAGTAGCAATCTGACGCTTCATGAATATGGGGGTATGAAATGTTCATCCACAGTAATGCAAGTAAGAAAAGCCTTTTTTTTCAGCAGCATGCATATGAGGAGTAATATTTCCATCCTCTCTTGATGTTATGATGAACATGTTTCCCATTTGGAAGGATAAAGACCAAAATTGCATTAAATACTGAATCCAAATTCAATGAACTAACAAACAGAAACCCAAAGAGGCAACCATCCAATCCTGACTCTCAAAAGAAGGAAATATTAGATATTTTCCCAAGTTGCTGAAACTATGAAAAACTCATTTATCCTTGGCTTTTCCATTGCTGATGCCTAAAAATATATCATAGCCTTTGTGGATAGAATAATCATGCAAAAACTAGCCAGTTTTCTATATGGGCTACATGATGAATTTGCTAAGATCCTGTGTGATTTTTTTTATTATTTTGAAAATTAAAATGTGCTAATACAATTTTCCAATACTTATGCTATTTTATATTTGGATATATTCTTTGTGTTTCTAAGCAAACAAATATTTGTGGTTTTATTTCTCACTTCTAAAGCCTTTTATTCTACCAAAATAAACAGTAAATTATTTCTATAGGTAACTCTATATGATGGTTCTTGTGCATGTACATTTTATTTGAATGAAAAAACTCAGGTAGGATGGAGAAGAAAATACTTAAAAATTATATAAATTGGGATCCTGAAAATAATTGGATGGGTAGTTCTATGTAGGAGCAAGACTTATACATGTCTGAAATAATTTATACATTTAAAAATAAACTACTGTGTTTCCATTTTAGAGATGAGGAAGTTGAGGGGAGAAATTGCAGATAACTCCAGAGTCTGCATGTGGAAACTGCTGCTGAAGAATTCTGATGAAAGAATATCTGATACTATAAAGCTTCCAGCAGAGAGAATGAACTGGAAGGGGCTAGAAGTGGAGACCAGTAACAGCCCCAGTCCAGATGACAGTGAATCTTAACTCAAGAAAGATGGCATACAACAGAAAATGTCATTTGGGAGACCGAGCATCAATATTACCTGTTACAGCACTAGCATACAAAGTGGGAAAGCAGGAAGGGCTATTTGAGGGTATGGAGGTGACTGCGTGTGAGGATTGTCAGGTCCAAACAGAGGTAGGCAAAGCAAAGAAAGAGGGAAGAGAGAAGAATTTCATCTTGGAAATGTGATTGGCTGCCTGGAGAGAGCATCTAGATAAAGAATGGAGTCACACCAGAGCTTAAAATAAAAAGACACAAGGAGGTAAAGAAGATGAGAGGCAAGGGGTCCATGCCACTTCTTAAGTGGAGCTGCAGAACCTTGAGCTGCTGGCAAACTTTTTTGAGGGTCCGTTGCCAAGTATTAGGAGTTGATCACCTGTCTCAATTCCATTCATTCTCTATCCCATTCATCCTTCAATTACATGCTTCAATAGACGATGGCAAAGATACACCTGCTATTGGAAATCTCATTATTAAATAAAATGCCCATGCAATCAGATGTCAAACAATTTTAGTCATTCAGAAATGCAGTTTCATTTTCTTAATTATAACTTCAAAAATCACCTTTGCTGTTTTCAAACAGTTTTTAACTCTCTGTTTAATATATAAGCCTTGACATATTTTCTGCCCTTACATAAAGGAAATACACAATTTATTAAGTAAACATTGATTTCCAGCATTACATAATGATCCGAGACCAAAACCTCTAGAGAAGAACTGGCAGGCTATTGTCATGTTGACAGGAAGAAGGAAGTTCATTGTTAGGGAAGGGTTGAGAGTCTTTGACCTTCTGTAGTCTGACAGACAAACAACAAGCTGTTCATTTTGCCCTTTGCTGGCCACATGGCTGTTGGCAACAAACATGTTGGCAAGCCAAGAAGCCCAAGTGTTCTGGCTAATGTCTAGAAAGAGCAGTGTCAATTGAAAAATGCTCCCATCAGACTGCCTGTCGTCAAGACTGCAGGACATTTTCTTGATGGATGAAGTTCAGCCTATTGGCAGATGGTGCCACCCTTGGGGCATGTAGTGCTAGATGCTATAACAAAGTAGGTTGAGCAAGCCACAAGGAAAAGTCAATGAGCAGTGTTCCTCCATGGCCTCGGATTCAGTTCCTGCTTCCAGTTTCTGAACTGCTGGAGCTCCTGCCTTGACTTCCCGCAGGCGTAGAGTGTTACCTGGAAGCACAAGATGAAATGCACCCTTTCCTTCTCAAGCTGCTTTTGATCATGGTGTTTTATAAACACAATAGAATCCCTGACTAAGACACCAACCTCTGGGGAAGCAGAGCTATTTCAAATAAGCTGTTTCAGATAAGTGATCAAAATGCTTCCATAAAGCCTGTTCATGGCCATTGAGAGTGCAATCACTGGGTATTAAAAACTATTACATATGCCACTGAGGTGTCTTCTTAAATTTCCTATTATTGCTGTCAAATGTTATCACAAACAGGGGCTTAAGCAACCATCTTTATTTTCTTACAGTTCTCTGAATCAGTAGTCTGGTATATTAATTGGACGTAAATCAAGATGTCAGCATTCTTGTGTCCCCTCTGCAGACTCGGAGAAGGAATCTGATTCCTTTCTTTCCGCCCATATTTCCTGATTAGAGGTTTGGATCCTCCATCCCCAAAGCCTGCTGCACAGCATCTCTCAATTACTACTTTATGTTTCTACTCTAAAAAGAAAACATACGAACATGTTCTATTTTCTTGAGTAGGGCCTTGGTATGCAGTTTAGGCTAGCCTTGAACTCATAGCCATACTCCTGTCTCAACCTCCCAAGTTCTAGGGTTACAAACATGTGTCCCACGCCCACTGGCTCTATCATTTTTCAACTGAGTCTACACTGAACAGCTCAGAATAATTTCCCTGCAGAGGAGTCAGCTGATTGGTAACTTTCATTTTCATCAGTGTAATTAAGCTCCCTTTGCCTTGAAGCCAAATCTAGTCACCCATTCCAGGGATGACCATGTGGACACTGTTCTGGGGAGAGACCACACTCGTCATTCTGCCCAGGAGATTGCGCATCAACTGTTTAACCGTTCATAGCCCCAGAGGTCAGGCTGGTATATGCTTCAAACCTACACCTGGATAATAAAGAATCTAGACGAATTCAAAGGAGAGGAACAAACATTCTATTGGGATGTAAGAGGATTGCCCGCTGCAACAAGCCAAGACTTACATGACATTGTAAAATAACAGATTAACGTAAGTTAAACTGGAGTCAAGACAAGTTAGATAACGGTGACTACTCTTGTAAGAAGCTGTATTGGTTAGAACACGGCAGGAAATCCTTGCACGAAATGGCTTCCTTTCATCTAACGTTTTGTTGCTTAAATATCCTCATATAATGCATGTAGAATGCAAACAGGCCAAGTAAGATCACCTCACGGAAGTACTTCAGCCTCCAACCTTTAGCTAGTTGACAGGGGTTTATCACCACTGACCCTGAGTCAACAGAGTAGTGAGATAGAACATGGGGAAATATGGGTGATTTTTGTGCACTTGTTTCTCTGGTCACAAAAAAGAGACATTTTCCTGGCCTGGATGCCCATTAGATGCTGAAGATTTTGTGGAATTGACAACCTGAGGGTGGAACCTCTTCTACCTGGTATTATGCTGGAAATGAGGCATAAAATGCAGAGGGTCTTGAGAAAGTAACAAGCCAGTGGCCTTCTGTGACCCTGAATTGATGACCTCCATATTGGCTTTGGCATTTACTGCTCAAATTTGATCTTTATAAAAGGATAAAACCACTGATGGGCTTTTTTTTTGCCATTTTCCCATCTTCCTTCCCCTCAGAATTCTGTGGAATAGACTTGCTAGAATCCAATATTAGCAGAAAGGCTCTGAAAGCTACTAAACCATCCCCAGGACAGAGATAATGGGAAATAATAAAGATGAGCTACTTTTGCCTTTATTTTAGATTTTTTGGGGGATGGGGAAGGTAAGACATGGTCTTACTATGTAACTCCTGGCTGGCCTGGGAGTTGTTATATAAACTAAGACAGCCTTGAACTTGCAGTGATCTACCTGCCTCTACTTCCTGATTGCTAAGATTAAAGGTCTGTGACACTGTCCACTATCATCTCAACCCAATGGGTATGGTTTATATCTCATCTTACATATAAAGGCATTAATAAGTGGCTGTTAATACTAGAGCTTTGATATTATCAATGTGTCAGAACACATGTTAAAAATCCAGTTACTTTTTAAAATTTTACTGATAATGTATATCTAGAAATAATAAAGAATGCACAAACATATTTTTAAAAGAACTACTCATTTCTGAAATGTTCATTGACAAATGGCTTATGAAAGGTGACACGCACATTCACAAGTCTGAAGCTCACTTCAACTTGTCTACTGTATCACAGTTGACTGGATACAGATAAAGGTCAGAGTCAGCATCCTCAGTACAAGCCATTTGGGCTATACTGTCCTGCCTTTATTTATAAAATATGAGGGAAATCCCTGGATTGTTTTATTCGTTACAAAGAAGATGATGATCATCACAGAAAGTTGAGGAAAAAATGTGAAACATCCCACAAGTTGTCCCTCCAGTATAATCTGGAATAATGTTGACTTTGAAAAAAGTTTTAATTTAATTTTTATTTATGAGCTTGTGTATATGTCTCTGTGCATACACGTGTCCCTGCTAAGACCAGAAGAGGACACCAAATGCCATAAGGCTATATTTACAGACAACTGTGAATGCTTGAATCAAACTCTAGTCTTTCACAATAACAATATATGCTCTTAACTTCCGAGCTACCTCTCCAACTCTCGCAGTCTTGATTTTGCTATATGATACTTAGGAATTGACAACAATATAGTAGACAAAACTAAAGCAAATAGATGAGACAAGATAAGTGACGCCAATGAAATGTGTCCTCCTAATGAAGGTCAAGATCACCCATTAGATGCAGAGTAGACAGCTTAGTCAACATACACTGGCTATATAAGCAATAGCACAAGAATTTGATTCCTGAAATCCACACAAACAAAAAGAGATGTTTAAAAAGACAAATGTGTTACTGTACATTTGTGATTTCAGCACTAGAGATGGGACAGGCAGGTCTCTGGAATTAGCTGGCCAGCCAGCCTATTCTAGTGAGTTCCAAGCCAAGGAGAGTTCAGGGTCAAAAAATAAAAACAAACAAACTAACTAACTAACTAGCTAACTAAGGTGGACAGAGCCTGAAAAATGATACCAGACGTTGATCTCTGGCCTCCACACACACATACATGTACATGCATGTGTGCAGACACACGAACCTAATTAAATGTATATTAAAAATTAAATTGGAAGATTTACTAAGATCTATTAGTAAATTCATTATAATTCTCAGAGCAGCATTTCTAGACAGAGTATCTGGACTATGAAATAAAGTGCAGCCAAGCAAGAAAGAGCACAGAATTGGAAAAACAGGTACATTTTACAAAGTGTTAGAAATCATTTTGTGGTCCTAATGTACCACATCACATATGAGTTAAAGAGAAACAAAAGAGGATGATAAATTCATTGTACGATAGTGGAGCAACTTGCCCCTACTCTCCAATTTGAAACACCTAGTCTGTTCTCTATGTTCTCAATGACACAAAATAACAAAGAAAATGACAGCACCCCTTCCTTGAAAGTTCTAAGGTGGCAAGGAGTTTCAGTGAAAAAGGATGCTTGCCACCAAACCTGACAGCATGTGCCTGAGAGAAACAATTATTGTAAGTCCTGTTCTGACCTCCACATGCATGCCACGGTATCAGGTACACACACACAGACACACACACACACACACTAAAAAACAAGACTGTTTAGGCTGTCTTTCTTACAAATTTTAGGGCAGCTATTTCTAGTTCTTTGAAGAATGAAGTGGGAGTTTTGATTGGGATTGGGCTTGAACTGAGCCTGTAAATGGCTTTTGGTAAAACTGTCATTTCCATCACATTAAATCTACCAATCCATGAGCATGGGTTTTCTTTCCATTTTCTGGTATCACTCACTACCTCTTTAGAGGTTTGAGGTTTTCATTGCAAAGGTCCTTCACTTCATTAGGTTTATTCCTAGATCTTTGCTTTTCTTTGAGGTCGTGAATGAGACTGTGTCCATGATCTCCTTCTCTCTGTGCTTGTTATTGATGTACAGAAAAGTTATTGATTTGTGCAAGTTGATTGTGTATCTTGCCAGATTGCTGAATTTCCTTATCACTTCTACAAGTTTTCTGGTAGAGTTTGGGAGATCTCCAATGTATAATATCATGTTATCTAGAGGAATACTTTGAGTTCTTTCCCTATTTATATTCCTTAAATTTCCTTCCCTTGCTTTATTGATCCAACTAGTATTTCTAGCACAATATTGAAATGGAGATAGTGCATGTTCTTGTTTTTCTCCTGACTTTGGTGTGGTTGCTTCAAGCTTTTCTCTGTTTAGGATGATGCTGGCTGTGGGGTTTTTTATATATAGCTTGTATTAGATTGAGGTATGTTCCCTCTTGTCCTACATTCTCTGTTTCATTTATCATGAAGCCATATTGGATTTTGTCAAAGACTGTTGCTACATCTGTTGATCCAGAGGTAGAAGGTAAATATCTATTGTTAAAGACAGTATACACTTCAGGCTCAGGTTCTAGGCACTGACCTTAATGCCTCCTCCCTGAGGACTAGCTTTACATAGATTAATGGAAATGGATTAATTTAATACGTAAGAGCTTGCTAGGAATATGTTAGAGTCATTGGCCAAGCAGTGTTTTAAATAATATAGCTTCTGTGTGATTATTTCGGTTCTGGGCAGCCAGGAAATGAACAAATGAGCAGCCTCCGACTACATTTCAGGGTATCAGAAATTACCATGCAAGCTTCCAAAGGAGGGAACCAACAGTCCTGGCCGGCTATCACCCCAATGACGACCAGCAGGGTAACATTAATCCTGGGGGTGTGTGGTGGCAGTCACTTCTTGACAGTAACTAGTGGTTCTCTAATTGGACTTAAGACTCATTCAACAAGAAGGAGAAACTTGTGTGGGATACTAGTACCTACCTGGGGCTAGTGAAGTCGTGGGTCTTGGAGAAGCACCTATAAGCACCACTGTACTAAACCAGCATAATCACTAACCACATTCTAAATATTTGTCCTTAATACCCACAGATAATTACAGTCCTTACTCTCATCAAGGAAACTTCTATTGTTCATTACTTAAAGATAGCATTACAGAAAACTGCAACCAATCAAAATGCAGAGTTGTGGAGCCCAATCCCGATGGATACACCTACGAAACAATTCCCACGCCTAAGACTCAGCATTATGGATGAAAGTGCAGAAAATACTGTAGAAGCCAGAGGATCAGGCAGTTTTCTGTGATATTGGGTCTTTAGGAATGTCAAAAGCTCCACTCATAAGTCTCACCAGCATGGATGTCTAAACATGAGCTAAAGAAGGACACAGCAGTAGCCATGCTAACATGGACAGGGTAAAGTTCAAAGAGCCTCTGTCATACAGAAAGAACTATAGGCAGCTAAGGAATGCTGGGAATGGGAGGCTAGTCTTCTTCAGGGGAAAGCACACCAACTGGTTTTCCAACACCAAATGATCTGCCCTGAAAACATATGAACATATGTACAAGTAACTTTATGCAGACTGAGCAGGTTATAATTAGAAATATACATGTGTAGTATATGGACATACATATATGTGCATGAATATAATGACAATTAATGAAAAAAAGGCTACGTATTTGAAAGGGGGCAAGGAAAGGCATATGGGAGAGGTTGGAGGGAGGAACGAGCAGGGCAAAATGATATAATTATGTTACAAACCCGCAAATAAAAAAAATAAACCAACCAACCAACCAACCAAAACCCTAGAAAGTCCTACTTGATCATTAATGAAGAAGGAAGTTTGTGTCCAATTGAGGAGACTCAGACTCAGGTAGCAAATGAGAAATTAAAACCTCTCTGAATTCAGAGGAACTCTTCTCAAGTGTAACTTTTAAATAAAAATTGAATATTATTTTTTAAAAATTATAGAGTTTACAGTTTTTAGGTGCATTCTATTGGTAAACTTATTTTACACACAGTACCTATGCTTTCCATAATGAAATGGCCAATATCTTAGCTTTCTTAAACAATCAGCTTTATTCTTCTCACAAACGCTCAGCTTGTTCTGCTGTGAATCATCCTAGATGTCACCCTCAGAGCTGCCTTGCTTTGCCAGCCATGCCTGCTGACTGTTTAAGACAGCTTGGAACCTTTTTCTGTCCTTGGGCATGCCTTCAAAGATCTATAAGTATAACCTACCTACTTGAGGTTTTGCAATATCATCCTCCAAAGAGACAAATCACTTCTCATGACATTCAGAAACCTTGTACCAATCTTTCTTTAAGTTCTCTTCAGAGCATTCATCATTATAAATGCTATATGCTTTTTGGTAGGATGATTAATTTTGTTATAATGTAAGTTAAATCTGGAGATTCCTGCATTATTTTGCCTATTAACATTTTTCCCCATATTTTTTTCTGTCGTTGTTGGGTTATATGTTCCTTTCATAAAGCCATGACCAAAAACAACTCAGGGTAGGATAGGATTTGTCTGGATTGGACTTCTATGGCACAGTCCATCACTGACAGAAGTCAAGGCAAGAATTCAGTCAAGAAGCTGGAGGAAGGAGATGATACAGAGGCCATGGAGGACTGGCTTCCGTCCCCTGGTTTCCTCAGTTATTTTTCTCATACAGTCCATCCTAAGATGCCTAAGGATTGCAACAGGCATAATGAGTGGGACCACCACATTAAAGTCTGTACCAACAGACTTCCCCACAGGCCAATCTAGTGGAGGTAGTTACTCAATTTGATTTCTCTCATTCCAGGTGCCTCTAGTTGATAACAAGTTGACAAAGACAAGCTCGTATATTATCTGCAGTGCTACTACAGTGTTGAATACCGCTTGGTGGTGTATTTCTGAAATGAACAAATGAAACAGTTTCTTTTAAAGACACAGGCCTGTTCCTGTTCCATCCAGTCTCCTCATGAACAAATAACAGAATAAGGGTGCCAGAATATTGGTGTAGATTCAAGGTCTAATTGCCCTCAGGATTACCAAAGTTGTCCTGCATGGAGCAAAGGAGAAACAAAGGTTGTTTATTGGCCCACAGTCTCAGCAGCCCTAAGTCTTCTCTTCACCCTATTTGTGCATAAGAGCTAAATTCAACTTCCTACATGTCCCTATTCCCATTAATTTTTCTCAATGTAATCTCAAGTCATTTCTAAATATCTGACACTTGACTCATTGTTGAATAAACTAGATTGGATGGCACAAAATGATATAATCCTTGGCATCATATTTTTTCTGCAACTCCTGTTGATTGTCAATTACCTTGTATCAGGTAAACATTTAGGTCACTTATATTTTTGAAACATTTTTTTTCTTGTTGGCACCTACTATGATATAAAAGTTTAATGTTTATTCATATATTGTGAATATTTTCCACAATATTTTTAATTTGGGTCTTTATTTAGACTCAATTCATGATATTTGCAGGTTTAGTGTTACCAAAACCTTATATAAACTATTCTGGCAAAATATCTTATTTGCTATTACTGATGATTAATATTTTACAGCACAGAAAAACTTAAAAATATATAATTATCATGAATACTAATGGTACATAATAAGGCTGAAGGTCATTACATGGTTGAGGAATGTCTTAAAATAGCTGGCATTTTGATTAGCCCTGATTCCTCCTTTATCTCCCTTTCCATGGGTTCATTAATATACCTCTAACATGTCATTGGCCCCACATTGAGACACTGTCACAAATCAGAACTCCAATTTCAAATAAAGACTAGTTAGCAATTCTGTCTCTTCATCACAAAAGGACTCTTGGGAAGAACAAGCACATTGAATTTTCATTGTCCTCTCTTCTATAGAGCTGTCCATTCTGCCTCCCATAGCCTCCCACTTTCTTCCCGCCACCTGGCTTTGTCTTTTCTCAGTGTTTTGCCTTCAGACAATGAAAGACCATTTTGACACCATGTGAGTTCAGACACTGAACCTGGATCCCAGGCCTAAAGGATATGGAAGAAGGGGGTGATCAGCAAGTGCTCTACGGAGAATTTTAAAGAACCCATCACTTTAGCTTTCAAAAACATCATCCATCTTCCATCTGAAACACAGAGGACCATCTGCTAACTTTTGCTGAAATGCAATAAAGCATAAAGTAAGATAAATGTCATCTGGCTCACCTTTCCATATAGAAAATTTCTGTTTCATGCATATGAGTGTTTGCCCTGTATGTATATGTGCTACGTGTGCCACAGAAATCAGGAAATGGTGCTTGGATCCCCGAGACTAGAGCTACATGTGGTTGTGAGATGCCATGTGGGTGTTGGTAGTTAAACCCAGATCCTCTGGAAGAGCAGCTATGTGCTTTTAATCACTGAACCATCTCCCTAGCCCCCCTTTTCTATTCTAAGTTCCCTCCCTCTGGAAACTTTAGAAACAAGAAAAGAAAATCCCTGCACTGTCCCATTCTGTGCCTGATGGTTCAGCTGTCTCAGGAATGGCCCAGTGGCCATTCATTTTGCTTGTGTGTACATTTCTAAGGTAAAATAGGGCCCCAGTGGTTCCGTAAAGAAGACCTTGTCAAAACATTGTTCTCACAGGTGTGAGGAACACCCAGGAAGTCTATCCACCTCTGCCTTCAAGGTATTTCCATTTTGCTTTAGAGTAAACCAGTGAACCAGGGGGCATTTAGTGAAACAGGGGCATTTAGTGAACCAGGGGCATTAGCATGTTAAAGGCTAGATGCCCCATACGCACAAAAGTGGAATCACTTAGATTCAGTGGTCATCTACGAGAGCTGTACAGGAGGATATTGAACAAGCATCATCAGAATGGACGCACAGAAGAGGTTGGGTCCTTAAGTCTATGGAAGCTGAACAGTAATAAGGGGACACTGGTTCCCTGGGAGCACCAGAAGACAGGGCATTAGGGCAAGACCCTCAGTGAAGCTTCTCTGGGGCTGTGGCCTAAATAGAGAGAGGTTGGAATATCAGTGTTGGTCACAGATAAGGGAGAAAGAGCCCCTTGAAGACCATGCACGTGTGCATGCATGTGTGTATACATACAGGTGTGTGTGTGTGTATGACACATCTGACAATTCTCAGTCGATGCCTGAAGTCATGACTAGTGCCAAACCTATCTACTCTTTTCAAACACATAGGTATTGTCTTCTAGCATCAGTAAACACCGATTATGCACTGTGCTTATAGCTTTTGGCAGTTGAGATATGAAAGTAAAACTACCATGAGATTCTTTTACTTTTTCAAAATACCACGGGCAGACCTATTATTTGTACATACGTATGTGTGTGTATGAGTGTGGAGGAGTATAAGGATATATGCATACATGAAGTTCAGAGGTCAACATCATGTGTTGCATCCCTTGAACAGTCTAATTTATTTTAGACAAAGTCTCTCACTGACCCGGAACTCACCTTTTAACTAGTCTGGCTGGCCAGTGAGTCCCAGAAATTACCCTGTCTCTGAGTCCCCATACCTGGGGTTGCAAGTACACACCACCATGCATAGCCTTTAAGCTTTTCATACATGCTATACATGCTATGCAGATTAAATTCTGATCCTTGCATGTCTGCAAAAGGCTCTTCCTGATTCTGTCAGCTCCCAGCCTCCAAGGTTTCATTTGTGTGGTGATCCCAACAACCTCAACATGTGATTTTTTTCCCTCTACTCATTAAGTCCATAACTTGTACTTCTTGGCTTAAAGGAAACACTTGATAGCTCCTATTTAGCTAAGAATTCCAAGCATCACTACTTACATGCTTCTGGGTCATGGTTAATTGTAAGAAGATATCTTGAACACAAGTGCATGCCATTACTGTCGATCTGACAACGATGCTCTCCTGAGGGGCTTATGACTGGCAGCTGTATACAGTGTGTATACTCTGAAGCTGGGCAAATGGATAATTCAAGCCATGATCAGGTTGAAGTGGGAACATTATGAAACTTTAAATTTATGAAGTGTTAAGTTCTGAAATTGAGATGTCCCATGTAATGTTTCCGGACTGCTGGAAAGAGGAGTATGGGATGGAGGTGGCCACTGTGCACATACATGTCCCTATCCACCTGCAAGTAGCTGTAGGCACTAGTAGACTTTTGCTTTCTCACTCTACTTTAGTGAGCATAAATATTAATTTTAGGTAATTTTAATTCCTTATATAATATTTCCAATTACTTATTAAAATGCAAGTTATATAACATGGTGACATGAGTTATGGATCTCAAAGTCCAAAGGGACAAATTAAGAACCCACCTGAAACGAGTGAGACTCCCTGGAACCCCACAGGTCATCTACAAGATAGGAGCTGTCCTTTGCACCATTAATTGTTTCTACATCTCCTCTTGGGCTCATAAGGATAGGAGCTTTAATCTTCTTTCCCTAAAGTCTGAAGTAAATGGAATTATTATAATGGCCAGATCTGAAAGCTGCCACACCTAAAAGCTACTCATACAAAATAATTAAAGTCTTCCTCTCCTTCTGTGCTAGCAGAAATGGAAGACTTGAGTTCACTAAACTTAAGCAATTGGCGAAGCTCCCAATGTCCCAGCAGGTCTGTGGACAGGGAGGTTATTTTAGGGAAAGAGACAATTCCACTACCACTGAAACTGTAGCACAAAGGCTCTCTCCTGGTGGCAGAATTAGAAATGAACGGGAATTTCAGAATCTTCATGAAAAACATGAAGCATCATTCAGCACCCCACAGTTACAAGGTACAAACTTCATAACACTTTGAAACTTGCCTTTTTACGATATTCTGAGAGGCACAGCATTAAGTCAAGAAATCTAGCTCAGAATAATAATTCTACGGGCATAGTTAATTCTATAGTTCAGATATTCTACAGGTTAGTTAAGAATAATAATTCCAAATTTACAGATATAGTACACATTTCTCAGAAAAAAGTCTAATGTAGAATCTGACCAGTTTGACGGAGTGGCTTAAGTATCCAATGACAGTTCATACAGTCAAGTCTTACTCAGTAAAATGCTAAATTGTTTTCCCAAATCTCAACAACAAATATTCTTTCTGTATGCCAAGATTGAATTTATTTCAATTACTCATTTTCAAATTTCACTACCTGATTTTTTCCTTTGTTTACTTATTATTGTTTTTATTATATATAGTTGCATATATTAATGATTACAAAATGGTATTATGTTTTCTTTTTGATACAATATTCAAATCAAGACAGTCAACCTATCTATAACCTGAAATACTTTACATCTTCTATGCTGAAAGCATCAATGACCACAACTGCATGACAGTGACGTACACAGGACTCAAGTGTCTGTGGGTATACCAATGACGGAGAATGAAATCAGACTCTTAGCTCACACAGCCTAATCTTCTTGGTGTCATCCATCTCCTCCGGGTCTTACAATCTTTCTGACTCCAACAGAGATTCCTGAACCCTGAGGGGAGGGATTTGATGAAGACATCCCATTTGGGACCAAATGAGGACCAAAGTGCGTATAACCTCATAGAGATTGTGGCAGCAAGTACAGGTCCAGAATGGGTTTGCACCAGATGGGGTCCTGGAGCTAAGATAAGAAATGGACACAAGTCCCCATCCCTAACACAGACGCTATCTCCAGTTGATTGACAACCACTCACAAATGAAAAAATGAGTCTCACTGGGGATATAAATCACTCTTAAAGGCAGCCCCGTGCCCAGCAGCAGAGAGCCAACACAAAATGAACTGTCTCAAATGCTTTGTTAGATTTTGTGTTTTCTTTTGTTTTACCTTACTGAAACTTAGTGTAGAAATTATAACTTCTGGTTTTGTTTTAATGGGATACTTGTAAGTGCAATGTGTGTACATCAGTGTCTATATGTGTTTCTTGTGATTTTCTTTTGGCTCTTTTTTTTTCTGCCTGTTTGCTTTGTTTTATCCAAGTTTGTCTGTCTGTCTTTGTCTTATCTTCTTGTTCTCCAGATGTGTATTTGTTTTCTAACAATAGGCAGAAAGGGTATGGTTTCAGATTCAAGGGGTAGTTCAGAAGATGTTGAAGAAGTTGGAGGAGGAGAAACCATAATCAAAATATATTGCATAACTATCTATTTTCAATAAAAGAAAAAATTCAACGTAAAATGAGCTAATTACCTAAACAAAAAAATCTGAAAGTATAAAACTTCTAGAAGAAGATATAGAAGAAACAAAACAAAACATATGACCTGTTCTGGGATAGGGTTGTAGAGATCTGACACCCCAAAAATACAGCAAGTAAAGAAAAGTTATATAGGATAAAATTATACTACAAACTTCTCTACAAAAAGAATAGAAATGTTCAAAGAGAAGGGCTGATTTCCCAACATGAAGAAAATCTTTCCAGAGGATACATCTGAAAAAGGATCAACATCAAAACACATAAGTATAAGGAACTCTGCAGAAAGAAAAAAAGTAACACAATTAACAAATTGGCAAACAATCCAAACAGGAATTTCTCAAAACCATGGGGAATGCCGCTTCGTGACGGACTGCATGAAAAGTCCCACCTTGTTTCTAGTAGGGAATTCCAGCAGTAGTAAGAAGAACAATCCTGGGTTTGACGGCCAGCTTTCAAAACAGTGATCATGACCATCCCATATGCAGAGCTCAGTGTGAGAGAGCTTAGATAGTCTGATTTAATAAATCCCCACAGAGCTTTCATAGAGAGACATCATTGTCTAGAGCTTGTGGATAATGATTACGTTGTCTTAAGAATTTCAGAAACATAGTTCACTTAACTATGACACCACAGAAGTGGTGTGAATGCTAAGTTCACACTCCATCAAAGGATTCATTAGCCCTTTTTAAATATTCATTTATTTATTATTTTGTGTAATGAAGAGCATGTGGTGATCAGAAGACAACTTTCAGGAGTTGATTCTCCCCTTCTCCATCTGATTATCAGGCTTGGTAGAATGCAAGAGTCCTTAAGAGATGAACTATGTCACTGGTCCTAACTCATTTTAAGAGGCTCTGATTGACACTTGCTTGTCTGTAACAAGCTGGGAAACACCGGTGTTAGGATCCAAATAAATAAACATAGTGGTTCACGTCCTTAAACTTCCAGTCCCTTGTGTCTGTTTCCCAGAACTACAGTAGACTGTGCCAAGTATCAGGAGAAGACAACAAACAAGGTTCTGAGAGCAATGCACAAATGACTGGCAGCAATACATAAAGTAAATGCAAAGGCTCTTCCCATAATGTGAATCAGCTCTTCTGTAGACCCAAGGTAGGAATGGGGAGGTGCAGAAACCACATCATGAAGATTTGTTAAACCACTAAATACAGAAGAGTTTAATGGAAAATGTGACCAAAATGTTGTTTAGACCTTGACTATTAACTTTGCAGTGTCAGTGTTTAATGGAGAAAAGAACGGGTGATGATAAAATGAGAGTATATATCAGTAGCTAACTCAGAGTAATTGATTGGGAGTAGCAAGTGCTTCCAAACACTGTCCAGTGAATGCCTGCAATCCTTACTGCAGCTTGGAAACATGGACCTGTTCTGCTCTGCAGCCATATGTAACAAATCAGTTCCTCCATGGTAGGACAGCAAGCAGAGGTGGAGGGAGACCTGTCAAAGTCCTACACTCAGCAGCTCATTGTGGCCCTGGGACATGAGAGAAAGGCTGTTAAGTCGTGGCACCTATGATATGCACATGATGTTATGTGCCCACCACATCATCACATACACACAAAAAATATCACAGACACATCTAAATAAAAGTTATATCTTGTTGTGAGAACATGTCGATATATGAAATGAATGTGTCTGTAAAAGTAGAAATGGGATAGTCCAGTTGGGCTCTGTGCTGTATCTGGGGTTGGTTAAAAGTTGTTGCTCCTATACTCTGCCACGTGTCTACTGGTCCTCCCACCCTCCAGTGCATACATCATGAGGTCAGCCCCCTAGCAGCACTGGACATAGCAGGTTGGTCACAGCAGGGCCCTAGGGCTGGCCAGGTAAAGAATCATCATGAATCCATGCACGTAGAAGCTCAAATAACAGATTTTGCTTGGATTAAGGAAGTCACTACACCTTCTTACTAATCCCTGTGTCCTTGTCTTTCTGTGACACCTGTCTGCTTCTCCCCAACCACTGGAATATGATAAGTCTTCCTTTCAAATTTTAGGTGGATTTTATTTGGGGCTTGTCATTAACTTACTCGGCAAATATTTAATGGATCCCAATGACATGAGAGATCCTGTGATAAATGTCACCACAAAGTTCTTTATACAGTGGGATGATGGTTACATAATGCTATTGTTACTTTGTTCTATTTTTAAATTTGCTTTTAGTATACACTAAATTTACCATGAAAAAGAGATACATTTTAGTATTTTAAAATATTATTTCCCTAAATTCAGAATAAATTAACATGTTTAGGTGATTTAACAACTCCTTTGCTCATATTTCCAAGAGTTAAGCATTTGAAGAGCCTCTTAGAAAATCATTTATAAAAATGGCAATCCCAGATCCCATCTCTGGGGCTTAGGTGCTATCAACTAAGGAATATGTACAGAAAATTCCAGTTCAGATCATGTCCGGGTTTATCTCTGCCTCGAAGACCTCCTCCTCTTCCTTACATTCTGCTGGAACCATTGCAGTGTTGACTATGTACTAATCAGACAATGACACAAAGGAAGGCATGGCTAGAAAGGAAGACATAGAGAGCAGCTTTGGCCACCATACACATTTCCTTCTCACTAATACTTTCAGCCCAGTGGTCCCCGTAGCTCATCAAAATTGTTCTCAAAAGCCCATGTTCTTAGCTTTTGGTCCCTAACTTAAAGTACTCTTTTGGAAACATTAGAAACTTTAGCAGGCAGAGCCTATCTGAAGAAAACTCACTGGGGGTGTGTCTTTAAAGGTTACACCTGATCCAGGGACCTTTTCCCTCCCTCTGTTTCCAGATGGCCATTAAGTGAAGACAATTCCCTCATACATATTCCCATCACTGTGATATTCTGCCTAGAATACGCAGCTGAGCAACTCTAGACTGAATCCCCTGAAACCATCATCCTAGATAAATATTTCCTCTTTTCAACTGTGTCTCCCAAATATTTGGTCAGAATGATGGAAGTCTGGCTGGTTTTAATTTATTATTGCTCAATGAATCATATTAGTATAGGGATGCCTGCAAGGCATTGTCCTTTCTCAAGTAAGCACGGCTTCTCCCTATCTGTAGCAGAATTTTACTTCCTTCAACAGTCTGAGGAAGGTGATCATTTCAATGATGACTTCTGGCCTAGTGGTAGCAGGAGGTATTTCAGAGGTGGGTGATGGCCTTCCATGATACTGCACTGGTAGAAGCATCATCGCAACAGCTGTAGGTATCTACATTAATATCACCAGAAGGAGATATGAATACTTTGCATGAGGTAGTGGATCTGCGTTCACACAAACTGCCTGCAACACCAGGTATGTTAGTGAATGCAACCATGCTTGTGCACCTGTTAATACTCTCTGGATTATCTTTCTTTTGTCTGGCTCATAGCTCTTTTCCATTATCAATCACATTCTTCAACAGCTGCTTAAGTTTTGCTTCAAAGTTCCAACAAGTTCTATTTTTAAAATGTATTCACAAATATCTCTATATGTGAATACATACAGGTATATCTTGCATGAACCTTGCACATATTTTCATATTTAAAATTCATGTAGGATGAGCAGGAAACCTAAAACCTTCATTCCAAGTCCAAGGGCTTTCCCATGGACTGCTTGGTTAGATGGTCAAGGAATTATTTGATCTATTAACTTTCCAGATAGTATTTTAGTTAAGATGACAGGACAGTGAATTACCTACTAGTACAGCATAAACCTTAAAACATAATAAAAATGATTATACATATTTACTGAGTAGTTGTTTAGAAGGATATGTGATACTTGTCTGTAAAGATCTGCTGTGTGTTTTATGATCTGCAACCACATTTGGAATTCTAGGCTTGAGTAGTCTCGACTGTGGACAACCTTCTTTGGGACTGCCTTATACTGAGCAATTACTTACCATGTTCGTATAGACCTTTGTAAGGTTGAAATCTACACCCTGAGCTACAGAGGTATAACAAGATTTTGGCTCCCTGAACACTCTGGATAAGAATCATTTTCCTTTTTCTACATTTCTTTAATGACATTTAAAGCTTAATTAAAAAAAATTAAGCTATATCAGAAGACACATAATGGGACAAAATCAAGCTCACGTTGTGTTATTTTCCAGCTTAGATGCTCAATCTCACTTTCAACTCCTTTTAGTTATTCCTTAAAACACTTTCTCTGTATTCTTTATGTTGCTATTTGTGGCCTTATGGATTTTATATGATTGATTGTCTATCAGAGAAGGTAAAGATTCCCTATCCCTTCCCTCACGTTCACATGTGGACTATGTTGTATGTATTCCATAAGTAGCATATGTATCTATGATTCAATGTGCTATGATTGCATTCCCTTATTAATGAGTCATTTGCATTCATTTTAACTCAAAATTTTCTCATTTTTAAAACTGGGTACTTTACTTACACATCAGTTGTTAATCTCACCCCTGTGTGTTTTCTAATATATGGAAACAAATACCTACCAAGATTTTTTCCAAGTACCCTAAACAATAATGCTTTATCCCACGTTTTCCCATGGATGCTGATTTCCCACAGTGATGCCCACTCCCAATGGCCACCCGCCTGTGCTCAGAATTGCCTCCTGATCTTGCTCATTCTCCCTTTAGTTCCTTATTTGCCTAAAACGTTTCAGACAGGTTGAGAGGTAGTTTGCATATTTGTTAAGCTCTTGAGGACCTAAAAGTATCAAGCTGCTTTGCTTGAAGGATATATTCTCAGTTAAACAAAGAATGTTTTATTGAAAATCATGTAACTCTCAGAATTTAGGATGTCTTTCTAAGATTTCTGTCACTTAATGCTGATACAAACATTGACTGCTCCTCCTTTTAGATGAGGCATCTTTCACTTTGACACTGAAGATTTATTATGTATTCTTGTTATTCTGGTATTTAACAATGATTAGGTTGTGGGTTTTATTATTAATTAAACTAAACATTTGGTGGTCCATTTAAAAATTTAGAATTCTGCACCCTTCACAATTTTATGTGGTGTTTATTGAATATCTTGTGGTTTTATCTGTTTCTTCTTGGGGAGTTCAGTTCATTATGCTAAGCTTTTTGAAATGATCATCAAAAATTCCTCCTTTCTCTTACAGTTTTAATATAACTTAGCTAATTAATTTTTATCCTACTATGGAGGAGGCTCATGAGCTTGGTCAGAACAATTAACATCTTTTCTTTGTGTATTGTCATCATTTTCTGATATTGATGCTACAATAGAATCAAACATTTATATTATGACCAATATCACCACTTCAGATATACGTTTAATTTATTTTTTCTTATAACCGTCTATTATGTTTCCTTTAAGAAATCTCTTACATTTAAATGGCTCATTCTCAGAGTGAGAGTATTTGACTTCTATTCTATCCTGTTCACTTCCAGCACCTGCTCTATCCTTTCTCTGGGGTTGTTTCCCTCCTAAGGAATATGGATGGAGTCTACAGCTCACTGCACACTCACTGGTGGCGTGAGAGTGAGAGGCACAAAAGTCTCACAGACCAGTGAGCAGCTTAGTAGTCTGATTTTTTTGTCCTCCACCTCAAAACCTGCTTTTCTTTGAACCTGCTGACCCAGGTCCTGAGGGACGAAATCCGTTTCTCTGGGGAATATGTTTCTGGTCTGCAGAAAGACTAAGAATGATAAGCCATCTGTGAATCTAGTACGGAAGAGAGAGGAGCTTCGCTGGCCATCTTGAAGAGTTGCCCATCCTCCCATGGTCACACTGAAGTTCTAGCTTGCTCCTCATGCTGCACACTCGCAGCACTTTCTGAGCTATGAGAATGTAAATTTAATGGTGATGTTTCTCAGCCAATACAGTCCCTAAAAGTCTCTGCTTAATTGATCCCTTTCCTTCTCAATAACCAAGCTGCGTTTTAATGAAGTATTATTGCATCCGACTGAAGTGTTTGAAGTGAGTTTAGGTTATTTGTTGCCACTAATGACTTAATGATGGAAATGGGCTTCTTACCTCTCTAAAGAATGGTCTTCATGAATAGGACTCTGGCCCCAGTATATTTCTCCTGAAAGCATCGCCAGGAGACTTTGCTTAGCAACATAAATATGCAAGGGATTATATGAGAAGTGTAATTACAACACGAGAACTGGGAAGTGTTAAGAATTTCCTATTGAATGGTTTATTCGTTTGGAGAGAACTTGTTATCTAATAGTACATTAATTTTTTTCTTATGAATTTTTAATTTCTAAAACCTTAAGAAATAGAAAGTATAAATAGAAAAAGTTCCACTATTATTTGTGAACATTGCATTTGGCTGGGATTTACGTTTGTAACACACAATGTACATTATACATAGAAAGTCCTACAACGTAAAAAATGATACCAAGCAATGATACCTTCTTGAAATGTATACAGTTCAAAACCATGACTTGCATTGTCATGTTTAAACAACAACATTAAATGTTTAAGGATAATGATGAACACATCTCTTGGAGTAATTACTGGACTGGGAACAGAATCTAAAAACAGAGTTGCAAATCCAAGTCTATGTTAAGGGTAGGGCAAAAATGCTACTACTTTCCCTATGTACAGAGAGAGAAATTCAATCCCCTTGTCATGAAGAGCCCTCAACACAATCAATGGCCATATTGTCTTTATTCTGTGCCTGGAGCTGAAAGAAATTCAATAGAAACTGTGTTGGCAGATCAAGGACAATGAGTTTATCAATGTGTTTACCTTCCCAGGGAATACACTCTCATCAAAAGTATACACTAAACCAACATGAATTGCCAGTTCCCCAGTATCATTGATTTGTCTGTAATGTTAATATCTCCATGAATTAAAAAAGTGTGGCTTTCCTTTTTCTGAGTAGATTTACACAGAATTAAGAAAACACTGAACCTGCCCATTAGTAGCAAAGCAAATATTTGATCCATCTACATCAAGGACTTGATCCTTGTCTTCATGTTAAGAAGGGTATCAGATCTGGGCAGTTAGTGGGTATTTAAAATTTGGCATCAAAATAAATCTTTCGGGAAA
>PVIU01001718.1:0-199732 GCA_004026605.1 Ondatra zibethicus
TAGCAGCTTTGTTTGTCATAGCCAGAAACTGGAAACAACCTAAATGCCCCTCGATCGAAGAATGGATAAAAAAAATGTGGTGCATTTTACACAATGGAGTACTACACAGCAGAAAAAAATAATGACAGCTTGAATTTTGCAGGAAAATGGATGGAACTAGAAAGCATTATTTTGAGTGAGGTAACCCAGACACAGAAAGACAATTATCACATGTACTCACTCATAGGTGGTTTTTAAACATAAGGCAAAGAAAACCAGCCTACAAACCACAGTCCCAGAGAACTTAGACAACAATGCGACACTAAGAGAGACTTACATATATCTAATCTACATGGGAAGTAGAAAGTATAAAAAGACATGATCTCCTGAGTAAATTGGGAGCATAGGGACCTTGGGGGAGGGCTGAAGGAGGGAGGGGAGTGGCAGGGAGGGGAACAGAGAAAAATGTAGAGCTCAATGAATATCATGGAAAATAAATAAATAAATTTTAATTTATTTACTTTTATTTCATTTTACATTCCAACTGCAGTTTTCCCTCCCACCCCTCCACCTGCCCCTCTTCATCTCCACCCACAGCCCACCCACCATTCACTCCTCCCAACAGGTAAGAGCTCTCACGGGGAGTCAACAAAGTCTGGCACATTAAATTGGGGTTGGACCAAGCCCCTCCTACCTGCATTAAGGCTGGGCATGGCATCCCACCACAGGGAAGGGGCTCCAATAAGCTAGCTCATACACCAGGGATAGTTCCTGGTCTTACTGCCTTACAGATAGTCCAAGCTTCACCATCAAGTCTCCCACATATGGAGAGCCTAGTTCAGTACCATGGAGTCTCCACAGCTGTCGGTTTCCACAAGCTTGGTTCCGCTGTCTCTGTAGATTTCCCCATCATGGTTTTGCTCCTTTGCTCATGTATTCCTTCCTCCCTTTCTTTGATTACATTCCCAGAGCTCAGTCTGGTGCTTCGTCGTGAATCTCTGCATCTGGTTATATTAGTTATTGGATGAAGGCTCTATGATGAGAGTTGGGGTATTCACCAATCTGATTTCAGGGGAAGGCCAGTTCAGGCACCCTCTCCTCTGTTGCTAGGAGTCTTAGCCGACGTCATCCTTGTGGAATCTTGGGAATTTCCCTAGCACCAGGCAATTGCGGTGGGAATTATGAAGGCTGAACTCCTTGAATGCCTTCGTCCTATCTCCCCAGGTGTCCTAATGTGAAGAACTTCAGGGTTATATCATCAGGAAAGTCACGCAACTTAAGTATGCTTGCCAGTAACGCTTTTTAATATTTTCTGTCCATGCAACCTCCTATTTAGAAAATTGTACTTAGGCTACAAATCTTGATGATCTATTATCTTAGTTTTCCATCTGGAATCCAGACAGGAAGTGTGATTCTTGGTCATGCAGGTCGGCAAATGTTAAATTTATGTTAAGACACCTGCATCTAGTGTGTAACCCAGTCTGACCTACCACAGTAGATTATTTAGAGTTACTCTATCACTTATGAAATTTCTTTTTAAAATCTGTCTATCAAAAAGACAGTGGAGGTAAGAAAGACTGTCATGGTTCCTTCCCACTTTCAGGGAAAATGTCCTTCTGGTCATGCTACTGGACACAGAAGGGTGATGACGATGAGGCTGGTGACAACAATGTCTGTGGTGACAGTGGCGATGAGAAACTATGACTGCATGCCCATTAGAAGTCATAGATGGCTCTTTTTGTTGTTTTATTTTCTTTTTTAGGTGATATACCTCAATCTGCATTCTTTTATTCTTTCCACAACTATAACTTTGCAGTGGGCTTTATTTAAACAAAGATCTCTGGACAGGAATATTTGTTCCCACCTTTGATTTGTCAGTTGACTTTATCCACATTGTCCTTATTGACCCCACACCCAGGGTTTCTTGTTTTTTTCCACTCCCTGACTTAACTTTCCGTGCAAGGTTGTACAGTGGTTGGGAATACCTATTTTTAGACTGCTAGGAAAACCTGCCTTCAGTGCTTCTTAAGTAATTTTGGATGAGTCAGTTTCTACGTCTGCATTTGGTTTCTTCTTCTGTCGTGTTAATGTGAGGAAATAAAAGCCTGATGTTCTTAAACCACTCGAATCCCGAATCGTGTTTCTACATCAGCTCTGCAGTGGTGCAAGCTGTGAACTCTTACCTCGCTGTTAGCTTTCTGGCTGGATGTGTGAGTGCTTGTTATTAGTGCCTGTCCTTAACTTACTGCTGTAGAGTTCCTTTGACATTATATGATACCTGCATTGACAAGTGACAAGGTATATGTTCTGCCTCTCTGCCCCAGGACAAAAGAAAATGCCGAATAGAAATGGTTGACACCTAGCATTCATGGGGAGACATGCTATCATACTGGTTTGCAACTCAAAACTAATGTAGCATTATTACAGTATTGGGTCAGAGGAAGAAAACAAGACGGGAAAATCAAGTCAAGGGTTCTAAGTCTTCCTAATCTGAAACTCTCACTCTCATGCATGACACCCCAAAGGGGTACTTCCCCACTTAGGCTGACAGTCGAACAGATGCAAGGGAGAAGTAATGGAACCTCGTGTTGACACCTTTATGTGTTCACTATGTGATAATAATAACCAGATTATTTACATTCTACAGTCACTTTACATTGATAAGGACACTCTGTAGATGTTGAGTCATTGCCTGGTGCAGAACCTCCCAAATCTCAGCTGTTTTATCTGTTAAGTGTGGTCTATCATGTTGGTCTATCGTCAAGTCCTGTCTGTAATGGTTTTTGACGGCCTCTGTGCTATAACAGGAAACACCCTTTCTGCTAGACTCTCTCTGCTTTGAATCTAGAAAACCAGTTGTGATACAGTGTATCACTCTGGCCCAAAAATAGAAGCGAAGGGTTGACATCTAAGGGGTTTGTGTGGAAAGCAGTTTGTCACTGTTAAATCGAGGCCCTTCCTTTTCCACCATTCATATTTTTGTTTCACGTCTATATTATAAATAAACGGAAAGATGCTTTTTCTTACAAAAAAAATGTTTCATGTCAAATTCTTCCAGCCACATTTGGGAATGTCATTGAATAAAATAATAGTAGGCTTCCAAGCTAAGAGTAATTATGTTGCATTGCTCTTTTTTGGCAGGCAGCTATTTTTCCTTGTAAATGAGGCACTTTAACACAAGCTCACAGTCTCACAGAGAAGTGGAGGAGGGTTTGATGCAGATGTCGTTCAGCTAGGTACAAGAACATATTCTTCCCACTTCCATTAATGTAACAAAGTGATCAATTGTCTCATTAATCAATCCCTTGCTTTGGAGATGATCTCTGTAGCAGATAGCAATTGGCATTTTTAAAGAAACACAGGCTTAAAGTGGAGCCCACTCTTGACGCCTGAACATTGTACAACATAGAAAGTACTTTAATATTGCTCTTACTAGCATATTCTATATGCAAAATTTTGAGAAAAATCTATTTTGTACACTGTCATTTTTAGAGACATAAACTAGTTCACCTTTTTGAGCAAAAGCTTCCATAGAAGATGCACTAACTTATTTTGAATTTTTTAATAACAGAGGCATTTAATGGCATCATGTATCTTATGGAATTTAATTTAGACAATCTGAGAGTCAAGAAAAGTTGATATTGTAAACTGATATCATTTTAAGGTTTAAACTATGACTAGAAACATCTAATATCTATAGGTGAGGGAACTGAGCGTTTTCAATATATATTTCAAATATGTAACTCTTTTGAAAGCTATGCAGAAGAGGAAATTCATAGATTCTCTTCTATAAAGATTTGATAAAGCTAACCCATATTGACAGTTCATGAAGCCTGCTGCACGCCAAACACTTAAGTCTCATTTAAGTCTCATTTGTGTCTCATTAAGCACTGAAGTCATAACATCATGCTTCTGAAGATGAAGAGACCAAGGAAGAACATGATTTTCTAAGAGTCACATAGAAGAGGACTTGTAGCTAGGGCACCAGGAAAGAAGTGTCCATTGCTTTAAAGATTGCACATTTAAGTTCAATGTGGTAGGTGTCTCTCTGCAGTCTAACTTGAGTAAATAATGCTCTGCTCCAATGCCAACATGTATTAAAAAAGGTGAGATATGGGTTTGTTGTTCCTGAATGAGTTTTTAACCATATGAAGAATAGCAGAATACATTCCTGACAGGAATGTATTCAAAGCATAGTATTTAAAGCATATATATATATATATATATATATATATATATATATATTGTTGCAAAATAACACATCAGAAGAGAAAGACTCTGAAATCAGACCTAACTCATTCAGGAAATGTTGGGCATAGCACTACACACTCAATATTTAGCTCCATCAGTGGAGACTGGAGTCTCAGGAAAGGTGTTCCCTGCTACAAAAACATTTCCAGTTCTTCTGTGGGAAGAAGACAAATTCTCATTCAGGGTTTTCTTTATGGTACCTTTTCCTGATTCCCAGCATATCATTGGTTACCAGAGTCCTGATTCCTGGCACATCATTGGACCAGATTCGAAGACAATTTTTACACTTTGAGTTGTGGTAAAATTTGGAGGTACATTTTATAAAAAGCTTTCTGTGGAGATTCTGAGCAAAAAAAATAATCCTTTATGAACCACATTGAGTGCTGAAATCATCCTGAAGCAGGGGATGGTGGTGAAAGGCTGTGAGCTTCACGTCTGCCAGTTCACTTCGTGTGTAATTTCTTAGGTCATTGGCAGTTGATGGAAACTGGAGGTAAGCACACTCTTGGTCCAGACAGAAATGGCCTTTGACTACGTGAGACCCTTCACAAGAGTTTATTGTTTTATAGGTTTCTAAAAATATTTCAGTGACCAGTGTTGTGAAAAGTAACGTTCTACAAAAATCCCATTGTAAGGGCTGGAGCGCCTTCCTCTGGCCAGGGAGGCTATGGAAGGCCTTGCAACAGTATAGGCTAATGAAACTCCCAATTGCATTGTCTGCAGCCACTTGGCGAGACCTTGGCCCTGAAGATGTCATGTGCTATGGCTGCAGAACATGGAACAATCAAGCTCAAGCAGGCTGAATAATGGCTCCTCCTCCCTGGTGTTGTGGTATAGGAGGTCCTTTTGTTTATGTGTTGCTTTCATTGGTTGAATAAAGAAACCGCCTTGGCCTTTTGATAGGGCAGAACTGAGGTAGACATGGGGAAGACAGAACTGAATGCTGGGAAGAAGGGCAGACAGGCAGACTCCATGGAGCTCCTGCCTGAGATGGATGCTGGTTAAAATCTTGCCAGTAAGCCACAGTCATGTAGCAATACACAGATTTAATAGAAATGGGTTAAATCAAGACATAAGAGTTAGCCAATAAGAAGTTAGAGCTAATGGGCCAGGCAGTGTTTAAATGAATACAGTTTCTGTGTGATTATTTGGGGTGTAAGACAGCTGGGCGGCCAGGACAAAACAAAGGGCCATGCTCCATGTAACAGTGTCATGTGCTCATGGGGCCTGAAATAGACATACGAGTTGCTATGGACAACTGTCAACAGCTGCTGAGTGATGGACCTGTGTGTAAAGGACCAATGTGCCAGGAAGAGTGAGCCCTGGAGATAATGGAAAGTCTGTTATGGGAAAAACAATGCTTTCTAAAGAGATTCAAGGCTCCATCCGTAGGAAGGAATTTACATTTGGTACTGCAAACTCTGACAATAGTCCATGACAGGGCAAGTCAAAGAGGCAACTGGAAAAGTCATTGCAGTTTTGGTAAATAAAAAAGGTGTGGCTAGCAAGTTCCCCTTTAAAAAGTTACATTTATGGTATAGAACAGTGCTGCTTTTAGTTTTGGTCAGAGATACTTTTTCTTTATTCATTGACTCATTCATTCATTCATTCATTGGTATCAGTCCACATTGACTGAGAGACATAACTGTTCAAAGCACAGAAATTCAGTATCTGTAGAAGCCACACACATAAAAAAGATACCTATATCTCCATACCCACAGTGCAGGGACCATCACAAAAGAAACATAAGAAGCAGAGGCAAGGGGAAAAGTGGGGTAGAACACTGACATCGGTCATGACATGGTCTTTGAAGTCTTGAATCCACAGCAGCCATGATTGCCTCTGTAAGATCTGACCATAGCATCTGATTAGGGAAGAGGGATGGGTTTATGGACCCCCCACACTCCTTGAGGTTTTACACACAGATACTGATGGGGAGGGAGAGGCATTTTCTTCAGTGGTGCAACCACTGGCAAAGAGTGCATGCTACCGTAAACAGCTTGATGAAATGGGATGGTTCACATACACAGAACAAATGAAGCAGAAGCGAGGCTATCTGGGAAAAGGAGGAAAACTAGTGAAGAGGGACAGGGGCCAGAGAGGGCAATGGTGGTGAATGTGATCAAAAAATACTGTGCACGCGCTTGGAAAAGTCAACAGAACCCATCATTGAACATGCGTATCTGCTGAGAGAAGCATTTCAAAGATTCATATCGAGGGCCACTTTCTGACATTTTTTTCCGTATCCAGAGAAGAGGAAATAAAAGGGGTACTAGAATTGTCATTGACAGAATTAATCTCATGAATCTGTGTAGGGGCATATGCTCATCTATGTTCATCTGTCTGATACCAAGGCAAACTCCAGCCAATACCTGATTGCTTTCTTGTTGATTCCAGGAACTGAAATCTCAATTGGGATTCATTTTTCTATTTAAATGCAGATGTGACTTACCACCTGAAGGGGAAAGAATCGTTTGTTGAATGAAATACTAAGGGCCGTATCATTTACATGAATGCTCCTTTCCCACAAGGGAGGGCCTTTCCTTGTGTTATCTCGAATGTTCTTTGCAATAATTTTACCACCGTTTTCTATTTGTTTCATCATTATACATTACAACCTTATGGAACTAAATACAAATCAAGCTTTCAGTAAGTGACAGAAAGATGTAAGAGGGTTTTAAATTAGGGGGGATAAAACAGCACCAACCAGCCTAATCAAAATTGAAAAGGGGTGACATATTGTCAAGAAAAAAAATATACAGAGCTGTCTTACATCTCTCCTTTCTGTTGCCTTCTTTATTCTTTAAAATTGGAATCCTACAAAGAGTTTTTTAAAATATAGAGCTGTGGGCTACACACATTTATGTCATGTATACCTGAGAGGCTGCCTCACTCTCTGCATTGTGGATATTTATAACCTAGCGAATCAGAATGGGCATAAATCACTGCTAAAGAGCAGGGCAGACCCCTATTAGATGATTCCATTTTTAGTCAATGATAACTCCATCTCAGAAGAAATGCGTGGCATTTTCAGTATGTTCAAATGCTATGGTAATCTATCATAGTATGTATATGTGTGTTGAATTAAGTATTAATATATAATAACCACACTGCTTGGATAATACACATGAACAAAATTTAAAGTTAAAAAATAGTATTTACTTCAGATCTTTAATAGAAAATACCACGAATTTATTAAGATGTGTCTTCTCCCTCAGAAGAGCTCCATTTGAAATTATCCCTTATCATTTATGATAAATAACACATCTTATCATTACTGAGACTTAAGCATTTGCACTTATTTTCAAACAAACAAACAAAGTCAATATAAACACACAAAGAATAAGTGTTTTCTGTGCCACATATTTGAGACTTGGAGGCTAAGTAGCCAATCTCTGAATCTCATGGCCTTACAATTGAGCGGAGAAGCAAATACCCAGAGTGTTTTATGAACTTTAGTTTGGAACATGTAAATCTGGTGAATATTGTCCCTGGTTTCTCTGATGTGTTTCTTGATGTTTTGGGGAGATTTTTTTTTCTGGAAGTTCCTTCCTAGCCTCCCTAGAGATCTGAATCCTTTTGTTAGTATCCGTACCATCCAAAACCCAGCCAGCCGTCATCCTGCCTGCCCTGAGTGGCACATACCTTACCAGTCATCTGTCAGGGATTATCACAGGTCAGCATGCTAACACTGCACAGGGACTCAATTGTGATAAAGTCAGACTCAGCAGACAGCCTGGCTGCAGAGATTTCAAAGTCATTCCAAGTAGTCTTGGCATTGGTCACCTGGAATCTAACTTCAAGAAACATTCACACGAGAGCCAGGAAGATTCCCTATTTATTGCTAAGCACAGCTCTTCAGGAACTCGGTGGCATTTAACCAACAACCAAGTGAGAATGACTCTAGGTTGTATCGAATGCTCTGTGTTCCCCACATGGTGAGTATGAGTCCTTGACCACCCAAGTAAGTCACTCTTAAGGTGGTACCTCTGACTTTTCCCTGGGTTTATTCATTTTGTCTGTTCAGATACCAGATCCTCAAATACCAGCTTATTTTTGGCCCTTCTCCTCTACTAACCCCACGTCCACTTCTTATCACACAGTCTTCAGGTCTTACTGTTTATATATTGATTTAATAATTTGTTCTGATCCGCCTGAATTAAATTTACTGCACACTATAATTGAGTACTATCCCGAAGGAAAGATGGCAGCATCCTCACTGTGGCTGTGACCCCCCCTTGCCATATGGCCTTTCCTACAGCTCTGTTAATCGTGGCCTAGCAATCAAAATCCACTGAGAACAAACAAAGCAATGCCAGAGCAAGAGCGTCCTCAAAGGCGACACTGGGTTTGTGGCCCCTCCTTCCTTTCTGCTGCTTGGTTTCCAGTTGGTTGGTTTCTTCCACCACCTTCGTAGGCCAAGAATCACAGCCCGACCCCAGGCCCAAAGTCACCATGAACCAGCCATTGTGGGCCAGCCCCTCTGAAAGCATGAGCTAAAAACATCTTTCTACCCTTTGATCTGATTTCTTCAGGTGATTTGCTGTGATGGTGGAAAGCTGATGAAGGCAAGAGGCTACTCTGCATGTCTCTCACTCACTAACCCAATAGATTTATTGTTGCTGATACTTTGATCTCTTCCCACTCATTTATAGACCCAAACACTGGTTGCAAACTTCATGGCATTTCTCCTCCATCCTGTCTCCATTCTCATGGTGGAGAGCACCTGTTTTCTTCGCATGTTCCCCTGAGGTGAACAGTGCTTTGGGTTCTTCTTTGTCTGTTGATGTCCCTTGAGACAGCTTTCCATTACAATTTCTAACTGCCAGTACCTGGCTTGGGATTTCCCTTCTGGATACTGAATATGTTTCATTCCCACTTGTTAATAAAGAGGCTGCTTCGGCCTATGGCAGGACAGAACATAACTAGGCAGGAAAACTAAACTGAGTGCAGGGAGAAAGAAGGTGGAATCAGAGAGACATCATGTAGCTGCCAAAGGAGAAAGATATCAGAACATTACTAGTAAGACACAGCCTCATGGTAATACTTATATGAACAGAAATGGGTTCTTAAGATGTAAGAGCTAGCTAGGAAAATGCCTGAGCCATTTCCCAAACTGTGATGTAATTAATATAATTTCTGTGTGATTATTTGGGTCTAGGCATCCCGGAAACAAAAACATGGTCTCTGATTACAAGTACCTGTGCTCCTTGGAGTTCTGTAGAGCCATTTTCCTCTCTGGATAGACTTCTGTTCCTTTAACTCATCTCTTTAACGATGGTCGACTAAATTCCTCACACTGACTTTGATATGCCTATCACATTTGCTTCTTGCTTCTACACTCCCTCTTGACCTTTTGTTTTTCCATCCTTTACTAGGACTCCACGCAAACTCTATATTTATCACAAAGTTTTGCTCACTGGTCACTTTCCCCTCCTTGGATAGTCTACATATTCAATAAGCTGTATCTGTTTGTAAACAATAATTCTGTGGCTTTCCTAAGCCGATGGCATCAGTTGGGATTTACCGACACGCTCTTTCCCTTCTATACAATAGGAACTCCCTCAGGCAGCAAACACATGAGCAAAAGCTGGACACAGGTTTATTTAAGTCTCTGCTGTTTCCATTCCCATCACTCTACTCCATAAAATGTTTGCCACCAAATTACCAGCACTCCCCAGGTTTCTACAGTGAAGGGTTCTGATTGTGTATCATAAACCTTCAGAAGCATCCTGCAGAGCAGTCAACACTCTGTCGTAAAATGACCAGTGGACAATCTTGTTCACCTGTCCTGAGAAATGAGCGTCCCCAACACAGCTGTCCAGCTGATGTCCCTGGAAGTTATTCCAGAGTTTGCCTGTCACCTCTGCACATCTTCCGTGCACATCAAGTCACAGCTAAACTACATACAATACTGCATACACAGTTGATGCTAAGCACAGAGTTGTCACACCGTATTGTTTAGGGGATAAGGGTGGAGACTGCATACATGTGCTTTGCACACTCACAATCATCAAAAGTGTCTTTGATCTGCACCCTGTTGAACCCACAGATGGTCATACATGAGCACATGTTGACTGGCTTCATCACATGAATCTTTCTGGAAACCCTGAATGTCCTGAGACCAGTTGGTCTTCCCTGGGTCATCATATGTGATTCTACATATATATGTTACAGGATTAAGGTATATTTTAGTTACCTTCACACACTGTGTAATAAGTCATTGTATATACACCACTAAGACTGAATATCACAGGTGTAATATAGACATTGAATAATATCGGCCTGACACATAAATAGCTGATATTATTCATGTGTGTTCTTATAACCTTAATCTTTCAGCATTGTAAAAGAGGTGAGCTGGATCAGTGTGAAAAGTACTTCTTACCAAGCCTGAGGATCTGAGTTTGGTCCCTGGAACCTGCATGGAGGAAGGAGAGTGCTGACCCTCAGATGTCCTCTGACCTCCATATGCATGTGCCCACACAGACATCCACATGCCATCACCCACAAAATACTTTTTTAAAAAAAGAAAGAATAGTGTCTGCCCCAGTTTGAGAACCAAGCCATTTCTCTGCTTCAACTCACAACTCAAATGACTTCTTAGTTTTACTACTTAATTCAAGTCTACATGCCAAGATAGAACAAAATGTGGGAAATAATTGACAAATATTTTAAAGGAAGAAACTTCTCATGTTCACGACATTTTAAATGACTCTTTACTTGCAGAATATTTAAAATGCAAAGTAGATAATACTTTTCCACATTTTGTTTTAAACCAAATACATTTTCAGAGAAGTCTCAGTATGTTTATATTTTAATGCCTCTTTCTCCATCAACTAATGCTGTTTTTGTAGCCCAAAGCAGCTTTGGAAGAGTATAGTGTGTTAATTGCATTCTTCCCACAGCAACTCCCATATGCTGAAGATGTGAACATCCCTCTGTGATTGGCCCACTCAAATGTGAACATGCCCAGCGGGAAAACGAGCTCAGCCTGTTAATCATTTTGGAATATTTGTTGTTTGTGACATTGTTAATGAGGTTGTACAGTTTCTCTCCTCGTGCCTCTCAGAGATACCTAGTCAAGGTCTGATAAAGCTGTAGGATAAGTCAGTTCCTCCCACTGCTAACCCAGGGCTCTTTGTCACCTTTTGGAGTCGTTTCCTTTTCTTCAGGGCACTGTCAGCAGTGCAGTTTCCAGGACGTCCTGGCTTTTGTTGTGATGGACTTCTCAGACCCAGAGGCTTTGGGAATGAACTCATATTTACATCCAAAAGGCTCCTTCATCAAGTTCCCACTCTGATTTTTCAATATATTAAATTTGTGTGTTGCATAAAGCAATAAGATGATTTCTAGCATTCTTTTAATTGACTTTGTTCAAATAATTATTAAATTAAGACTGCCACGAGTGTTTCTTCATCTGGAATGATAATTTCAAAGATGGCATTTTACAAGCAATTTCAGAAGAGTGGCATTTTAAACTCAATTTTGTTAAATAGGTTTTTTTTCTTACTGTAGGATATAGTGAAGCTGTATTGAATAAATAAAGTCAAAATGAACTCATAAAATGTTCAAACTCTTGGATATTTCAAGAGAACTAATTTTAATTTTAAATATAGACTGAGGGAGTGCATACCTTCCTAGGCCCCAACTGTGACACTAGCCAGTTGTTAGTAAAATATTATAGCCAGGTAAGGAACTTCACTCAACTTCAGTGTGCCCTGAGCACTGTTGGGACCAAGCACTTCTTTCTTTTATAAGTAAATGATCCCTATAAATGGAAAAAAATGGGGTTTCTTCTCTTAAGTAGGCTTCATGAGGCAAATGCTTCATGTGTTTTGAATTACTAAACAGACATCTTTTCTATGCACAAAGAGCAATCTGACTATGGGTCCCAAACAATTGAAAGACATTGAGTTTGTTTGGGTGTTTATTGTGGCATTTCAATAAATACGACGGGAAGTAGAGTTCTATAGATCAGTTTATGTTGCAATATTTCTATTGATAATGCATTGATTACAAAAGCAAATAGATTAAGTTTATAGCCAAAAAAACCACTATGGTCAATTTAAACGTCCATTTACAGGGAACCTACCTCTGATGAACGTTAATGAGGTATACAAGGTCTGACTTCCATTATCGCTGATATGAGCAGAGTTTTGACCTTCGAGTTCCTCAGGAACCTGAGATAAAATGGTGTTCTTCAAGTATGCAAGATAAAAGGGAACAGCTTATGTTTCCCAATTCATCTTCTGTGACCTGTCAGAAGTGGTCAATTCGGGATTATTAAGGACTCATTTTAATCTTGATTTCAATTTCTTTTCCCAGATGCATTTGCCACAGAAAGCATAAGTAGCAAAGATTCCTGATAGGATTTGCAATTTGAATCTCATTCTCTCTCTCATCGCATCCAGACTAAGGACTAAATCTAGAAGTCCTTGGAATGATTGCTCACCGCTTTCCATTTCCAGTGTCCTTTTGACATGGAAAAAATGGAATAGAAGATCCCCAGTAGACTCTGCTGCGCTCCAAGGTAAGTCCACTCAACAATCCCGGGTTTCTGTTTAGAAATCAGTTATTTGTAACTTTGAGGCCACTGTGTATGGTTTTTATTAAACACAGCACTCCATTTGGGAACATCCAATATGCTGTCCCTCTCCCTGATGACCTCAGTACTTAGTGTTGCAGACTGGTTTTGCTGACAGCTCAAAGGTGACTGGGGTTATCCTTTGTATGCCATCCAGGTAGTCCTCGGCAATCCGGAACACAGGCCTGGAAACTTTGTCCTTTTTTTTTTCCCCAAGGAAGATTTTAAGGCAAGTTATTTGCATTTACTTTCTAGCTTTTGGGAAAGACTGGGGAATTGACCCCTTCACTGCACTTCTGTTCTTGAG
Source organism: Ondatra zibethicus (assembly GCA_004026605.1). Taxonomy (NCBI): domain Eukaryota; kingdom Metazoa; phylum Chordata; class Mammalia; order Rodentia; family Cricetidae; genus Ondatra; species Ondatra zibethicus. The sequence goes on from PVIU01001718.1 coordinate 13,125, forward strand.
TTGACCTGAGGGCTGGGCCTTCACACTACGACCTTCCCACCTCCAGCTGCTCCTGTAGGCTGCACCACGGCCCTGTTGCTTCACAGTGAAGGATTCCAACTCCATAGATGAGCCACTGACTTTTGCTGAAGTTTGTGATCGTGACTGAATGCTGTATGTGTGTGTGTGTGTGTGTGTGTGTGTGTGTGTGTGTGTGTGTGTGTGTGTGATCGTGTCTGGTTGTCTGTGGTCTGTGTTTTCATTCTGGTTACACAATACCTTAACATTTAGAACCACCTTTAAACTGTTGTTGTTTATAAATTTGGGGCAGTTGTCTGTGAACTCCTGAACACTTACCCCACTTCAACTTCAACTAAGAATTTTCAACCTACTCCTTGTCTTATCTTCTTTCCTGCCCCACCTACTTCGCATTAGCATTTGAGCTGTGTTTCCCTCTGCACTAGCTTGCACTTCCTGGCACTCTCAGTGTCCTTCAGATCTCTGGGTGCTCTTGTCTCTATTGTAAACTGGAGTTTGCACAAGTAAACACCTGCCTTACCAGCACCTCCTGCTCTACCGGATGAAAACAATGGCAGCAAAGACAGCACTGGCAGAGCCTCCCTAGCTATGTCTGGGCACCAGCATGGCATTCCTTGATGCGGTTTGTGTATTAGCTAGCCTGCTACTGTGTTTATCAGACCTTTGTCCTTTTCCAGCGAGTACCCTTGCTCCTTCAAGTAGCCTAGTTCTTTTCTCATTTCCTCAGATATCCTAATAGTCACTGTTATTTAAACAAATAAACACAAATCAAAAGCAGACATTGCATTCTTCAGTGCATTTCTTCCCCAGCTTGGGCTTCATCTCTCTTTTCCCTCTCAAAGCCAGTGAATCAACATCACCCAACACCACATAAGTGTCCACTGTGCCTACAAGCTGTGAAACTCTGTTAGCATGGATTCCACCATCATCTAGCCATGACATTGTTCTTTGGGTTAAACCAATAACTTCATGTTGATAAATCATATCACTATTAAAAAGTACATGTCACATTTAAGACACTGTAGTGTTTCATAGTTAATATGGTTCTATTAAATTTTTTCTGCTTATATTTTCTTGACATGACGTCTTCTTGACTTTTCTTCCCATATCTGACTTCTTCCTCAAAATTGTTTGTAGCTTGATAATTGATAATTGTAGCTTGATAATTGATAATTGTAACTTCAGTTTTCAACCCAAATCTCTCTGTCCTCTTATTTCATATTATTTTCCTTAAATATCCTCAGCTACACCCAAGGGTCTACACAAATTATGCTCATTTTTGTCTTATTTCCCCCTGAGTTAGGCCTGCAACTTTGAATCTCCAATCTCTTTCCTACAGAGATGTAGGAAAATCCCTTGAATGAGGGATAGATATTGTCAATGTCCACACCATAGATTATTTGATTAATAACTGTTTCTTCTTAATACTGTTACAACTTTTTTGCTTCTTTGTTTTTTTTTTTAAAGGGGTGGGAAATAAACCTCACTATCTACACATAATGTAAGGGCAGATCAATACAGATGTATGGTGCAGGAATGCATAGAAGATAAACTCCCTTCTTGCTGTACTGACAGCCACATTCCAGGGAGAGGGGCAAGCTGATTGAGAACAGTACCACTTTGATTGAATGATAGCTGAAAGAAAATAAAAATAGAATAAATCTGCAATTTAGAATAACACGTTTATATTCCATTCTACTCTGTACTTGATTCTTTTCAGACTGTTTGATCTAGCATTTGAACGAGCCAGGGAAATTCCTTTTCTCTTAGATTAAGAAATATGGTGTGCTGTCCTGCAGCTCATTTATTAGTGCCTCTGATTAGGGTTGGCTATTCTAGTCTCAGTAGAAATTGGAATGTCACTTGGTTGTACACTTGTGTCCGACCCAAACTAAATCATCATTTACATTTTGCACTATATTAAACTTTGGATCCTTGGAATTGAAAAGTTCGTCTTGTCTCGGGAGTGTGGTAATGATAAGTATATTTTCCTTATTCTGCACAAAGAGAAATGGTTATAAATAATATAACATTCACTTTCTTAGGAAATTCTACAGCCACTTGTCGAAGGTGGCAAGCAAACAGAATCTAAAAACGGTTGTTTTTAAATGATGATTCATTTTAACACATTTTAAAGTTATCATTATTTTGTGGCCTGTCATTATTAGAGGAGATTAGAAACCATAAGTGTTAACCACTAATCACTAATTAAAGTCACTGATGGGAGAAATTTGGAAGAAACACTGAGTATTTTTGCTTTGGAGGAAAACTCAAAAGTATGCCAAGTCTTTCACTAAGGTCCCACATTTTGTCTGGTTCAGGATGACTAACACCCAGATTATTAATTACCACTTCCGATTCAAACCTGAAAATACATCATTGCCTTTTTATTAAAAGACACTGAATGCCAATCCCCATTAATTAAAAGAAAGTACGTTATCACAGGATGGGATTACAGAAAGCCCTTAAAAACTGCCACATTGATTCTGAAATAAATATTTTAACACAAACATCAATGAAATTATATTAAGTAATTAAAGAGAAAATGAGAACTGCAAACATTGCTCTTCATGCTGCTCTAGAGGAAACCATCTCTAGACTCATCTACCCAGCCCCCATATGGCTTTCAGAGCTTGGTGTCTTCTTCCTTTCATTCTCTCTCGAGCATTCAGTATCTGGTTTCTTCCGTCAAAGGCAGCAGTCAGCCGCTAGTGATCTTGATAGGCCTGCCTACCGCTCTAGCTTCCATTAAAGTAATTAGTGAGAAATAATTCTCTTTGGTCAATCACGATGACAAACTTTTCACCCCACTCTTTTCAGTCATAGACCACAACATAACATTCACAGATTTTATTTTGTTCTCTTTTCTTGGTGGGCTAAACTCCTGCTTGCAACTTTTGAGCAGGATTCATCATTTCTTGACTGAATTTCTAGTTAGTATTAAAAAGGTTTCCAATATTGAGTAGAATTATAGTCTATGCACTACCAACTTCGACTGGGTACTGACTTCTGATATCCCAATTTCTTTAAAAACTCAGAGCAGCTAGCAGCCAACCCTGGCCACAGGTCATGATCATACTGTCTGCCTCTGGAAGACCTTTATTCTTTGAGAAATAAATTTTCTGTAACTACCCACTGGCCCTATCATATTGGATTCCTTTTTTAAATACCTACCTAGTCATAGGCACAATGCTATTGCCATATCTGGCAGCTACAGACGTATTGCCTCATCCTGAGGAAGCTGAGTTAGATATGAACAGAAATGAGAGATAATAAACAATTCCTCATTCAAATAATATAGAAATCTCACCTTCAAAATCACTGGTGAAGAGAGCTGAGGTCAGCAATCACAAACTAATGGCGGCAATGAAAACCCTCAGTTGACCCCTTTTGCCTTTACTTCCTTTTGTATGGTTTCTGTTATCACAGTCCATCACAGTCCGAAGGTAGATAATTCCCAAGTCAAAACTGTGCATAGTCCTGAATATGTTGACAGCTCTGGTAGAGACCTGCTTTGCCTGTGAGCAGTGGAGGTCATCAGTGCTCATGCACCCTCAGTCTCCATGTGACCCTACTGTGGGCACTGAGCAGCTGTCTGGGTTACCTAACGGATGGTGGAGGAGTTCTGTCACTTGTGGTGATGTCGCCCTCGTGTCACAAGGGCTGCAGCTCCCACTTCACTGAACACCGTGTGAGAGCACTATGCTGCTTCACAGCATTGCAAGAACAATGAAAACCGAGAGAGAGAGAGACAGACAGACAGACAGAGATGGAGAGGGCATAACTTTGACAGTAATGTGTGACTATAGTTTTGTTGTATTATCAGTTTCTTACTGTGTTTTATTTATAAATCAAATTTTATCCCAAGTATAAAATTTTGTAATTTTAGAAAAAAATATATAAGATTTAGTCCTATGTAGTATTTCAAGCATCTATAAGGAGGAGTCTTGGAAAGCATGCTTCATGGGCATAAGAGGCTATGGTGTTATAGTTTAATGTGTTGCAAAGCATGTGAAAACTATGCTTTCCATCTTACAGATTTAAGATAATTCCATGGACCAAAAGTAAAGCTCAGTCTCCTTTCCTCTGTGTCCAGTGTCAATTCTGATGACAGGATAGCACATAAATTACATGCTAATTGCAACTTAGGTTTCAAACATTAAGACATAACCAGTTACTTTGATAAAATAATGAGGACACATTTTCTGGTATGGCTTAACTGCTTGTGTAAATTAGTGAGTGTACCAGCACAATCCAATCTCCTGGTGGTATAGCATACTACATACCTGGCTATATACTACCATTGTATATGAGGCCCACTCAGTGACTCACTACTCAGAAACCATTTTCCTGTCTACAGAATATTCTTATGTAGCACCAATAATAAAAACTCAGAGACAGATATTGGGGCTCCACCTGAAGACCAGAAAAACAAAGTAACCAACCATTAGAGAGACCTTCTACCTCTACTAAATTTTCAGATGGAAAGGGTGAGATCATGTCTCCATGAATCTTCAAACTCCACACTCTCCTGAATTCCTGTCTCTTCCCCTTCATATTCCTCTCTCCAGCCATATCACTCCAGTCTCCACCTCCCTAGTGCTGGGATTAAAGGCATGGGATCCCAAGTGCTGGGATCACTTTTGTGTGAGCTCTGTTTTTCTTTTAGACAAATTCAATCTTGTGTAGCCCAGGGTGGCCTTGAACTCACTGAGATCCTTCTGCCTCTGTCTCCTGGCCTATATGGCTGACTAGTATGGCTACTTTGCCCTCTGATCTTTAGGCAAGCTTTATTTATTAAAACACAAATAATATACCACTGTATTCCTAGACTGAAGTTTTATCTTTAGAACAATAGGATCCCACTAGCAGGAGACATCTGCAGCGTGCAAGTGTCTGCATGAGGTTGCAACTCAATGGAAGAGGGGAAAAGGTTCTGTGAGTGCTATCTGGTTAGTTAACATGATCCATTTGCTGTCCTGGACTAGAGGGGAAGACATTTGATTTGGCCCACATCTTCCTCTAGAAGACCACTGATTCGATTACATTGCTCGAAAGGAAAGGCATGTGCTAATGTGTCATTTCCTAAAGTCGTATCAAGTTCAAGATAATTCTCTCATTATGTAACTCAACTCTAGCAGGTTCTCCCATCAGCTCATTCAGCTGGGTGAGCATGGGATGCTTGAATGGCTTTCTTGACACACTTTAATACACAGTTGCTAGAGACAGTCAGTGTTCAGAATGATGCTCTTTTGTTTATATTTTATAAATTTTGTGCAAATACTGTCATAAGAGAAAATTAGCTTAGAAACATTATTTTTTTCTACAAATCTCATTCCTTTTATGGGATTTTCATTGAAAATTTGAGGAGTTTTATTTTATATACATGTTCATTTTTGGATGGCAAGGACTGTTACAACATGATGCTTTTTTGAGCTTCCTAATTCATTATTATAAAATTATTTTAATCAATGTGTCTGAAGTATATGTCAAAGGGTGTTAAGGGCACATAGTTGAGTAACTACACAGATTAGGCAGATCCTGAATGAAGGAAACTCTGTGACACTGTATATTCTGAAAATCTGGTGTTGTTCCTGGACTTCTTGCTTTTATTCTCACTCATAAGATCCCCAAAATAGACGAAGAGTCTCCATGTCATGCCTGTCAACAGATGACTTGACTCACACAAGCAGTGCTGAAATCTCTAGTTGAACATTCTGGCAGGAACAATATTCATGCTAGGGGAAGATTATGAAGAAAGCGAGCAGCAAGGAAGAGTTGACAGGAAGTTGTCATTTGAACACTGCACTGAGCATCATTGCAAAGGTGTGACTCCAAGGCACTCTCAGAACTATGTCCAGAGAAGGTCTGTCTGATTTTCAGCTGGTAGTTGGCAATCACCCTAATAAGGCAACCACCTCTAAAGACAACTCTTGATTTTGAGATCTTGAGTTATTCAAATAACACACCAAATGTTTTATTGCACTTTATGGCTCTTGAAAATAACTCAACTGGAATTACTAGCTAAATTGAAAATGAGCTGTTACTAGTTTTATTTTCTAAGGAGAAGCCTTTGGCCAATTAGGAAGGTGCACCAGAATCACTCACATGTAGGCATGGAGTGTGCCCCAACTCCATCAGCCTGTGAAGACATTAGACCTATAGGATATCAATAGATAAGATGTCTCACTTGATTTCAATGATTTATTTAGCTATAAACTAGGGATCCCTTTGTCTGACTCCCATGTTCTGGTATTACAGTCAGGGATAGCCACCTGCCTGGTATTTCAGTGGTTATTGAGGACTTGGACTCCAGTCCTCACCCTCGAGTGAAAAACTTTTTATAAGCTGAGCCTCTTCTCCAGTCCAGGCGTCCTACACTCCCCTTACTCCCTTTCTAACTCATGATTGACTCTTTAATATGGTTGCTTTACCACCAGTATATAATTTCTCACATTGTATTTATTTTTTATTGCTTGGTTCAATTGGATAATAACTTCCAAAAGATGGAAATGTTGGATTACGTGGAGTTCCAACTCATAGTATTTCACCTTATATTTTAGTAGTTTTTGATGAGTGTGTTAGTGAAAGTATACATGAGTGTGTACATCTGTTATGGAAATAGCTCTGGTTTGGGATGTCTTTCAGTGTTTGCACACTTCTCTACCATGTGTAACACTTGGGGCTGATGCCAAGCAATACAAAAGCAAGAAGAGAATATCAACCTGATTTGTATTTTGTACTTGAAATAACACCCTTGTTTTGTACGGTAAGACAAAGCAGTTGAAACTGAATATACATTTTTAAAAGCAATGATTTAAATATATTTACTGAATGAAGAAAACTTAATAATTATGAAGTGACCATTTCAGCACTCACTGATACTTGTATAAGTGCAACATATGTGTTTATCATTTATTTATATATCATATATACATATACCAATTAAGCATATGTACTGACATGTGTGTATGTCTGATGAACCATATTTTATTTTATCCTAAGATTAAACATGAAAGTTTCTAAAGATGTGCGTTTAAAACACAAACTATTATCCAACTAAGTCAGAAGCAGTTCTTTAAACTCATCTTGAGGCACAACCAGGGGAATTTGATTGTTTTCGTTGGAGATTTTTGCTGTGTGAATGTAATGTAAAGGTAAATATGTCTCATTTTTTCCCATCTAACACTGACATTTTTACTGAAAAGTAAAATATACTTTTGTAGCAAAGGCTGTAGCATTGGCCAGAGCATATCCAATAATTACTGAAAGTATCTTGGTAGCCTAAGTTTACACTGTTTTGAAATATTAGGATTGCATTTGGCACTAAGTGTACAAATATCATCTGCATCCCACTCAGCACCCAGAAATATGTGTCGCCATGTTGCCCACTACAAGTGGAAAGCAATGAGTTTCTCTCCCAATGCCTTCCGTTCCTTCGGAAGTGTCATCTCCAGTCACCTAGAAAATATTTACTCTTACACACCACAGTTACTGGAGATACTACATGCACTGAAGTGTGATCAGAAGAGGTGCAAGACATTTATTTAACTCTGATTTGCTCATTCCTGTGGTGTTGAAAGTAACATCATTTCCAGAACAAACCCCAGTTGTGCGTTCATCTGCGTGTGTCACGTGTTGTCAAGTCAAGATCTTCATTGCTCAATGAAGTGTCTGTAAGATAACAAGATGCGTGTGAAATTCTAAGAACCTCTAAATATTTCAGGTCTGATTTAATATTGATCGAACTTGGAAATACACGCCAGTGCTAGCTTTATGATACAACTGTTCTTTCATTGAGGCATTTTCCTTTCCTGGCAGTATCTTTGCTAGCCAAGTAGATCCGCAATGGCATAGATCACTGTGCAGACTTTGGGTAGAGGTAGTGGGCATGGTGCACTTAACAAGATTGGTCTTTAAATCTGAAGACAGCTGCACTTTAGGATGCATCAACAGTAATTTGTAATTGATGGTTTTCTTACCTAAAGCCTTCTCAGTCAAGAGATTGTTCTCCAAAGACAGTCAGCTGGGTAAATGTCAGAGGCTCAAAAAGTAAATTATAGGGCAAACAGCGTTGATATTTCTATGAAATGGAAGAAAAGCGTATTTATTTTTTAAAATATAGAATTTTATTTAAAACAAGTGAAAACCTTCTCTCTGTGACCTTTCCAAGATTCCAAACAGTGACGAATTTGGTCATTACAAATAACCTTTTCCAGAAAGGACCTAAGCTTTCAGGACTTCCATTTGGTAATGTACATGAATTAATTTCTTTTCTACAATATGACTCTTGACATTAAATTTTTGTATTTTATTCCTGATAATACAGTTTGAAACAAACCTTGAAATGGGAAACATGTATGAAAACAGCTACATAGCAACCCATTGCTTAACTACGGAAGGTAAATCAGTCATGCTCGTTAATGTAGATGGTTCTGTTTGTGTGCATTTTGGGGGCTTACTGATCCCCAGTTTTCCTTGCAGATATCAGAATTCTGCTAGCTAGCTCCATGGAAAGTAGTTTCCAATTCAACAAACAGCTTATTCTGAGTTTGTTGATTGGCCATTTGCTTGAAATCTAAAATTCTTGTTTATAATATGAATAATATTGTGATTTTCAAATTGTTTCCCAAGTAAATCTTTACTGGTTTTAAACTTCTGCAGAATTAAAAGATATAATAGTCATATCTTACATAAATAGGACTTCTGATTGTTTATATAAGATTATGATGATAGATTAAATGACTGGAAAACACTGTTGCTCAGTCCTGAATGATGATGGTCTTGTGTCATAACATCTTTATTTGAATACAGTCTCTAAACTTCAGCTTAGAGTCCTATGCCACACCCCATTCTGATGCATTTGCCCAGAATGCTTTCTTTCCAATCCCACATTTCTGAATCAACAAAAGCCAAAAGAACCCAGATTCCATTTTGCTCATTATAGATTCTTGTGCCTTCTCTGAATATGTCTGAATGGCAGGAGACTCACAGAAGCCACAAAGGAAGTTGAGGTTTGGAACTTTCTTATGTTATGCATGACTTCATTTGAATTTGAAGCGTGCTTTACCCTAAAATGATGTTTATATTCATGTTATCTCACACCCTGGAAAGAACAAATGAATACTTTTTCATTTGATGAACATTTTAGAGAGCTGATTAATAATTGGTAAACAACACATTAACGATCTAAATTAGTATTGTATTTTACAGCTCTTTATTCAGAGAAAAATATCTGTGTGTCGTCTCACCCTGTACCTAACTAGAAGGCTGCTGCTCACATTTCGGCCTCTTGCTTCACAAATCAGCAAGTATAGATAGGATTGGTATGCGGGGAGAGACACTGAAATAAAATAAACTGAAGAGAGGAAAACGATTGCAAAGGCTTTCATTTGCTTTGCCAAGAGAAAAATGTCTCAAAGAATAAAATTAGAACCCTGGAATAAACTGCATTACAAAAGGGGACTGTCTCACATGAGTGGCGAGGAGGAATCTAAATATGTTAATTAATGCCTGAGTGTGTCCGGAAGGACATGGTAAGCTGCAGAGCATTCTCCTTTGGAGGTAACATGCTCCCTACAGGATCTTTGTTGAATGTTTGGTTCCTCAGCAGAATCTACTTAGTAGGTAGGGCCAGGGCCGACCTAGGATGTGCCAAGGCTATGTGACTGTAGATCTTGTTTAGTTTGCAGTCTTATCTTTGTTTGAAGTCTCCTGTGTACCTCCTTGGAGACTCTCACTACTAAGTGGTCTACCCTGTACAAGAAGCTAATAGCCCAGTGCCTAAAAACTAAAAGTCATGAGCTAAAAAAGCCAGGTAATAAATACAGAACTCAGATTAGTTATAAGCCGGAAACATTTATTAATCACCAGTTACAAATAAGAAAGAAATCAGTGGAAGCATTAATTGTTCTGGAATGTTCTAGAGCATCTAAAATGTTTTACCCATTAGAACATGACATAACATGACACAAGAGTTCAAGAAAACTGCGCTGTGACACAGAGAAATATTCCCTAAGGGAATATTCATCTTCGGTGTGATTATTCTTTTCTCCTTCTTTGAGTTGAATCAGTTTGTTCTTGTACTTTGAAATCATTCTCTAGCAGGGAGGTATTAGGCATGTTTAGTGTCATATACTGGCTGAACAACTCAAAGTCACACAAAAATGCCACAGTTCTAATTTAATTACACACATGTGTACTTTTTGCACATAAAATGATTTAAACTTAAATTCTAAAGGTATCAAATATTTTGAGATATTTTATGCCAGTCTACTTTCTCAATCTTCGGTGAGGATGATGTAGTTGTAAGGATAGTAAATGGGATGTTAACAAGAAAATAATGGTGTTCGTTGGCCACAGACATTTTCAGAGCAAATAGCTCACAAGCCAAACCTCACACCAATGGGTTTAGACTGGGAATAAACAAGAGGTACTTCTCAATGGGAGTTAATTTCCTCTCAATATAGTCAGCAGATGATTGAAGTACCCATCTCCAATCCCACAGACATTTCAGGAAATAAGTAGTATTATCTATGTCTATAGAACTTATATTACAATTAGAAAGGTTGGACATTTCTGAAACTGAGGAAACCAGCAAGTTTTACAATTAGTGCTATGGGTGTCTTCAGCAGTCTGTAGTCTTTCAACAATACTATGCTGGCTCAATTTGTAATTTACTGAGCTAATCATGAGTGACATTCAAAACCAAATCACTTAGAAGTACCCCTTTAAGAACAATTTTCTTAAGGATGCTGCGCCTCCCCATCAGACGTGATCTTCCTACTTAACAATTCACATGATTTCACAATGCCTATCTCTTTCACACAAAGTTTATTTTGTGGAGTGACTTGTTCCCAGTCTTGATTCTCTTAGTAAATTGCAACCTGCGACACTTGCATAAGAATTAAGAATGTATTAAGATGAAAACCAAAGAAGCCCCTCTTAGTTATTGCCCCATTGCTGTGATGTAACATTATGACCAAGGGATCTTATTAAAAGAAGAATTTGATTGAGGCTTGCTTATAGTTCCAGACGGCTATAGTTCCTGATCATCATAGTGAGGAATAGTACAGTAGGCAAGCAGGGAACAGGGGCAGTAGCTAAGCCCACATCACATTCACAAGTTTCAGGCAGAAAGGGTGAACCCAGGACTTTAGAAACCTCAAGATCTACTTCAGTGACAGACCTTTTCCAACAAGGCCACAACTTCTAAACCTTCCCAAATGGTTTTACCAACTGGGAGCCCAGCATCCATACATATGAGACTATTGGTGATATTTTCATTCAAACCATCATATAACCCATATAGGTCTGTAGCACAGCAAGCTGCCTATGTAAAGGACATGCATATGTTTATGTAACTGGAAATTAATGCTGATTATGTAACTTTAAAGGCCATACATTTCTCACAATTCTTCCTAAATCACACATTTCTTGATGGTGTTACATGAATCCCTCTGATTAAGAAGGAATGTTGTTACTTGGTCTTCTCTGTAGACTCACAAGTTCTTTAAAGACGAAATCCTGTTTGGTATCCATGGAATTGATACTCTCTCCATCAAAGACATCTGTGTCTTAATTCTAGAACATAGCACATCTTGTGTTGTCTTTGGAACAGAAATTCCTCTTACTGTTTCAGAAAATCAGGAATCTATTCATTGTAGTCTTGAGGATTATTTAAGAGCGTGGACCTCTTTTGCTTCTCAAAGTTCAGAGTACCCATGCTCCATGTGCCCAAACTGATTTTCAATATATGCAAATTTTTGTTTCTAGCAAAATGTCCATCATAAAATAAAAACCTTAAAGGGATATAAGAATACATTTCTTGTAAGTGCTGATTTAGATGCCTGACTTTTGGCTGCCCAATTCAGGATCCATAAATTTACACACCTATGTTTATCTAAAATGTAAATAAAGTGATGGGATTACTCTCTCAATGACCACACTGCAGAGAAAACAAAACAAAACAAAACAAAACAGGCTAGTACAACAGCAAAGAAGATAGAACAGTATGTCACATGACTCCTTAGCCTTAGCAGAAAACTAAGACCCATCACAAGTGGTTTGAACCAAATGTTTTACAGAGGTGACCTTTATCTCTATGTTTGCATATATAATTGTTCACACCCAAGAGCTGCTGATTAGGCTTGTGCTTGGGAATGTCTTATACATACACACACACACACACACACACACACACACACACACACTCCCAAGCAGAATGCTAATTGCCTCTGTTGATTGACTGTCATTATCACAAAAGCACAACAAACCACCACGCCCCTCGTTGACAGCGTCTGGTCACTTAGACATACAGCAACAAGACAGGATTCAACAAAGAAAACAGACACGGGGCAGGCAGTGGGAAACAAACAGTGACCAGTGACAGCACGGGATGTTCTTGTTTGGGGAAATTAAGACCTGGGATATTTTAGAAAAGCTGGAAAAGAGAATGAGAAGAACGAAACAACAAGAGAACTAGAGAGACTCCTGAGGTCTCAGATGACACCGTCACAAGGATCTCGTTTGCTCTGATGATTTATCATGGCTTCCTCCCTGGCATGTGTTTAGCTAGCTCACTGTGAGGGTTGAAACATCAACACAGGAGCCACTGCGTAGAGCTGCAGAAACCACTGTTAAATCAATGAAATAATTAAAGTCAGGTAAAAAATCCTGCTGCTTCTCAACAGGTGCTTCCAGAAGGACTCGGCACATATGCTCGTGTTTCAAGTCCTATGCGCTTTTTTGTTGACTTAAAATTACACCTCTCAAGAAAGTTTGTATTGACTTTTTTCTTTTATAAAGGAATTAAAATCTATATAGGCAATTTAGTAGAAACCTGCCTTTTAAAAATACCAATCTTAGATAGGGAATGGATTGTATTAGGGCAATTCCTGCGTAATACGCAGTGTTATGATATGTTACTGCTGCTCATTACCATGAAAAAGAAGTAAATCTACCCAGGAAAATCACCAATAATGAAGATAAAAGACAAAGGTGCCCAGCCCCAGAGCTGTCTCACATCTGCCTCCTTAATCGATGGGAATTATTGGTTTCAATGAGTGGGCTTTTTTTTTTTATTAGTTTACACCCTAGTTTTTGAATTAGAGTCAGCTTGGATTCCTCCAGCCAGTTCTAATACCTAGTCTGACAAAGGCAATTAAATGTGATTTTTGTGTGTTTATTGGTTGGCTGGTTTTTTGCTTGTTTCTTTGTTTTTGTTTCATTTTGTTGTTGTTTTGTTTTCCAATCCCAGAGGACAGAATCCATCTTGGCAAGGAAGGTATGACAACCAATGGGGAAAGAAGGAACATGGCAGCAGAAACTGCAAACACACTTCTTTCATCCACACCCAGGGTGCAGGGGGGCAGGAGAGAGGGAGGGAGGGAGAGAGAAAGGGCAAGAGGGAGAGAGGAAGGGTGAGGGAAGAAAGGTCCATCCTTCATGTCCCCTTCTGAAGGTTCTATAACCTCCCATAAAACACCACTGAAGGGACACTAGCCCATTTGAGCTTGTGGCTTGGCAGGCCATACCCTTCTCTTATTCCCTCTGTCTTGCTAAAAACCATTCCTAATGCAAGCCACCAAGGTCTGTTTCCTTATTTGGTCACTTCCTCCACCTGAGGCTAACAACCAAGGTTCAGCTGTTGAAGTAAGTCCAGCAACTAAAATCCCCCTTTGGTTCATCAAATTAACATGCCCAGTTAAAATTAAGCACCTCATCCTAACACAGCGGTTCCCTCTTTGCCTTTATAAACTGCTATTTGCCTATGAGACACATCTGTCTCCCTCTATCCAGAAGCAGTCTTTTGTCCCTCAGGGAAAACACCCTTTCTCTCTTTCCCTTGTTCCCATCTCCTTTAACACAGCAGCATCCTAGCCCATTCCCACACAGACCTCACCTTTCCCCCCCCCCTCTTAAAAATTACACCTGCAAGTCATTTGGTGCTGTTTTCTGCCTGAGTCAGAAAGCAATCACTTTAACTTTTCTTCCCTCCTTAATAAAGGATCTCTCTGTAAAAACATGTGTTTGGGTGTGATTTGTGCCTAATCTGGGGTCTGGGAGGAAGCTCCCACTGTGCAGGGGGCTCCTTCCACCACCAACTCTGGACCACACCAACTGGGGACCAGTTTTTCACATATGTGAGCATACAGGAGACATTTCTCATTCAAACCTCTACACCCACATAGGGATAGAACATGTCAGAAAGAATTAGAGATATAGTAAAGCATTGAGCCTGGTCCCACACCTACTCAACAAGAATCTCTTGTGGGTATTCCACGTACTACCTACTAAAAGCCTGCCATATGACTTTCACGTCCATTCAAGTCTGAGAACCACAGCCGCAACCAATAGTTCCTTATTTATCTCTAAAGATATTTTCCTTCAGAATGGTCCTGAGAATGTCTGACCATTATAAATCCCAACCCCTACCCCAGAAACTAGATTGACTGTTCTCATTCTACCAAGAAGCTCTAGGCTGTTTACAGTAGTAGTTGTGTAACATTTTCCCTGCAGAGAATTTCCTTAAGAAGGAAGGTAAACAACTCATAATAGCTTCAGGAAGTCCCTGAAACTGACCAGATTCACTAGGCCCTGCCCTGACATAGTAGTAATGAAGTACAAGGATCCCTCTCAGATGCGATTTAACCAAGCTGCAAAGAAGACCCTCAGACCAAATCAACTGAGTGTGGGAGGAACAGAACCCAGCTGAGCTGCTTGGAAGAGGTTTAAGGACACTCTCCAACCTGCTCAGCAGTCTGCAGGCTGTGCGGTGCCCTCCAAGTTCCGTTTTCCAGGTTTGTGAGCTAGGGTGGGCTCTGTTGATGCAGCTGTCTTTGAGTCATATCTGCTTCTATAAGAAACACGTTACCCATACTCCTGTAAATACCCTAATCAAACTCACTGGTTCATCAAATTGGACTTTGGTGGTGTTCATACTTTGGTCTGCCATGGATTCCCTGTCTGGTGAATGTAGAGATGTGTTTTTGGTCTCACCAAGAAAAGTTCTGACATAAGCCACCTACTATGCCTCCACAGCTGTCCTTAGTAGTGACTTCCTTGCTTCTTGCTTACAACAATGACTTACTGAAACTACATTATGCTGTATAAATTTGTGCCTTTGAAAAAGGAGTTGTATGGCCTATGGACATTTTCTTTATATAGTTTGTTTTCAAGTAGCAATAAAAGGAATATTTGCTTGTGGTACTTGGGCTATGTACCAGATGCACCATGACGTTATTGAAAGCATGATTGTTGCATATAAACTTGATTTGAATGGGTGAGAGGTATTAATCCAGTTAGATAATTTTCAGGATTTGACTGGCTATGGAGGGATAGAGTTAGTTTGCTTCTAATTACCAAAAGAACTAGATAAGGAAACTGGGCTTCAGAGTCAATGAGGATTTCAATAACAATGTTAACTACAGACATGACTTTCTCATTTCTTGGCAAGGAGAGGCAATATGAATATACCATTAGGCAAATGCCTATGTATACACAGATGGAGGTGTACTAATGGGAAAGGCAGGCTAGAAAGCTGCGTCTTGCTTTGCTCAGATCTCTTAGTTAGAGCCTTTTAGCTGGAGAAATAATAAGAACAATTACACTACAGGAAGATGTTTACTGACAGCTGGCTGGCACTAGGTAACCAGACCATGGCTATTTCAATTTTACTCCCAGTCTCTTCAGAAGAACACATCTTTCTGACCTGGCAGCCGTGTGTAGACCAGAGGTTATTAAAATATCTGAAAGAGTTTCCCATTGCCCCATTTTGTTAACGACTGGTGCTCTTGTTGGCTATGTATTCAAAAAACACAAAATTATTTAAATGTGGTCCCTGTCCTGGTTTAGAAGTGTGTTTTAATTTGACATAAATTTATGTTTGAAATTCAGTTTGGTAAGATGCATGTTTGTAGCATGTATTAAATCTCTGCTGATGACTCAACCGCATTATGACAGCTACACGAGAAGGTGTTCAGCATAAGTGACTCAGTAAGTTCTTGTCAAGAAGGATACAATCATTTGTTAAGTTTCTATTATTTTTCAAACAATTTAGTGCAATTTAGAAATAATTGAGTGAGACCATGAGCTTAGGAGTGTGGCCTATCAACGCCCACCATGGCGACACCCCCACAAAAGGCCACAGTCTTGTTTGTTTAATTTGGTGAAATTGGGAGGAGCAGGTCAGCTCATTCATATAAATAGGAAGCATTCTCCCTTCTCTTCTGGTGTCAACCATGGTGTAATGAAAAAAAATAGGAAAGTAGGCATTGCATTGTAGATATTGATATAATCAAAAAACATGAATTAATCAGAGTAATTTATCAGTTTGTTTGATTCTACAGGCAAGAAGCTTGAAGCCTTTTACACAATAAGTTGTTCAAATGTTTCTGTATTTGTCACATTGAGCGAGAATGTTTTGCTTACTGTGGTGGTGCTGGCTTTTAATCCTAGCACTCGGGCTAAGGCAAAAAGGTCATGGAATTTATGTCCAGTCTGTGCTACACTGAGAGTTTCCTGCAAGCTAGGGCTACGTTGTAGGATTCTTAAGTCCCTCCTCTACACCAAAAAGGGAGGGGGAGCGAGAAAGAGGGTGCTAGCTTAGTTCTTTGGTCAAAGAGTTGAAAAGGAGTTAAGTATAAACTTCAAGTTATAGAGAAATGGTCCCACAAATACTGATTCCAACAAAAATTTAAAATCATGAAAGAGCTAGTCTGTAGGTGTTATGATAAAACTTAAATGTCTTACTATTGAAGCTCAGTTCCTGTCTGCCTAAGAAGACTGCCGTGATGAGGACTATGTGAATTAGATGCATCAATAGTACTGTGTGTGCACATCAACAGGATGGAAGATCATCCATCCCAAGAGATGGTACAGATAGTCATAGTGCGTTCACCTCGATCTTAAGTTAGCCTCCAGCAATGACACCAGCGAGCAAGTCAGGGCAGACAGTCAGCTGGAGTAAGGGACTTTAAAAAAGAGAAGGAAATTATTACAGAACCGAGCTTGAAGATTTGCAAGATTATGACTTATTTACTTGTGCATTCATATTTATCTTCTAATTCATGTGTGTGTGTCTGTGTGTGTGTGTGTGTGTGTGTGTGTGCGCGCGCGCATGTGTGTGTATAATGGTAGCTGTGTAGTGGTCAGAGAACAACATTTAAGAGTTATTTCTAACCTTCTACCTGATTGAGGCAAGGTTTCCCTGTGTTGACAATGAGCCATATCTGGCCTAACAGCTTCCAAAAAGCCACCTTTTTCTGTCTGAAATTCAGGCAGGGAAGAGCCCAGCACTCTGAAAGCATCAGTGAAAGGGGAATTCCTGGACACACAGTATAGTTTCATTCCCTACAATGGTTAGAAAATAGTATACGTCTGTTATTTTAATTAAAGAACTTTATTAATAAATTTATCTGACACATCACAGAGTTAGTAGCTAGATGAACTTCAAATTATGGAGAAATACAGAACCATTTAATTTCTGTAGTTTGGGATGTTGTAGGCTAGCTTCAGAGGCAAAGAAAACAAACACACATGCACAGGGCGGCTTAAAGAATATTTGGTAATAAAAATGTAAGGGCCTTCATATTGAAAACAAAGAGACATCATCCTTTGTGCACTATGAAGGCAGGAATGGAAGCACAACATTCACGATGAGAATAAACCATAACAACTTCCTTACGATTCTCTGTGTCTCATGCCTGCTGCTTTTGTGGAGCAGAATGAGGGGACTGGCAGGCAACTCTGCTTTTGTTATATGTGGACTTCCTCTCTCCTGTTTCAGCACCTGGACCTTTATAGAGATTAAAGCAGGGTTAGTGCCAATACCCAGCATGTGCCATCCACCCAATATGTAAACTCACACACGATCAATGCACTCGGGCTAACCTGCTCAACAGTGTTTTGTCTTTAGTATCTTAAATCCATCTTGTATCTCAGGCAAACGTTATTAGCCTAAACTACAAGAAACAAACAATGCACAAATCCTAGCATCTTGAGACCTCTGGAAGTAAACACTATTTACACAGCAACACTGTGTTCTAAATACTGATGATGATGATGATAAAATACAGCAGGAACGGCATAACTAGGGTCTGTGTTACAGCGGCATCTGTAGAAGCAAAGTGAGGCCATCAGTACCTGTCAGGGACACTTGCTTCTCTCCTCCAAGTGCAGCAATTAATAAGCACCCTGCCAAGATGCCACACATCAGTATCTGCTACAACAACAAATAACAGTGGAAAAGGAGGCCCAGGAAGCCAGCTGGTAGGTGCATCAGGGAGAGACCAGTCTAACTTGCAATCAGAGAAGCCCCTGGGGTCCCAGAGAAAGAGAAGCACAGCTCTGTGGGAGGAGCAGTGTCTTGATTCAACACTGCAATGTTGAATTGCAACACAAGCAACACATCTAGACTCTTTAAGTTCAGAGAGCCTGTTGAAGAGCTCAGACAGGCTGCAATGGACCTTTTCCTGCTGGAGTTGAGCTGGTGCCTACTTCCTTGTCTACATGTATGGTGGTATGAATAAGAAATGCCTCACAGAGGCTCATGTACTTGAACACTTGGTTCCTAGTGAGTGGAACTGTTTGGGGAGGTTATGGAATGTTTAAGGTGTAGAGGTTTTCTAGAGAAAGTATATCTGTTTACTGTCTGTACCACCATGTTGAGGATCAACCTCTCAGATTCCTGCTCCTTTTGTTTCTGTATTTGTTACTTGCTGCCATGATAGGCTCCTACCCCACGGGAACTTAGACCTAAATTAACTCTTTATTCCGTGGTTTGCTTTGGACGTAACATTTTATCACCATCACAGAGAAGGAACTGGTAGAGCATATGAGTTTCCCTCACAGCAGCGCTGCAAGGACCTGGTTGAGGAGTGATCCTGGCCCACTAGCCTTCTTTGATACTTTTCTCATAAATAAGGCAAATCAAAACACTGTGTCATAGGGTGTTGTGATTGTTAAATGAGAGACTGGATGGAACGTTTGCTATGGTGCATAGCCTGTGGTAAATACTTAGGGACATGCTGACATTATTACCAGTGTGGAGGCAAGTCATGCTTACATAGGAAGTGGACATAGTGTGGTATTTCTCTCTGCAAAACTCCATGTCATCTTGTGAAATTAACATCTAAGTGGAACAAGACAGTGTTACTCGACTATTCTCTAAACCATCCTTCTCTGTGATAAGTTAAAAGGGAATTGATGCTTTGCAGCGTAAGTTTTGTAACATTATGCTCAGAAAAGTGTAGAATCACATGGTAGAAGATTACTAATTTTCTTATTTATTGATTGAAACTATTTGAACATAAAGCATACATTTTTACCTATAGCCATATATTCAGACACCAGTCAATAACTGGATGAGTATGGGCCATATCTGAAGGAATTTAATACAATTCATAGATGGCATTATAGACATCCGTGCATAGTATTTTGGTGTTACTTACAGCTGCATTTATAGTATGAGACCACGCCCAAGCGGGTTGGTATCTTAAATGCTATTGGCTGAAGGAGCTCCCATAACACCTCCCCCTTTTATTTAAATAAGGGAGTTCTAAACCCAATATAAAACTGTATACACTAGGAAAAGATATCAACTATAAAAATTAGAATTACAACCAGCATGAACAATATTAAGTAAGGAACATATGCTAAATGTTTTAATAAACATTCTATCCTAAGGAGTCTAAGACTTGTATTGGAAATAGCTTGGCTAGATCATAAGAGAATGGTAACTATGACTATCTAATCTTCAACCCCATCAAAGGCCTGAGAAGGGAGATAATATTACTTGAGTAGGCAGGAAGTGCAATCAAGCAGCTTCCAAAATACGGAGTAGGTGACAGAGACAACTGGTTGCCTGAGCAATCACCCATGTCTCATTTGCCATGTTGAGGTGACCAACTTTGGCTAAGGCCTAGAGTAACTGACAGACCATTTTCAGAGTCAGGAAAATTTTCAGAGCTGTCTTACCCTGTCTTGGCAAGGTTTGGCAGTCTTTTTTCTTGTATCCTGCTTGTCCTGTCCAGACATCGTGCACTTTGTCAGTAGTCGAGGCATGGGCAGTTCCTTGCTCAAAGGACAGTTGTGCCAAGAAGAAAAGAAGCTCCAAGTGGAGTGTCTTCAATGTTCAACACTCTCTCCTGGGAATAGTTTGGTGCTGCCAGGAGCAATTGTGTCTCATGTCAACAGAACCCTAAGTTATTTAAATGCCATGTTCTATAGATCTTTGAAGTGGTTAAAGGTTACCTATCTATATCTATGCACAATATAATCTCTATGTATCTAAAGAACTTAATAAACCTGACTAAATGTATAGCAAACGTGAATGACTATTGACCTATAATACTTAATACCTGTATAACTTAAAGATTAAGACTTCATATCAGAACATTAAACAATCTTTAAACAACTGTGCGTTAAAGGAAGACAATGACTTCAAAATGTAAACAGTGTATAATAACTTGATTGGAGGTAAAAAATATATAATGCAAAATAATAAATATATCCTAAAATCATATCAATATACAAAATGTCTTAAACAGAAGTAGAAACATGCATACATACAACCTGACAAAATAATTTTGCATAGGCATACAAATATTATAAACAGAAATAGCATATTCAGTATAATTTGAATTTGTATCAATAAACAAGAATCTATACCAATGTAAATTACCCATAAATAGTAGCTTACAAGTAGTCACTATATTACTCATTATTATTATTATTAGTGTGAATAACTTCACACTAACGTACCTATTATCTCCATTCAGTTTTTATGCTTTTTTGAGATCTCTGAACCTACATAATTTTCACCCCATCCCCCAACCCTATACAAGTAATAATCAACCCCAAAATGGTATCCCTAACCCTGAGGACAAACTTTGTTGGGAGAGGAGATGTCATCTTCTAGAATTGCTTCCAGCTGTCATGGGAGTGATGTTCTTTCTATGGGATCCTGTAAAAGGAAAATGATGGTTAAGTTTCAAGATAGCTGTTTGTATAATAGCAAATGGTCTCTGAGTAGTCGATAGGATATTTTTTCTGAAGTTCTTATTTGGAGTTCTGGGCAGAAAATTGCAGGAAGGTGTACCATTTCTGCAGCTGGTACCCAAAAAACTGGCCTCCTAGTAGCACTATCAGCATCATAATGTCACACCAACCAGGTGGAATTGTTGTTGTGGGACCCCATTTTCTTCCTGGAAGCTTCAAAGTTTACTGCAGGAAAATCTACTGTTTATTGGTGAAAACTTAAACATTATTCATATAGACATATAATCAATGAAACATATGACATAGACAAAATGGGCACAGAGAAAAGTAAAATATTTCCTTAAACTCTATCTTCTTTCTTTCCCATACCAGATGGCTCTTGGCATGAGACAGAAATTCTGAAATTTTCTTTTAACAAAATGCTTGTATTTAGAGAAGGATAGCCATTGTCCAACTCTAAAGTCAGCTCTGATTTTTAAGTAGAGATGTATACATGTCCAGATAATCAAATTTTAATTTATGTAGATAATACAGCATAATAAATCAGATTTTTCTTTGCTTGGTGATCCTTTCTGGATAGTTATCTTTTCATCTTTAGGCATCTAGATGTCCAAGGTCTCTTGACTCTTTGAAGATGAATATTTTCCTGCAAAGATAATAACCGTGCCCCAACCCTTATGAGGTTTTCTTACCACCTGTATGGTTGTCACCTCTGTGGATGAGCTGTCATTTCTCTTTCTCAAGAGGTTTCTTTTTTTCAAACCGAATCTTTATTAATTTTGATGGTATCCATAGCTTTTCTTTCCTGTGGAAACAAGAGAGAAACCCCTTTCCCAATGTAGCACATCTACTGGTTTCCATTGTGAGGTCATCACGTCCTTGAAATAAACCGGCTGATTTAATTCAGAAGTTTTTTCTATTATCCAATTTCTCTGCTGCTGTTGTTTCTTTCTCATTAGCGTTAAGAAAATTCAAGGTTAATGAAGCATTATGCAATCTATTTCTGGGAGTATTTTTATCCATTTCTGTTTGTTTAGCATATCTTTTATAGTTCTGACCTGTAGAATTGTTTGGTATACCTGTAATATGATTTATATTATAATAAGCAAAAAACTGTTTCATTTTCTTAGACATATATGCTGGACCATTGTTTGTCTTTATTTGTGCAAGTATACCTATGATGACCATAACTTCTAATAAATGCATTATTACTGAATCAGCCTTTTCTGAGCTCCAGGATGTTGCCCATTGAGAACCTGAATAAGTATCAATGATGTAGTGTACATATTTAATTTTCCAAATTGTGTAAAGTGGAACACATTCATCTGCCAGATCTCATTCCTTTGAGTACCTTTTGGGTTACTCCCTGTAGGTAATGGTATTTAGTAATAAAAAGAGCAAGTAGGACATCTCTTTATAGTCTCCTTAGCTTGTTGCCATGTAATAGAAAACTCTTTCTTTAAACCTTTGCTATTGACATGATGTTTCTTACTGTAATTCTGAGGTCTTCAGCACACTTCCAATCAATTTCTGCATTATCTGGAGCTAGAAGACCTGGCAGACCCATGTGGGATGAAATGGGTGTTATGTATATGAGACAAAGCCTATTCCTGATTATGTCTTGAACCTGAATGAATAATGAAGTCAATTATGTATCATCTGTATAAATTCAGTAGTTTCAATATGCAAGAAAATTTTTTCTGCATATTGCAAATCAGCAACTATATTTAGAGGTTCATTAGAATCCTTTAGTACTATGAGAATAGCATATAACTCTGTCTTTTGGACAGAATTATAAGTGTTTTATTCCACCTTACTTAATTCTTCTGATTTATAACCTGCCTTTCCTGATTTATTTGCATCAGTATAAAATATACAGGCTCCAGTTATTGGTATATCACATACAGTTCAGGGAAGAATCCAAGTAATTCTCTTCATAAGGTTAATTCTATCACTTTTGGAATAATTGCTATTAATTTCTCCCAACAAATTAGCACAAACTCTTTGCCATGGTTCATTGTCTCCCTATAATTATTTGATTTCATCAATAGTGTGGGTCTACACCTGCTAGTTGATGAAGTCTCAATTTCCTTTTATAATTTATTTATAAATGTCAACGAATGGTACCAATGTGGACAGCTAAATCCACTTAAAACCAGAGAGTTTAGGAAGTAATTCTAGACATAAAATAACAGAGTTAAGCATGGCTTCTTGGTAGCAGCATTTTTTCAGGTGGGCTCTGTTTGCTAGAGGCAAGCACATATCATTGAAGAGAGGCTTCCTAACTCAGCTTTAGCTGTGAAAACCTTGCATCTGTTTTAAGAGGACCAACCAGAAAATGCTTAAATGGTGTTTATGAATAGCCAACAGCATGCTTCTTGGAGGTGGCAGGGACCTTGAAGGTCCATAGAGTTGTGGCAATAAACATGGCTCCCGCCAGTACCTCCTCCATGAAGCTAGGCTCTCAGAAAGCTAAGGAATGAGGTTGACTCAGCCATGAAAGTTCAGGTCTTAATCCTAGCCATATTACTTAGCAAATTAAAGACTCATGTGGTCAGAAAAATAGATATATACAGTAAAGATAGATTTAGATGAAAAAAGCCTCTAAACAGTTTACAGAGTGTTTAAAAAAATATATGTAGGCTTGGGACAGAAAAGAAAAAGGATAAAGTCCTTAAAAAGATTGAGAGAGAGAGAGAGAGAGAGAGAGAGAGAGAGAAGTTGGATAAGGCTGCACATACTTTTAATCCAAAGCACTTGGGAGGCAGAGGCAGACAGATCTCTGTGAGTTCAAGGACAGCCTGGTCTACAGAGTGAGTTCCAGGATAGCCAAAGATACACAGAAAAACTCTGTCTCAAAAACCCAAAAATTAGAAATGAAAATAAAAGAAATAGAGTTTAAAATAAAGCTACGTAAAGATGGAAAATACACAAAGAATCTGGATACTGTATGTTATTGTGTTGTCTTTGAATTACTTGAGAACTGAGTAAGGAACAACAGCTGCTAAAAAGACATGTTATTGCATATGCTGCCGGATTAATCCAACATATATATTTTGAAAATGCTTTTACGTCAAAATTTAAGTTAAAAGACATGTTACTTTGGAGAAGAGGTTTTACTTTTGTTTCCACAGGAAATGAGAAACTGTGGATTCATTCTAGGTTAAGAAAAATCAGGTTTGACCAAGGAAGGCCCCTGAGAAATCTCTGGTAGGAGCAGATGGCCCAGATGTCTGAGTTCTACATCCAGAGCAGCCTCAAGATTGCTGGCTGAGATGATCAAGCCTCACAGAATATGCCAGTCAGGACTTGGCCATAATCCTAAATTTTCTTTAGGTCCCATAAGATTATCATTGCCCCCAATCAGCAGTAAGTAGCCTAGAAAACTATGTCCATATCTCCCCAAAATATATTATGGATGTTTGTCTTTGTTTAGAGTGTTGGTTATAAGTTATTATGAATAATGGTCAGGAAAAGAAAGCTAAACAAAGGAGATTAGATTCACAGTTCTTGTTTTGAAAAGAAAGGGGGGAAGTGCAGTGGGACAGTGGTCTTGTACCCTGTCACTTGTATTACTTTAATAAAAGGCTGATTGGCCAGTATCCAGGCAGGAAGTATAGGTGGGGTGACCAGAATAGGAGAATTCTGGGAAGAGGAAAGCTTTAGTCTGCAGTTGTCACCCAGATTCAGAGGAAGCAAGATAAGAATGCCTTGTTGATAAAAGGTACCAAACCAAGTGGCTGACACAGACAAGAATTATGCTAATTTAAGATGTAAGAAAGAGTTAATAAGAAGCCTGAGCTAATAGGCCAACCAGGTTATAATTAATGTAGACCTCTGTGTGTTTCTTTAGGACTGGACAGCTGCGGGACTGGGTTGTATAGAAACCTCTGTCAACATTTACTTAATCATTTGTTCATAAACTTTTAATACATTCAATATCTTTATAAATGCTTGATTTATGGCTTAGTAACATCTTTTATAAATGACCACAACAGGTGGCCAGCATCTAAGTCTTGCCAATTATAAGATAAACACCTCCAAAACATTCCAACTGCCCCTCAATGACCAACCAACCCCAGAGGTGGTCACTTTTCTTATTTCCTCTCATGTTTGAGGTTCTGATCAGCATGTCTATGAGGGTGTTTTGTCGTGTTGTCTAGTAGTTCATTAGAGGAGTGTGGAATATATTTAGTCACCAGTGCTTCGTGTTCCAGGATACCAGGAAACATACTGGATGAACACCTTTGTACTTCTATACTATATCTACGAGCTTGTCTTAGGAATGTAGTACAACAATGAGCCATGAAGCAGGATGCATTTGGTTACAGATTCACTTCCCCCCACTTTAAATGCTGGGTAACCAGTTTTCATCAGTGTTTGGTGTGTGTATAAGTGAGTTTTATTAAGCTCTGTCTATTTTAGTAGTTGGCTGGCTGTTAGAATCACTTGCTATTGTTTTTATTTGCACTTTCTGGTGATTGTTACATTAAGTTCCACTTCATATGCTTACTGCGTGCTGCATTTCTTCTTATGTTAAATGTCTGCTCAAGTTTACCCTTTCATTTGGAAAAGTTGCAGTTTCTTACTAATTTGTTTTATTTGTTGAACACGATTTGCGATATGAAGACACTCCCAGAATCAAAATTGACTCCTTTTTGGGCATCATTTAAATTTTGGATCCCTTAAAAGCACCTTTTAATAATTAGTAGTTTTCTACTCTGAAAAAAAACCATAATCTTTCAATATTTACTATGCTGTAAGTTGAGTTTTTAAACCTTTTATGAGAAACCCCTGCAAGAATTTATTTATATATTTATGAATATGTATATTGAAATATATGTGTATGTACACATATATTTACACACACAAACACAATTAAAGAAAAGAGGCCATGAGTTTGAGAGAGCTAGGGCCTTTGAAGAAGGAAAGGAAGGTGGAAATGGTGTAATTATATTATAATTTCAAAAAATAAGCAACTTAAAAAAAAAGAACCCCTGTCAGTATCAAAGTCTTAAGGACTGACACATAATGCTTGCAAAAGATTTCTACATCACCTTCCACCTTCCTCCTGGAATCTCCTCTTAACTGATTATCCAGCATGCAGTTTCCAGTATCGATTGAAGTACACTTTCTTTCATAAGAATACAATTGTAAAGGGTTTATCAAAGTCCAGTCACATCTAAAGGCATTCCTCCTTTCTTTTGATGATTCTGTCCTAAATTCTTTTATGGTTTTAACAATATCCCTTCTGCAGATCTTTCTATAAATGTGCAGTTCCAATTACTAAGATTATCAATTTAAGATATCCTTCATTTAATCTACTTGTGCAAAATAACTTCATTCAGGTTTGTTAAACAAATGCAAGGAGAAGATAAATAATTATTCATGGTGATTGTGTTATCCTTTCAGCTCAAATGGTATAATAATTATTTCACAGGGGTGGCCTAGCTTTTCTCCAACAGGAGACCTACCCTAATCAATCCTGGTTATATATGTATTTTGCTAAACATTGTTAACCAGTCTTATAGTGATCATTTACATCTGCATTTAAAGTTGGTAGAAGGGTGTACCCTAGCCTTAAACAATAACTGGTTTTAGGCTCTTTGATTTGTTATTACCTTCACCTGAGCATTGACTCGGCAAACACATTTTAAGCACTGGCTCAGTGTAAGACTCAAATACATTATACAGCAGACACAGTACTGCTTTGTGCTTTAGGAGATTATGGACTACAGAGTTCAATATCCCTGAGTGGCTTATCATACATAATTTATGTATTACCTTCTTATAATTTTTAACAAGGAAGAGATTGACCCTCCATTTTCATATAAGTTTGAAACATAAATAATTAATGAACCATGACACAGGGAATCAATAGCATCATGAAAATTTGATAGCTTTTTTCTTGTTATTGTTTGTTGTTTGTTTGTTTTTATTTTTTTTTGTCTTTAAAAATATCTCCCTTTCCTGAGGAACAAAACCAACAACTTGGAAATTTATAAAAGTGGCTTGGTTAGTTTTTTTGTCAACTTGACAAAATCAAGAGTCACATTGGAGATAGAATCCTCAGATTGGCCCACAAGCAAGATTTCGGGGGCATTTTCTAGATTGAATATGGATGTGGGAGGACCCAGACCGTGGTGAGTGCCATCCCTGGACACGCACTTGGTCCTGTGTGCCCCGAGTAAACAAGTTGAACAACCTATGAGAAGCCAGCCATTAGGCAACATTGCTTCATAGCCTCTGCTTCAGTTCTTTCCTCCAGGTTCCTGCCCTGAGTCCATACTCTGGCTTTACTGAGTGAAGGACTGGGGTATGGAAGGATATGGAAGGACCGGGTTCTTACCCTGAGTCCATGCACTGGCCTTATTGAATGAAGGACAACGGTATGGAAGTGTAAGAAGACATAAACCTTTTCTCCCCAAGTTGGTTTTGGTTTGAGTTTTTTTCAAAGTGACGAAGGAAGAAACTAGGACAGAAAAGACCCGCAGTGTCTGCTGCGATTCTTTGTAAACATTTGAGTTCTGTGTCTCATGAGAGATGTAGTGTGTTAACTTGCTGACATTATGTATGAGAACATGGATGATACAGAATCAGTTCGGGAATGGAGAGTTGCAGGATTCCTTTTAACTGTGACATGAATGTGATAACAAGTAAAATTTTAAGTTTCTCAACTGTGGATGTGTAATGTTGTCATCTAGTGAGTGCAACTGCTTTATAAGAAGGACCGGAGAAAGATGCTTAAAATTTATATGCAAAACAGAGTATGCAAAACAGAGGCAATAATAAGAGATTAGTTTAATATTGCAGGGCATATTGCAACAAGATACTTAAGTAGGTAAATCTCAGCTTAATTACAGCTGAGCCAATAATTCCTCCTAGCTTAACCACATAATATAGCTTGAGGAAAACTGGAAATATTTATTCAGTTACTTATTTTTGATTAGCATGTATTAATTGTATATATTAGAAGGGCACAGTGCATTAACTCATTATATGCATGCTGCATGCACTCGTAATTCTAGCCTTCTTTTATCTGACATTGTTGCCCCTTACCACATAGCAACCTCTGCCAATGATCTGTCTGATTTTAGGTTGACATTAATCTTTAATTTTCAAACAGAAGAAGTGAGCAAGGATTATTTTTCTGCATCTGACTCATTCCACTTAGTGTAATGCCTACAGGTCCCACTTGATGCAAATGACAGGATTAATAAATACCCCATTGTGTAGAGACCAAATTGGTCTCCTGCCTTAGCTACATTAAACAGGAGAATGGCGGCATTCCAGTCATTATGATCATTTGTCTCACAAAAGGCAACTTGAGAGAGAACAGTTTCCTTGATGAGCAGTGAGGACTGTACTTATTGGGTATAAGGACAACTATTTAGATTGCAGCTGCTAGAAATTATGCTATTTTAGTAAGCAGTGGTTATAAGTTCTCCTCCAAGATCCATGACTTCACTGGTTCTCTGTAATTGACTAAGTTCTCCACACTAGACATGGTTCCCTCCTGTTGAACGGGTCTTAAGACCAATTAAAGAGCAGTTGGTTACTAAGGTATGTGTGTCACTTGCAGCCTCAAGGATATTGCTTCATGTTGGTCATTGCTGTGGTTCATAGGCATCCTGGCTGCATAGGACTATTGGCTGCTTCTCTCCTTTACATGTTTGCGAGGTGCCTTCTTGTACCGCGAAAGCTAGTCATCAGGGCGGAGACTTTCAGGTCAGGTCTGCCGGGTTCTCCAGCAGATAGGACTGAGGCAGAGCCTTTCTCGCTGATCTCTTTCTGCGGCTGAGCAGGATGGTGAGTGTAGACAACCCAGACCTCCCTCCTGGCTACCAGGGATAAACATACATTGAGTTGGGAGTCTGTCAAAGCAGGATCTCTCGTTATTGCATCAGGCAGGAACTTATATAGGGCTGAGATGGGGGTGGGAGTCTTGGGATGGGGTGAGGTGAATTAAGGAATAAGAGCCATTAATAACCTGCCATGCCATGTCTGTAGTGGCTGGGCAGAGGCGGGCCTAGGCCAGACTGTGCTGAGTCACTCATATGCTGAAGTTATAGCCAGAGACAGGTCACCAAACTGACTTAGGCTCAGGAAGTTACACTGGGCCTCATACCCGGGCCTCATGAGGCCCAACAAGATCCGGGTCAGGGGCCTTCTGGGCTCTGTGTCTGAAGTGCATGGTGTCTTCATCAATAGGGACTTACCTTCTACTTCTGAGGGGTAACGAGGGGCAATAGCAATAGGCTCTATGTTTTGAGAATCTCAAGAACAACACTGACCCACAACTCAAAATAGGGCTTTTCATGTCTGCTGTTGAGATTTTGTTTGATGGCCTGTGTTTCTTTGAATAAGCATTATGGAAAAGGACAATCAATCAAAATACAGAGTTTTGGAACTTATTCCCAGTGCATATATCTACAAAAGAACCCCACACCTAAGGCTGAGACATCATTGCAGAAGGGGTGGGGGCCAGCAGAAAACTTTTCGTAACTGGAGGATCAGGGAGTTTACAGTAAGATTGTGTCTACTAGTAATATAACAAGCTATATGCATAAAGTCTCACCACCATGTCTTCCTAAACATGACTTGAACAAGGACAAAAACAATAGACATGCTAATGTATACTGAAGAAAGCATGTGAGGCCTTAACCCTTACATGACAACTAAAGAATGCTAAGAGAAAAAGGAATATGTAGCATGATTAATAAAAACTCAGAGACAGAAATTGGGGTTCAACCTGAAGACCAGAAAAGCAAAGCAATCAGACTCTTACCTTGACCTCAGTCCAAAGGTGGCAATCCTGCCTCCAGGAATCTCAAAATGAGACTGTCTGAGAGCTGTCTCCTCCTGTTTCATATTGCTCTCTAGGGCTGGGATTAAAAGCATGTACTACTGAGGTTAAAGGCATGCACCGCCTGGTTTCTGTGGCAAACTAGTGTGTCTACTGGGATTAAAGGAATGTGTTATCGCTGTCTAAGGCTGCCTATCAGTCCCTAAGGCTGACCAGTGGGGATGTTTTCCTCTCTGATATTCAGGCAAGCTTAATTTATTAAAATACAAATGAAATGTACCATAGAAATAGTCTTCCCTGGGAAATAACACACCTACTGATTATTGTCTTAGCTACTGTTCTATTGCTGTGATGAAACACTATGATCAAGGGAACTTATAAAAAGAAGCACTTAACTGGGGTTTGTATAGAGTTCAGAGAGTTCGTCCATGGTCACCATGGCAGAGACGGTGGAAATAGGCAAGTTTGATGCTGAATCAACAGCTGAGAGCTCACACCTGGTCCTCATGTTGCAGGCAGAAGGAAAGATAGATTTGAGACTGGTGTAGGCATTTGGAACCTCAAAGCCCACCCTTGGAGGCACAGCTCCTCCTGCAAGGTCATGCTTCCTAATCCTCCTCAAGTGCTTTCTCTCTGGTGACCAAACATTAAAATATGTGAGCCAATGGGCAACATTCTCATTCAAATCAGTTTCCTGATACCAAATGGTCATCCCTGAAAACAGGAAACATTACACAGACTGATTCAGTTGTCTTTATGAATGTATATGCAACAACAATTAAAGAATAAAAGAGGTCATGAATTAGAATGAGAGCAAGGAGGGGAATATGGGAAGGTTTGGAGGCAGGAAGGACAGGGAAGAGACAAATTATACAATTATATTATAATCTCAAAAATCAAATAAATGGTGAGAGAGGAGAGAGAGAGAGAGAGAGAGAGAGAGAGAGAGAGAGAGAGAGAGAGAGAGAGAAGAATTTATTTTGATCCATGCTTCAGAAGGATGTTGTCTGTCATGGATGGAAGATAGGGTAGGTAGGGGCAGCATGGTCCTCAGTGCCACCAAGGAAACACAATAGCAGATGCCAGTGAAAACCAGGCAAACAGGCTCCTGTGTTTCCTCTTTTCATGCAACCCAGGACTCCAGCCATATCCAGGTGTATTTTCCATGTCCCGGGAGACCCCTTCACAAGCACTTTTACACCATGTATGTATTAGCAGGATTACTGCTCTATTTCAAACAAATGAGAGAGCTTTCCAATTTCCATTTCTGTGGTGTGTTCAAGCTATTTCATTAGAGCATTGCCATTTCCACGGCAGAGGTCACAGGCATCTTTGAATAAATGTATACCCGGATCTCTTATTGCAGCACCCATGAACAGGATTGGCTTCATTCATTTTTTTTTCTTAGCAATCCCCTGTTGGTGTATAATCTGCTTTGAGTTTTGAATTTTATCTTAGAAGCGGTGACATTACTAAATTTGTTCATTAGTTCGATTGACCTTGTGGTGGAATATTTAGGATTTCCTTGACATTGTGCCATACCTTCTGAAAAGAGGAGGCTTGTCCAGATTCCCTTTTTTAATGAACTATTTCTTTTCCTGCTCTGACATCACTCACAAAACTTCCAGTACTTTCTGGACAAGAGTGTTTAGAGTGGACATCTTTCCATGTTCCAGAGCATGTATAAAATGGGTTTAGCTTTTGCACACTGGGTAGATGGCAGCTGTAATGTACTTTGCCTTGGTAAAATGTCAAGTGCTATTTCAGCTCACTGATAGCCTGGCCCAGAATGTGGTTTTGCCTTTCCCTCCCCAACTCAGATCTAAGAAAGCTTCTCTCAAAGTGTCCTCCAGGACTGCCTACAGAGCAAGGGGGCAATCCAGAAAAAGAAAGAAAACCTGAAAGTAGTGTTACCAACATTGTGCAATTGGAATGACCAGCAGATGAGCAATTTCTAAAAGATGTTACTGAGTGTGAAGAGAAGCTGGAAGCTCACCTGTGCTCAGAACTCTTCTGCTGGCGGGGACTCCAGTGCGACTGGTCCTGGGCTTCCTCTGTCAGCTTCTGCTCTTGTGACCTTTGTGGGCTCTCATCTGCTATACGCTGTGGAGTCCAGTTGGTGGCCGTTTCGCCATCTACTGCTTCTGCCATTATCTACTTGCTGTTTATTCTGCTGCTTTTGCTTGCTCGATGCCTAATAAACTCTCTTGTCCTAAACCCACGACACAGTGATTATAAATCATTTTCTGTACCATCTAGAGCAATGGCTGTGGAATATTGATATTGATATGTAATTTCTAATCTTGACTGTAATCTTGGCATACTTGAGAAAAGAGAGCCTCAGCTGAGGAACTGACTCCATCAGGTTGTTAGATTGATGATTGATGAGTTTATGAAATATTTCTCTGCATCTAATGAAGTGATCACTTGATCACCATCCTTCATCCTGTTGATATTGTGTGTTATAATTATGAATTTTCTGGTGTTAAACTATCAATAAATTTGGGGGATAAACTTATAGTTTTGAGAATAATCCTTTTGAGTTGTTGAGGGTTTCAGTTTACTAGTATGTTTTGTTCCAAAGTTCTTCTTTTTTGTCGTGTGTGTGTGTGTGTGTGTGTGTGTGTGTGTGTGTGTGTGTGTGTGTGTGTATGTGTACAAAAGGATGTTGGCTCCTGGGGTTTTGCTTGTGGACTTTGTCTCTTGTCTTAGTTTTGTTTCAGGTAATATTAGCCTCACAGAATGAGTTTGCAAAAGTCATTTCTCTTTTAATCCCTTGAGTAATTTTAGGAGACTTGTAAATTCTTCTGTTTTGACTCTCTCTGCAGTGAAGACAGCTGGCTCTTTCCTTTATTGGAAGACTTTTATAGTTGCTTTAGACTTGCTACTCACTATTGGTCTGGTTAGGATTCCTGTATTGCCCTCTCTCTATTTCAGCAGGCTGTTTGTATGTAAATATTCACCCATTATTCCAGGTTTTCTGAGTTGGTATGAACTAAGTGTCTATAATTGTCACTAATAGTTCTTTACATATCTGTAGAATCTTTTGTGACATCTTCTTTTTCATCACGATTGTGTTTATTTGGGCCTTTCTCTTTTTCTCAGTCTACCTAGAGTTTTGTTGATATTGTATTTTTAAAAATCAACTTATTTATTAGTATTTCCTATATTAATTGGTATTTTTTTATTTCTTCCCTTTGTCATTTCTTCTGCTTTTGGAGTTGCCTTTTCTAGATAATAGAATGGGCAATAAATTTTTTACTTTAAAATGTTTTTGTTTGGGGACTTTTGAGACAATGTCTCATTTTGTAGCCTCGGCTGGCCTCAAACTCACAGAGACTTTGCCTCAGCCTCCCATCTATCTCCCACATACTGGGATTACATAATCTATTTTTTTGGCATAGTTGTTTATCACTACAAACTTACTGCGGTTGTGTTTTGTTTTGCAGTTTTCTGTAATTTTGGGGATTTTTTTTACACTTGTATTTAACTGCATGATTGCTTAGTGTTTTCTTTTGTGGCAATGACTTGCTGTGTTGTACAGGATGGTCATGACCTCTCAGCTTCAGACAGGACTCCTCACTGGGCATTATGAGTTAGCCTTTGTTTTTACACCTAGCTTGTTTTGAGAAAATTTTAATTTTTTTTCCTTGGAATTCTTTGAAGTTGTCATTTATTTTGTTCATGAGGATGGTCGTAAGGATCTATGGATCATAGATTCTAGTTTTTTATGTTGTTATCTTCAAGTTTTATCCTACTGTGATCAGAGACATGATTTTGTAATTTATCAAGACTTGTTTTTAAGCCTAATATATGACTTTTCCTTCAGCATGTTTGATGAGCTGCCGAGAATGTTCATTCTGTAGCCATTGGATGCAACGTTCTGCGATACTCTTGAGCCATTTGATCTAGTGTAAATGTTAACTGGTCTTTTCTCATGAACCAAGGGCTTTGCCTTGTCAACTTACTATTTAGTTCCCATCAAATGTGAATATCTCCTTTCTTAGCAAATCACTGCAGGAAAAATGATCTAAGATCATTATTTTAAATCAGCCTAGGCAAACACACTTAATATAAAAAAAAGTCTGACTCCAATCTGGAATTATTTAGGAAAGTTAGAAATTCTGTAGATTATACAATGAAGAAATCATAGAGAAAACAACAAAGATGTCAATTGGTGAATGACTTGGCGGAGTGTTCTCTGAGTCACCCCCTTTCTCCTGTTGCTGACTAATCTTTAAACCTTGGTAATTTCCAGCTTTTGTTCTCTTATGGATCCATCAACAAGTCATATGCGAGGCTCTCTGGAAAAACTCTCTACCCTCTAAGGACCCCTCTGGTTAGCTTGGCCCTTGTCTCTTGCCATTCCCCTTGATTTCACAACACTTTGACCAAGCAATTATCTTGCCACAGTTTTGAAGGTTAGTTTCTCAGAGGAAACAATTGTCATTTCCATTCCTGCTTCTGTATTCCCCCCTTGCTTTCTTGTTTTATTTTACAACAACTCTTCTGACTTTGCTGACACGTGGTTTCTACTAAGAACATGGCCAAATGACTCTTTTCTCTGCATCATTCATGGAACTGATCAATTTTGCTATGGATTAATCTGCTGCCTTTAGGTGATTATGGTGTCTATTGATTCCCCCTAATAGCATTTCACTGTGAAACGTATTTTTCCCCAAACAAATTTTGTTTTATAATTATTCAAATATAATGTTTCTTAAGTAGGCACTACCGATTATTCTTCAGTACAACATTTTTATTGTTACATTTTCAGAAATAATAGCCATTGATTTCTTGTGTAATGATGTATCCAGGTCCGTTAATGCATCTTTATTAGATTTCCTGCCCTATTTCATATGCAACTCTCCCCTTCAGTCTTCATCATCTGTAGACTTCAGTTTCATGTTCATTCATTTTACTGGAAAGTAAGAATAGATTATCAGATGGACCAAGACTCTGTAGCTATAACTGGAGCTTCCCTGGGAATGTTGTAGGTGACTCACAGAACAGCCACTCTCAAAAGCACACAATTATGTTGTGTTCTTTTCCTATAGTTTCCTCAACATAGCATGGCACACCAAATAATGGATAAACAAAATATGTCATTTATGAAGATTTGAATACTACTCATATATGAAAAATAATGGAATCTTATATTTTTGTGACATGATGAATATGAGAGCACATAAAGACGGGTTGATCTCATTCAGATGAGAAATCTAAAAATATTTATTTCATAAAATTTGATAGTAGGATGGTGCTTCTCAAGAGCTGGAGGGAAGAGTGGGAGGGACGGGGAGAGGATGATTGATGGGCACTAAGATGGGATTGGATGGAAGCAGGAAGCCCTGTCTACTGCTGCACAGCTGCACAGCACATTCTTTATATGATAGCAATGTAGTTTTCAAACAGCAGAGGAAGTTTTGAAAATTTGCACACAAGGAAAGGGAAAATATTTGAGCTGATTATAGCATTGTGTGGGGTACACAGTATCTAAACCTGGACTGGTTCTCCCTGAAATGCTCATACTTGATCCTTTAGATGCAATTTACATCCATTTAATTTTAAACATCTAGCCAAATAATAAACCAAAGCACAAGTTTATTTTAATAAAATTTATGTGTGTTCAGATACAAAATGGTTTAGTTGGGACTTTTGCTGAGGCTGCCACAGAAGAAAAGCCAAAGGATTAAAAAGGTCAGGCCAGTTATACTTCTAGGTTCACACAAGCTGTTCTGATAATTCTGCTACTTGGAATCTCTGAATAAATGCCCCTTTCTCTTGGTGTCTCATCTTTAAATCAACAAAGCATTGAATTCTTCTGCTTCAAACATCTGAATTTCTTTCATATTGCCACCCAGAGAAATCTCTGCGTGTCTGTGGATATTTGTACTATACTAACCCCACTGAAGTAACGTGAAACTATCCTTCTAATTTAGGCTCCTTCGTTTTCATGTGCAAAGCTGTCTGTGGGCAATGTAACACATTCACGGAGGGATCACAAAGGGGCAAATACCACAGAATATAAAATTCTGCCTCACACTCTTATAAACCTGGAAGTCCAAGAGAATATTCAGTACATCATTGGTTACCAGAATGGGAATTTAGAAAGAGCACAGATACTTACACAGAGGAAAGTTGTGGCATTTGGACACCAGAAAATAATTGTCCTTAATTAAAAACCAAAACAACCAAAGCACAGCATCAAAGGTGTAGAGGTTTAAACCCAGATTGAACTAGACTTAAAACTAAAAGTGAATGTAGTCATTAAGAAGTGAAAATGATGAACACGATTTAGGACAGCAGCCTAGAAAATGACAAGACCCAAAAAGAAAAAGGACAAGGCAAGATATGGGGTGGAGGCTTTCTTTAAGATTTTCAATACTTTCCTTAACCAGGCACCAACAGCTCCTGAACAGGGAAAGACATCTGAAAGACCATCAGGGCCTCGTAATGAAACTAGTAAAAGCATGCATCACACATGATAAATTCTGAACCCGGGATGACCTACAAGCAGTCTGTGTCTGTATTTAAGGTTTGTATCAGAAATGTATAAAAAGTGTATGTGGTTGAGAATTAATTCGCGGGAATGCCAGGGTAATGGCTGTACAATAGTGCTCGGGATCATGGACAAACATGAAAATTACTTCCAATTATGAATTTGAAGTTTAGTTTTGTTCCTGAAAAAGTTAGAAACACAGAAATTAATTGCATGGCTGGTAAGAGATGAGACAAAATGATAGTGTGTTTTGACAAAAAGTTGGGAAGATGGTGCCATAA
The DNA here is from genome assembly GCA_004026605.1 of Ondatra zibethicus. Classification (NCBI taxonomy): domain Eukaryota; kingdom Metazoa; phylum Chordata; class Mammalia; order Rodentia; family Cricetidae; genus Ondatra; species Ondatra zibethicus. The sequence continues at coordinate 49,732 of PVIU01001718.1, forward strand.
CTGAGGGCTCTTTCTGCATTTTTTAAAAACTGTTGTTACTTTGTTTTCTTAATCTTGTTGAAAGTGTGGGATAAGAGTAGTCTCATCTGAAGGCATCTTCTCTCAGGAGGGAAATGGTTTTCTTGCAGAAGAACCAGGGGCACGTGGATGTACGTGCAGTTAAATGGGAATATTTAGTGTGTGCACACATGTGTGCTTGTGTGTGCACATGCATGTGGGACTGGGCATGTGTGTGGCTGTGGGGATACGCCACCCTGCGCAAACATTGGAAAGTAAGAGGCTACTGAGCATCTCCCTCTGCCACTCCCGTCCTCCCTCACTTCAGTCAGGTTCTTCCAACAACCCTGCTCACGGTGTCCTCTGGCTGGCAGCCTGCAAGTCCTGGGATGCTCTGTCCCCCCCACCCCCCAGTCCAGGGGTACAGGCAAGCTTGCGACCCTACTGCCTCTACGCAGGTATTAGAGGTCCACACTCATGTCCTCATCGATTACCCACGGAATCAACTCCCAGCCCTGTATACTTAGTTTTGTCAGCAATGATAATTCCCCACATTTTAATTTCATTTTCTCTAGTATATGAGGAAAACATAAAACCCAAAAGTTGCAATATCAGTAGTATAGTGGGAGTTTGAGGGTCTTCAGAATGGGAAGAATGGGTAAAAGCAAAATTTATTGGGGAGCTATGTTTAGATTTCCCAGTGGCTTTGAGGGTTTTTGGTTGTGGCTAAGATCATTTTTAACAAGTCACAGGTTACACTGTGCCAACTGATAATTCCACATCAGATCCCAGACATGTCTGTAATTTCAAAGTGAATTGTTGATTCTTTAAATGTAATCAAAATCAGAAAATGAAACTGTCTGAGAGAAAAGGGAGCCCCAGGTACTGTGCCGGTCATTTAGGAGCAGCCGCAAAGCCGGGTGACAGTGTGAACTCCATCCTCTGCAGTGAGACGGATGACATGGGAAGTCGGAGCTGGGCATGTTTGACTTTCGTCGTCTCCATTGTTAAACAGAAAGTGTGGTTCATTACTGTGAGCTTTGCCGTATTCCAGGCAACATATCTATGAAGACGACCATTCTAAGCTGTAGATGGAACTGAAGCAGTTTCCCACTCTCTGCCTTCAAATCCAGGATTAAATGGCCCACCATTGTGGACCACGAGAGCAAGTCTATTTAGGGGGAGCTCCATGGTGACTTTGATCTTCATGTATTGTCCAGCAGGTCACATGGTCAGGGGAAGAAGACTGAGCATTCCTAGAGTTCCTTCTGTGCGTCCTTAACTTATTTGAAACTATGTCATGACAAAACCAGAGTGAAATCAATTTAAATTGTAGATTTTGCCAACGCACTTGGCAAAAATCCATCAAAAGGTCATTTGTGATCAGATGCTAACTTTCACTGTTGCTTCTTCTCTCATCATCTTCTGTCTCTCATCAACTCAAGTCGCTGTAGCCAGGTACCATGACCTGCGAGCCCAAAGTGGCAGATGCTATCCTCACAGCACGAGAGGCCATACTACTGGGATGGGGGCCTCCTCTGTGTCAGGTCAGCATACTGGTCCTGGTTTCCAAGCAGCTGCCTTCTGACTGTGTCCTCACATAACAACTTACTTTCTTCTGACAAGGACACCTCCTCTGTCATGGACTCTATCCCTGTTTTCATTGCCAATTCCTGTGCCTCCCATCGCCGTGAGATGTGCCTCCGTCCTATGGATTTGGGGTGCTCTGGTTTCTTCTCCCGCTGCTGTCATAAGATACCCCGAAGAAGCCCCTTGTGGAATGATGCCTGTGTCCTAGCTCATGACTCCAGGTTTTGGTCCAGTACCACAGGCACCTGAGACAGCTGGCCACACCACATCCACAGGCAGGTGCAGAGAGTTAAGGGATGCTTGTATGCTTGCCGCTTAGCTAACTTCACTGCTCTAATACAGTCCAGAAATAGTGCCATCCATGCTTCCTCGCACACCAGGGAACTGGACCCCACCCCTAACGTGGCCACAGTCCAACCCAGTGTAGACAGTCCTTCACTGAGACTCTCTCACAGGTGTGTCTAGGTCACGTCTAGATGACAGGTAACCCAGGTGAGTGTGCAGTGTTCCGTTTCTCTGACTGTTCTTGCTGTCTTCTCTAAGGCTCAAGTCACTGGCCTTGTTTCCTGTGGTTAAAATAGCCATGTCCAGAGCAGATTTCTTCCAAGTTTTTAACTGAATTACAGAGGTTTTCAGCCTACTTTGATAATGCAATGTGCTAAAATTATATAGTGCTTATTGGAAAAAAGTCACAAATGGAAAATACAAAATCCTTTGTGTGTTTTCCAAGAAGAAACTTTACTGTTGTCCATTATCCAAGGTTTTTATTGGTCTCCATTATCCACCAAGAAATGTACTTAGACTGACCATATCTGTGATGATTACAGACTCCGGCAGGGAAGACAAACTTTCCTGAAGGCCTGTTTATTTTTAGGGAAACAACTCAGTAGACTCTAATTGAGTTATGTAAATGGGATCTTACTTGCCAGTGAGCCTTAGGCACTGAGCCATTGATCTGAGTTTGCCTTTCTTCTGGGATGACTAAAGTCTGTCTTCTGTCAGCAAGCTGCCTCCTGACAGACTTCAGATTCACTATGCCCTACTATGTAAACACAGTCACCAGGCCAGGAGTGTGGCACTTGTGTCTAGGGAGACTCAAGATGTGCTTTGGGATTGTGCTCAGTGAGTCTGGGGCCAAGACTCCAAGCCATGCTTTCTATTTTGTCTCCTGGTTACATAGAGACAGAAGAGGGAGATAGGCTTAACTTTGTCAGATTTGTGCTTGTGTATTCCTAAATGCTTCTCATTTCTGTGGACTTCATACTAATGACACTGGCAGTTTGGCTCATAGTAGCAACGGAGCATAGGGCAATGTTTCCAAAATATAGCACACTAAACCCTGTCCCTGAGCCAGGAAATACCAGCACCTTTACCAGGGTCTGTTCCTCAGGTTTGAATCACAGACTCCAGGTGTCTCTCAAATTCAGTGTGCAGACACTATCCCCACAGCCCCCACATTAAAGTCTCCATTCTTGAGGCCTAAACTCAGTCTTCTAAGTTTGATTATTCCAAACTTCTCTCTCATTCCTTTGACCAGAAAGCTATTATCCTGGTTGCTGTGGAGGATATCTCAGTATTGAGAGTTTGCTTTTGACAGTTTAACTTTTATTTTATTATTAAAATGATGGTGTTGAATTGAGGGTCAGAATTTGGGGTGAAAGTTCATTCATCCCAGAGTGAATTCTAATATAGTTCTCCCCTCTCTTAGTAAACACCAATGGAGCTGCTTCAAATTAAAAACAAAAATGTAGACTTAGTTTACATACATGAGCATTTACATGTATGTGTGTACATTATGTGCATGAATGTTTACAGAGCCCAGATGAGGATATTGGATTGTTGACAGAGGTTTCTGTCCTTCCTGGTCCTGCCACTGTTCAGTCTCAAAGAAACACACAGAGGCCTACATTATTTATAAACTGGTTGGCTCAGGCTTCTTATTAACTAACTCTTACATTGTACATTAACCCATTATTCTTGTCTTTATTAGCCACATGGCTTGGTACCTTTCATCAGCAAGGCATTCTCATCTTGCTTCCTCTGTGTCTGGATGGTGACTGCAGACTGAGCCTTTCCTCTTCCCAGAATTCTCCTGTTCTTGTCACCCTGCCTATACTTCCTGCCCGGCCACTAGCCAATCAGCATTTTATTAAACCAGTATAAGTGATAAATCTTTACAGGGTACAAGACCATTGTCCCACAGTACTTTCCCCCTTTTTTTCAAAACAAAAACTCTGAATCAAATTTCCTTTGTTTAGCTTTTATCCTGACCATTATCCATAAAAACTTGTAACCAACATTCTAAACAAAGACAAAAACCCATAATCCATTTTTTGGGAATGTGAGCATAGTTTTCTAGGCTACTTCCTGCTGATTGGGGGCACTGATAATCTTAAGGGTACCTAAAGAAAACTGAGAATTATGGTCAATTTCTGAATAGAATATTCTGTGAGGCTTGAACATCTCAGACATCTGGGCCATTCGCTCCTATTGGAGATTTCTCAGGGGGCCTTCCTTGATCAAACCTGATTTTTCTTAACCCAGAATGAATCTACAGCCTCTCATTTCTTATGGAACAAAAGCAAAACATTTTTTCCAAAGCAGCATAACTTTTGACTTAAATTTTGAAGTCAAGGCATTTTCCAAGTATATATGATGGATGGATTAATCCAGCAGCATTCGTAACCCAATGTCTTTTAGCAGCTGTTGTCCTTACTCAGTCATCAAGCAAACCAGACAACAGAATAACATACAGTATCCAGATTCTCTCTGTAGTTTCCATATTTACCTGACTCTGTTTTAAATTATATTTCTTTTCTTTTTATTTTTAATTTATTTTTGTGACAGGGTTTCTCTCTGTATCTTTGGCTGTCCTGGAACTCACTCTGTAGACCACGCTGCCCTTGAGCTCACAGAGATTCACCTGCCTCTGCCTCCCAAGTGCTGGGATTAAAGGTATGTGCCACCACACCCAACTACTCTCTTTCTTTTTTCTTTAAAGGAATTTATCCTTTTTCTTTTCTCTCCCAAGCCTACATATATTTTAAAAAACACACTGTAAACCATTTAAGGTTTTTTTTTGTCTGAATCTATTTTTCAGTATCTCTCTCTTTTTCTGACCACATGAGTCTTTAATTTGCTAAGTGATATTGCTAGGATTAAAGCCATGGCCTTTATGGCTGGATTCACTCCATTCCTTAGCTTTCTGAGAATCTAGCTTCATGGCTGAGGTACTGGAGGGAGCCATGTTTTTTGCTACAACTCTATGGACTTTCAATGTCCCAGTCACCACCAAGAAGCATGCTGTCAGTTATTTATAAACACCATTTAAGTATTTGGTGGTGGGGCCTCTTTAAAGAGATGCAAGGCTTTTGCTGCTAAAAATGAGTCAGGAAATCTCCCTTGAATGAGACCCACTTGCCTCTAGCAAACAGAGCCCACCTGAGAAAATGCTGCTTTCAAGAAGCCAATCTTAACTCTGTTCTTTTGTGTCTAGAATTACATCTCAAACTCTCTTAGGTTTTATGTAGATGTAGTTGTCCATGTTGGCACCATTTGTTGACAGAGATTTCTATCCCACCAGTCCTGCAGCTGTTCAGACCCAAAGAAATTCACAGAGGCCTACATTATTTATAAACAGGTTGGCCTATTAGCTCAGGCTTTTTTATTAACTAACTCTTACATTGTGCATTAACCCATTATTCTTGTCTGTGCTAGCCACATGGCTTGGTACTTTTAATCAGCAAGGCATTCTCATCTTGTTTCCTCTGCATCTGCGTGATGACTGCAGACTGAGCCTTTCCTCTTCCCAGAATTCTCCTGTTCTTGTCACCCTGCCTATACTTCCTGCCTGGCTACTAGCCAATCAGCCTTTTATTAAACCAGTATAAGTGACAAAACTTTACAGGGTACCAGACCATTGGATCACCTAGAACTGTAGTTAAAGGCAGTTATGAGCTTGATGCGGGTGCTAAGAATCAAACTCTGGTTCTTTGCAAGAGCAATCAGTTCTTTCAACCATTGAGTCAAGATTGGAGAGTCCTTCTGTCTGTGTGTTGCTTTTATTGGTTAATGAGTAAAACTGTTCCAGCCAGTGGCTTAACAGAATAGGGCAAGGCAGAAATTCCAAGCAGATAGAGGAGGAGGGAGTAGGCAGAGTCAAAGAGACACAATGTAGCTGCTGAAACTTGCCGGTAGGTCACAACCTCATAGTGATGCACAGATTAACAGAAATGGGTTGATTTAAGATATAAGAGCTATCTAGAAATATATATAAGCTAATAGGCCAAGCAGTGTTGTAATTAATATAGTTTCTGAGTGATTATTTGAGTCTGAGCGGCCAGGAAATGAACAAACAGCCTCCAACTACAGAGTCATCGCTCATGGAATGCTAATTATGTAACAGACTTAGGTCTCTCTGCACTTTTTTTTTGGTACTTAGGAAAAAAGAAAAGGCTCACCTTACCTTTCATCACCAATGATTTTTTTCTTGTAAAGTTATGATATGATTTAAATTGTATTCTTATTAATTCTTTGAGAATTTCATGTGGTCTGTTTTGAACATATCTACCTCCATATCTCTTCTCATCCCCTCCCTGCTCCCATGCCTTCTCATCCAATTTTGAGATATTTTTATTTTTTCTTTCCCCATCAAGTCCAGTCAGCCTACAAATGTCACATTGCTAGAAACCATTGACTCTTCTTCTTCCAGTATCTGTCAAATTCCAGTAATTTCTCAGCTAGTATTGTGGTCACCTATTCACCTTCTCCTCCATGCAGGGATTTTTGTCTGTCCTGAGTTTGTGCATTCTGTCACAATCTCTGTGAGTTCATTTGGGCATCTGTCCTGTTGTGGCCAGAAAGCACTCTTTCCACCTCTGCCCGTACAGTCTTCCTGCTCTCCCTTCCACAGAGATATCTGAGCCCCTGGGTGTGGTACACATGTCAAATTCACGGTAAAGGGTGGTCATTTGTTCTCTGCATGCTGGCCAGTTTGGGGGATGCCCCTGTTAGTTGTCATCTACCACAAAAAGAAGCTTTTCTGATGGGATTGGAGGTGAGTCTTTTGGCTTTACTAGAGCAGATTAGTGGGGTGACAGAGTCCTGTTGCCTGTTGTGTACCTGAGTACCACACTGACCACACCCACTGCTGGGAGTGCTATGTGCACCATCCTTCACCCTACCATGGAAGCATGATTGGCAAAGTGGTTAAAGAGCAGGCATGGCCAACAAATTCAAGCACCTATTAAGAAGTTCTTCTCCTTTGTGTGTCTGGAGGGAGCTGAACTCCTGCCATTTCTTTGCCGGGGTTAGAGCCACTAGGAAATGTGAACATAGGAAATTTACTGATGTTCGCCCCAAGGTTAAGTAGAAGGCCAGCATAGGCTGAAGGAAGACCGGCTCCTCTGTAGCTTGTCCTCAGTAGAGATGTGCATCTGGAAAGGCCACAGATCAGCATTCTAATATACCACCTGAGTAGAGAGCGTTCTGGGTCTTATGTTGTTTGATGTCATGAACCAACACACACTGTTGTTTAGAGAATCACGTATCAGAACTCAAGCGACCTGGCTCTGCTTCTTTTAACCAAGTGGGCCTTCACATGTGTTGGTAAAACTTCAATAACATTTGAAATTATGAAATTGCAATACTGTTCATTATTGTGTTAATGGATCATGGGCAGTCATTTGATAAGGAGTGGACACCAAATTAAGCCTGTGAGGAATTTGATCACAAAAAGAAAAGAACGAGCTTGGGAGAACTCAGTGAAGGAGACATTAAGTTGAAATTGTTTTACTTTTATTTTTAAGCAGAGGATCATGTCTTCCCTGAGAAGGAGAAGAACCATTTGGAGCCATTACACTCATACACCATAGGGCATAAAATGAGATGCATTTATTCACAGTTTGATAGCATTGGGAGCAAACTGCGCTGACTGAATATGATACCTGTTCATGTTATGGGGTTCAAAAAACCCAGAATGCCACTCTCAAAGAATTTTTCTTCTTCTTTCAGTATGCTTTATGTTTTGCTTTTGAAAAGTAAAAAGAGAAATAATACAAATTTAAACATCTGTAACATAAGTAACCAAATTACTTACTTTGTCACTCCAACTTCCTTTTCCAGTGGGTTGTCTTTAGATGGGCCTGTGTTAGACTCACTCATTGTTGGCACAGCCTGGCTAGTGCTGAGCAGGGTAGGATGTGTGATCGTACTTCATTCTGTGAACTTTTTACAAGAACAGTTAAGTGGATGTTTGGTTTTAAAGGCAGAAAATGTGGTGATCAAATGTTGATGCTTATGATATCGGATGTGCTGTCACTGTCTACAAAGGTAAATGTTAAAGCTAAATGACTGTAGAGTAACAAAAATGCCTAAGATAAATAGGAAAGCATGCAAGTCAAAATAATAAACAGAAAGTGGCCCACAAAAGAGGTTATTCTATGAGATTAGTAAAGCCTTCAAAAGTTTTGCTATGCCATTTGTATTTAAGGTGTACAAGCTGGTGGTATGAACAAGGATGTATGTGACTTTGTTTATCAAATCCTAAAAAAAAAATATTGCTCCAGAATTAAACTGAAAAGGAGATATTTATTAGTTGCATGCTATAATTGATGGTTTGCATATTGTAGCATGAGCCCCAACATTTTCTCATACAGTAAGCCTATGAGACCATATGATGGATGAAAGCAAGCTTAGGGTGGAGCACCTCGATTTACTGTGCACACTTCATGTCTAAGAGTCGCAGTTCATTGTTCAAGAACAAACACAATGCTTTGTTTAAAATTGCTTTGTACATTGTAAAATTAATACAGAAAGATGAGGCACACATTGCTTTACGGTCTGCTTCCCTGCTACTCATTTTCCATGGGGGTGTTCCAGAACACAGTAGAGGACACTGGAGTGAAAGTCTGATCTGTGAGAGTACAGTACTGATCATCAAAACAGTATTCTTATAATACAAAGAGAGAATGCGAATTTTGTGTTTGTTTCAGAAGCATGGATTTCATCTGTGCGCCATGGATTTAGGGTACACTGCAAAATCCTGATTTTCAGACAAAGCACTCATTTGTAGAGTCATGCCCATTCAATTAGCTAATGCTGGGTAATGAAAGCATATTCTCCACAAATCCTGCATTTTCAATTATTTTCGGAGATGATTGGGTGCTAGATTCTCTCCTGATAATGACTCAATGGACACATTGCTTTGTCCACATGACATAATCAAATCTGTTTATGTTGCTACAGCTTCAGAGGCACATTGGTTCTCGGTGACTGGCAACATGCCCTTCTTGTGAGAGGAACTGTGAAGTGGTACCCGGACGGGGTGCCCTTGTGTAGAGCTGGGTTTTCCCATAGCGACGAGGGACACAGTGCCCAAATGAAGAGCTGAGATGCAAAGCAAACACAGTGAGGAATTATCTAAGAGACTCCGTGGAGAAGGACAAAGGGAATAGCAGCAGCTCTCCCCCAGTCTACTTTGCTGAGAGTAACGTGTAAGAAAATACTTTGGTGTGTCTCCTGAGCTTGCGGTGAGAAATACCCCCGGAGCCTGGAGAAAATCTACTCTGAAGATGTGTATAGAAGTTTTTAAAGGCTGTGAGTTCAGATTCAGGAGAACGGCTATTTTTTTAGGAAGCAGAGTTCAAACCTGCCCCAAATTAGCTGTGGAAATCAGTGTGGCAAAAAGTCCCCCATAGGCTGATGTGTTCCGTCCCTTGGTCCAAGTTGGTGGTGCTGTTTTGGGAGCTTATGGAACCGTTTGGGCTTGAGGAAGTACATCACTGGGGGGCGGATCTTGTATAGTTTTTCCTATTATGCCCATCTCTCTACTTGTGGATGAAATGGGACCTCCATGCTTCTGATCGTCAGACTGGCTGATTGTGTTCCTGCTACTTTTCCCCCATGACCCACATCCTGTCTGGAACTGTAAACTCAAATAATCCCCTTCCCCCTCTAAGTTGCTTTTAGTTATGGTACTTGACAATAACAGAAAATTGGCTAATGCCTAGCCCACGTTACATTCTAGATCATAAAAGAAATAGGTCTGTATATATTGTGGCATGACTTCTTATTTCTGTCCTCAGTTGAAAACAGTTTTAATTAATTAGAGAACATGTCCACTCCTCTAGGGTGCTAAATATTGAGTTTTATGTCTAAGTTAATATTTATATGCATCAATTTTGCTTGCTTAGTTTTCAAAATACCTAATTTCATTTTGGGGGGTGGGGCAGGCAAAATGCTTAATTTAAAGTCTCATTTAACTTTAAAACTTTTATTTGCCTAACACTGGAACAAAACATTTTAATAACTCAGATTTGAATTTAGTGTCTCTAAGTTCATTTTTCCGTGGAAGTTTTTTAAGTTAAATATATTATCACAAATTAGTTTGTATTTTGATTAAACTTGTCAGTACATAAACATTAATAGTATCAGGTCATTCCCAACAGGTACTTTAATCAAAAAATGAATATGCTTTAGAAAACCATGGCTTTTAGCACATTATCTAAAAATAAATCCCAGCAAAGACAGTGTTCAGTGATGTTTTGACAACTAAAGTAAGAAACAATGTTATCTTCCAAAATATATATAACAAAAGATCGTGCAGCATTTCTATTTGAATTACAGTTAAAAATCACTTTTCTCATGTAACACTTCATGATTCCAGAAATGGACATTGAGTCTTCTCTTAACCATGGAGCAATACTGCTAGACCAACTCCACCAGGTCTACCAAGGTTTTCCCAAGTTAGAGTTGGCACAATTAAAAGTACCATTTAAGCATCATGGACTTAATATGTCAAAAGTTATACTCAAAGATATTTCTAAAATGAGTAAAACTTTAAAATGTAGCTTAATAAAAATAAATTTTATCTTCACATCCGCAAAGCTATCAAGACCATGATGCCTAAATGATTCTTTTGTTGCATTTCTTCTGTAAATATTTTGACACCTATTTTAAGTTTCCACTGAACTTAAGTAGCTGTGTCAAAGAAACCAAGACATCTCCTTTGATTAAAATTTGACAAATATGTTCTTCCTTTTCCATTTCTGCACATTTTTTCTGAGCTAGCTTCTCTGGCTGGACTATTTTTTCTCCCTCATATTGTCACATCTTTTAATCATACTTCAAGACATAGCTTCCATGTGACCTCCTGCATGAATTCTTTTATTTCGGGACCCGGGACAGCATTGTCCCCACTACACTATGTAGTCTTTTCTGTTCTGTCTCACAGCTTGAATGGACCCCAGCTCCTGTAAACCCTCACATACTGAGTTTGGCAAATGAGTATCAATCAGTATTGAAAGTAGCTATGTAAAAAGCTAAAGATGGAAGGGCTATGAGGTGTCCTCACACAGACATTGGGCCTCCTTGTAATTTTCGTTTTCTTTTGTTTTTCTGTCATAGAGAAGCTCAGAATCACATCTAAGCTTCATGTCTGCAAAAGGATGGAGGACTTTCTGAACATCTGAATAATTGGGAAATGATTAAGTCTTCACATTTTCATCTTTTCCCCCGTCCTTGGTCTCCCTTTGGTCCAACTGATTTCATTTGTGTTTCTAGAGAGCAATATTCTTCCAATTTCTCTATATGTCACCTTAAAACCCCTTTCGGTTAAGTAAAATATAAGTAAAACAAGAGTAACTGTGAGAATAGTTAAGTTTATTTGGAGCATGAAGTTTTAGCTTCAAAGAAAATAATTCTTTTCAGCTCAGAAGAAAATAATTTAAGAATCATGAAAATATGTTTACAGTCTGTATTTCTTATTTTCAAAGTCAAGGGAAATTAATCCTAATAGCCTATAAACTAAGTTCATACATAAAAATTAAAATTAATATATGCATGTGTACATTCTTCCAGGTTAAGTGAGAGGTTCTGTCTCATTGTGACAGACAGGGATTGCACAGGACCCAGGACAGCCTCCTCTGGCCTCTCTAGGTACATCGGTGCACACACCCACGCTTATGTATGTGTATGCACCACACCCACTACACACACACTGGGCATGTATAACAAAACCATCATACACATGCACATCATACACACTAAACTCATCCTTATATATACACACACCATTTACACCAAATTGCACACAGTCATAGACAAACACTGTAAATGTGCACAAACACACACACATATACACTTATATGCACACATTCATACACAAGTCACATACACATGATCTCACACACACAAGTACACAAACAGAAACATACACACACAGAAACATACACACAAAAATGCTCACATGTAAACACACACAAATGTTCACACAGAAAGATACACACAGAAATATACACAACAAAGCCTGAATTACCTTGCTTCATACAATTGATGCTTAAAGATGCTACTTAATCTATATGAACCGTACATATAATACTGAAAAGTAATAGATTTATACTGTGATATAACAGATGACAATCAAATCATAGGCAAAAAGTTTGTTGATTGAAGTATATCAAGCCTGTTATGATGGATTATAAGCCTAAATGACTCTATAAGCCAAGGAATGTGGGTTTATAACCCATTTTATTTTGTCTATCAGGTCACAGTTGTATTTAGATACATGTTCTGAATAACACAGATATTATAGAAGTGTGGTCCCTATTTCTAAAATAAATCTGAAAATTCTTATAAATTTTCACTAAAAGGAAAAGATGGGGTTTCCATCCTAGAGAGAATGGCATTCTTTTGGGTTGTCAAGATACATACCATGTCTGTAAATGCCCCTTGTATTCTACCTCTTGTTAAAGCCATGACAGTTTCTATGGTAACCTTCTCTGGGACCCTCCTATCTCTAAGTTCAGTTTCCTAGAGTCCATCTTGCATGAGGAGCTTGGGTGGAGGAATGATATGTGGGAGAGAGTCCTTGCCTGAATCCAACCTGTTCGCACTTTAGCTGATGGGAGCCAGGCGTTCACGCAAAGCGGCTTCATAGCGGCAGCAGAACCTGAGCAGGCACTTTCAAGTCGACATCGCCAAGTCCTGGACAAAATGAACAAACCTTCTTAATCTTATGTCTCTCTTTTCAGTGATTTGCCTCTGCAACATGAGGTAGTTGCATACAGTGTGGGTCCTTTACTCTATCATACATCAAACCTGGGGCATTGGTGCACGCATGCACTCTCAGTGCACAGAAGGTAGATGCAGTAGCATCAGCATTCAATATCATACTCAATTCCGTATGCGTTTGAGAACAGCCTGGCTATACTGCACTGATCAAAGGTAAAAAATTGCAACATTGTATTAAAACTTTTATGCCTTTTTGTTGCTTTCAATTCTACTACCACAATGCAAATTTTTCTCTTTTCTTTCATACGTGTGCCTCAGATAATCTATTACCCTACATACAACCTTCCCCTCCTTTCAGACACCGTCTCTGAAAGGACACTTCAGAGACTGACAAACAGTGGAACATTACTTTTATCCAAATCCTCTGCATACCCTGGTCAATTCTTCACTGAATGAGATGAGATGAGGTGAGCAATTTTTATCACCTCTGAAAATAAGACAGAAGTCATAGGAGTGTTTTTCTCTTGGGGTCTGGAGAAAGAAGTTCTCCTCCTCGTTTCTGCTGTAACTATTATAAAGTAGAGAGGATGCATATCTCAAAGCAGAAGAAGATATGAGTGTTTCTACACACAAGGGGTAGTTTAGTCTTCATCACAGAAACATGTGAGGATCTTTTTGGAACAATGCAGCCAAGATCACCCCAGCATAACTCAGACACTGCGACAGCTTAAGACATTACACTTTCTCCAGGGAAGAAATGCAGTCACATCACCACCGACAGAACTTTGATCTGCAAATTAAGACTTTACCCAGGAACACTGGGCCCAGTAGGAATCTCCCATTTTCTAATGGAAACATGTATAGATTTTTGAATGCTGTTATATTCAAAGGGAACTATTCATTACATTTTTGTTTTCTATGGAAATTAATGACATCTTTATTCGTGTGATGGAGGAGATAGTCTCTCGTTGTATTTTCTTCACAAAGTCTCAGCACACACTTTTAAGATATCACTCAGTAGACACTTCTTTAAACAATAGTAGGCAGGAGATGAGAATTCTATTAAGGGAATAATGGCATTTTAATTTGTTATAATTATGTATCACTCCTGTTTTAAACCAGCCCATCTTCATAAATGAATTCAAAACTACAAATCTGAAATCTGAAGGTGTTTGGAAGGAGTCATTCACACACTGAAATCTCTTTGAGTTTTCTTTGACACCTGTGGAGAAGTAAGTGCAGTTAAGTGCCACTTAGGAGAGTTATCTTCTGAGTCACGGTTGTTCAAGCTTCACTAGTATCTTCTTCTACTTTTGACACTGCCATGTTGTTAGGTAATGCCTGTGACCACGGGCTGAACAAACAAGAGAATTCACATATCCAGTATGAGACAGACACATTAGCAGTGGAAGAGAAAGGCTTTTTCATGAACACAAGTTAACATGGCACCCCACTAAAGGAACTCAGCAGCGAATGGGAGCTACCTGGGTATTGAGAGTGGCGTTTCCTCATGCAGAAAAATCTATGAAGAGAGAAGAATGTTAAAAGTTTCTTGACAATGTTTGGCAATTTGTTTCCTAGCTTCCTTCTTAGCTTAAAGTTTATTTTTTGGTGGTTGGGACATATCAGTGATTGATCAGCACTCAGAAGCCAGAGTGTTCAGGTGCATTTATGATCCTCCCTCTCCGAGAAACCAGGTATTTTTATGAGGAACAATGGCAACATTCTGTCTATAATTGCCTCAGGAATTTATAGCCTCTGACAAAGACTGCAAGTAACAGATACAAACCCTAACTAGTGTGAACAAAGACACCCAGGGAGCATGTATTCACCTGGGTGTCCCACTCAGTTCTTCTCTCTTAAGGATTTCTGATTTCTTAGAATAAAATGCGTTTTCCCATATTTTGTGTTTTCTGAGCTCTTCGTTAAAGTCTTGATTTTGTACCTAGTGTAGTACCTAGCCAAATTTATAGGTCATCACAAAAATAACTAAATAAACTGTTAAACTAGTAATACAAAGCCTGGGACACAACTGTTTTCTAGAGACAACAGCTTTGTAAAATTCATGCTTCTGTGAAATTGAAATATCAGTTCTGTGAATCATTCATACTTGTAATTTGGGGGCAGATAACTTTGCTTTTTCTCTAAGATTGGCATCACTCCAGGAAATGTGTGGACAATTGTTTTGTTTATTTGTTTGTTTGTTGTTTTCACCGTGTGGGAACTCATGTAAAGCTAGAGTGGGATCATATCACATTCCTATAATAAGAAGGCAGCCATCTATGCCAACTTGCAGCAGTATACACCATCAGGGATTGACAGAGGTGCATGCCAGTTAAGAAATTCCAATGTGCGAATTGGATCTTGAGCTGTTACTGGACTTCTTCCTGGATTTTTTTTTTGAAGAGGAGAAGTGGACTATCAGATATGACCCATCTATTTTATTTTGTTTGTTTGCTTGTTTTTACAGAGTTTGTGTTCTTTATGATCATTTTGATAGAATATCTTCTCAAGCAACTCTTCAGCTGCCCTAAAGTAATTATTGGTTGATTTATTGTTGGGTCCTTACAAACACAGGAAAGAAAGTTGTCATTAAAAATATAGTCACACTGAAAAGATTTTGAGTACTCTGAATGAAGAAATAATACCATGTGCTTGACACTGCACGTTATAATTTAACACCTCAGTGATTTTAATGGAACGAATGGCAGATGTGTAATTTCTACTTTCAACTTTGGTAAGAGATGGGATTTCCTCTGCCATTTAGAATTTGCATTCATGTCTGTTGGCTCCAGGAAAGCAGATCTAATACAGGAGGCATGCCAGTCATCAAAATATTCCAATTTATACGTGATCGACTGCATAGTTTTGTTCTACTTAGGGTGTTTATTCTCTTGGTCAATGTCAAATTGTCATACAAAGCTCCAAAGACATTCTTCTTAATGTTGCTTGAGAGGATTTATTTCAATAAACAGACCAAGCCACTTTTCTTTTTATTTAAAAATGCTCCACTTTATTTAATAGTTATTGCCCACAAGGAATAATACTCAAAATGTGGTCCATAAAATCAGAATATTCATATCAGAGGATTTGTGAGACATGACAATTCTCAGAGCTGACCAAAAGTATTGCCTCACCCATGCGGAGGTGGGATACAAGGTTGGGTTTTAATGAAATTTCTGGGTAATTCTGGGTCTACTTTGGGAGCAACTTGTATACAAATACAGTACGGTAAAAATTAGTAGTTCAAGAAGCAGATAATACAACAAGAATAATAAGATGCCAGGCAATTATATTATTATTATCTGTGCCATTTTAACCGTATAATTTTTTTCTGCATGTTGGTATATGCATTTGAAGTCTGTTGAAATTTTCAAGATGTTTCAACCAATAGCTCTTTCATGAGAACCCTCAGTTAGACGCCATGACCAACTCTAATCTCCTATACATTAGAACACTCAAGAATTTGAGTGATTTCCCCCCAAAAGTCACTCATCTGTAGATATTACTTGACATTATTTCTTGCCTATGGATTTTTCATAAAATTTATAATATATCTTGACATTATTAAAAGACCCATGCAAAAGAAGTACTAATGAAAGGTATGACATAAGGGCATGTGAAATGGCTCAGTGGCTAAGAGCACTGGCTACTTTGGGAGAAAACCCATATTTAGTTTCCAGGATCCACATGATGGCTCATAGCCATTCAAAACTCCAGTTACTTTGGATCGGACACTCTCTTCTGAACTCTGCAGGTGCCAGTCACACACATGGTACACCAATATACATGCAGGCAAAATACAGAACACTAGAACACACAAAACAAATGAATTCAGTTTGTTAAAGCACAGTCTGTTTGTTTCATCTGCATCTATGCTGTGTCTCACTCTGGTTGTTGTTCTAGTGCGGCATTCAGAGACAAGACCTCCTTTTGCATTCACGCCTCAAGACCTGTGTGGTGTGAAGCTGTCTAATGTAGCCTTCCCCGCGCAGTGCTTCTTCACTTACTGTGCTGTCGTACTGAACTGTTGTAAAACTAAATTTAAAACTTAAAAAAATTAGTTTTATCTTTCTTTCTTCCTCACATTTAAATTTTAGTCAGAACATCCCCTTTTCCTTTACTCATGAGGCCATTTTTGGTCCCTACTATTGGACCAGTCAAGTTATGAGAAAAATAACCATTGTACCTTTTTAAGTTGGATACTTTTTTATCTAGAAATAAAAGCCCATCACCTGGGCCTGCAGTACAGAAGCAGCCTCCCCTCTCTCCGCAATGCTCTTCCCTTTGTTACAACATAAAGTAGTCCTTCGCTGTTAGAAAAGCAGTCATCTTATTCCTCCACAAACCCTCTAGAAGCTCATCATCGCATTTAACGAAACAACAGTCTTAAATCCTTCCCACTCAAAAGAAGTTTCAACACTATCAACACCTGCCACTCTGGCAGGCAGTGCTGCAGCGATCTGCTACTGTGAATCCAACACGCTCAGTGTGCTCACCTCAGGTCTGCTGTTCTGGATGTTTTATCCCTGAAATTTGCATAGTTAATTATGTCATTCTAGGGCTCTGTATTCAAATTCACATCATCAGTAGGCTTTGCTGACTGCCAGATTGTAAAACAGCAATGCATCCTCCACAATACTTAAACCTTGCACCCCTGCCAAATGTGAAGTTCAAAGTACTGATCAATACATGAGCACATGGCGTTTGTCCTATGTCACTTATGATTTTTCCTTTTCATTTCACGTTTTATTGTATCCATTATTAGATACTAACCTTGTTTGCACCTGTTCTCATTATCTCGTTCTACTAGACTCTGCAATGTTATATGTATTTATGTCACTTAGAATGTTTTGGTCACTTAGAATTAGAAGTTGGGGACATGCCAAAATATGCATTACAGCCATCAAGTTCTTCTGTAATGAGAGACTTGATAATGCACACAGCATAGCTGTCCTTTAAGTAGCTTTATTATACAACCTGTGCATGACGCATGGACAGGCTTGAATAAGCAGCCAACACAGCATTACATATCCACAGAGCAGGAGACTGTCGCATTCAGTTGTGGAAGTTGCACACATACATCTGCTGAGTACAGAAAATATGGGGAGGTGAAAAAGGGCAACTGGACTTTGGAAGAAGTGAATTACAGAAGAGGCGACAGCACTGCTCATTCAATGCACCTATGCTCATTGGATGATGACGAGAAAGTTCAGCTTTGAGATATACCAATGTTCACGCGGTTTTCGTGGCTGAGAATGAATGATGGATTAGGGTTTTGTATGCATAGAAAAAAAATGATGAGTTTTGTGGGTTGGCCCCAATTCTATGGTGGAACATGTTCGTATTTGGGACTTACATATGATCCATGCAGGGAAGGAGAGCTTTTTTTTCCATTTTTTACTATATCCCTACAACATGTAACAAGCTGATTTTCATGGTATGAAACACAATAGCGATAAGTAAGCAGCCCCTAGCTGTGCACCTTTCCGGCTTAGCTTTAAGTTCTTTTCCACTTTGCCCTGTGAAGTTTGCTACTATCTATCTTTCTTCGCACCAAAGCAGTTCTCACTCTACTTTACCCTTCTGGAGCTGTGAGTTTTCAGTTTCCTCAGTCATTGTTTGTTTTGTTACAGTTATGCAGGGTGGGTGTGCACCCTGCGAGGATGAACACAAGGCTGCTCATTGCAAGTATGGGAAGAAACTTCTAGAACTCTCACACCGTGGGGATTTTCTCAATAAAATGGTGTGTGAGAGATGGCATTTCCGGACACAGCTGAGCTCACTTGTGGAGAATCTGTGTTTCCTAATATTCCATGGACATGAATCGAGGAGCATTGATTGAACGTGTTTTTTGAGAAACACTGCACCACATTCACCATCACTCATCTGTGTGTGGATGCAGACAAGAAGTGATCCGTGATTGCTGGGAAACTACATAGAAAACAAAAAGTCAAATTCATATTAATTCATGGTGGATAGAACATAGAAATATAACAGGAACGCTGGTTTCTCTCAAAGGGATGAGAGCCCATACATGTGAACAGAGAAAGAGAACAGAAAAAGATATTTATATTTTTACCCTCTTCTAGAGATATAGATATATTCAATAATATTGTCAAAGATCATAGTATGGACCAGTAATGTGAAGTATGCATTCAAATGTTCAAATTAATGATAAGTGAGTGGTGGTGGTGGTTATAAGTTAACTACTATTTGTGAATGGGTTTGAGATATACATTTTCTGACTTATTCTTTAGCGTAATTACCATGGCCAAAATTTAATATGAATTGTTTTACTTAAGTTCTTGATTAAGTAGTACATAAAATTTATCCCCCTACCCAAGTCCTAGGAAGTTGGAACATTGTAAACAACGAAACGCAATGTATGGAAGCACAGAAATCAGAAAAGCAATTATGTTATTTTTGCAGGAGCATTTCTGCAATTTTATCATCTACTTGGTGTGTTCTAGTCAGACTTTCTTTGGCTCTCCAGCTCCTAAATAATGTCATGGAGACTTCTTATTAAATATGAAAGCTTGCCTATAGCTTAGTAGCTTAGGCTTGTTCCCAACTAGCTCTTCAAATTTAAATTAACCCATTTTATATTAACCTACAATTCTGCCATGTGGCTCATAATCTCTCCTCCATACTGTATGTCCTAATTCCCCCAAGTCTCACTGGTGAAACTGCTCCTCTCAGATTCCTCCCCTGAGATTTCTTTCTCCCAGGAAGACCTGACTATCCTCTCCTGCCTAGCTATTGCTTATTTGGCTTTTTATTAAACCAATCGGAATGTGCCTTAGGTGGATAAGTTACAACATACATATCTTCACAGTGTACAAAAGATTATCCCACAACATCCTATCATTTTCAGCACTACAAGTCAGTGCAGCCTTTAGAGTTGACACACAAAGGCAAAATACCCCAGTTTGCGATCTTTGCTATTAATATTGGCAATAGTTTCTGTTACTGGATAAAGAACATGCAGTTTTCAGCGAGGCCAATGATTTTATGTGTGCTATCACACTGGTCTTCCCTGGCTTGGGATCTGATTACTGACAGCTTCACTACATCACCAATAAGATTTTCATGGTGCTCAGAGACCATGAGGACAGGCAGGTGAAATGGGAGTACAGTCTTGGTCTGTCTGTCACCAGTTCTTCCACAGATTTCATATAGTCAGGCTGGAGGGTACTATAAAGACTCGCTGTTAGGTTAGCAGCTTTCATCTCTCTCTTTGTTTCATTGAGTGATTTATTGTACCTTAAAAACTCAGAGGACCCCCTTGCCTGTTGTTGTAAGCAATAAGGTAGGACTGTAAACCTATGTAGTCATCTTGCTAGGAGCCGGCTCATAGCTCAACTCCAGAGAGCCTAATGCACCATGGCAGCTAGGAGGGAAGAAGGCTACTTGAGCATCCTGACAGAAACTAGTTTAGCATTGAGTAGCAGCCGCCGGGATGAGAAATAACACACCAGCTATCCCTAGATGCTACTGTGTGGGCACCTGAATGGGAAATGAGAACTGAGGTACTGCCTTGAAGTCGTCTTTACCTGAGTGTAGAATCAAAGTGAAGGACTTGAGGTGGGTGAAGGATGGTCTTTTTCTCTACACTTTACCCACCTTAATTCTTCAGGGTAATCAGGGATGTTTCCTGTATCTTTTTTATTTCTTTAGCCAATTCGAAGTCTTCTTTCTTTTGCCACAGGAGATAGGAAAGTTAATTCACCTGTTACCTGATGGTATAAGATGCATATGTCCCCAGACATGTCTGTTACCCAATGAAGAGGGAGCCCTGGGTAAACACCACTCTGCCTGCTGGTCCAGCAGCTGGTCCTAAGGGTACACAGTGAGATGCTAAAGAGTCTCAGGAAGACGGAGGTGCTATTGGCCTTGTGCACACGAACCACAGTTCAATATCTCTGTGTGTTTATTGTTCTGTTGACACAAGCAAGTGGAACCAACCTAGATGTCAAGCTGAAGGTGGGCAGGGATAGTATTTCTTTCTCCTTGTTAGTCCTGAGTGTCCATATTTCTGACTTTTTAACTCCTCTTAACTTCCACACATTTCTAAGCTGACATTTACAGGACTTATGTGTAGAGATGGCTCAATGTTTCGAGCATGAATTAGCTTCTCTGTAAATAGTCATTCTATATTTTTCACTTGCTTTTATTTTTTCTGTTACCTCTATGGAAAGTCGAGCTAACATTGAGAGGATTTAATTTGGGTCATTGCATCTCCTCCCAAGGAGCATGGGTTTTCTGACAACATGATTAGTGAGAGTTCTTAAAACAAACTTTAGGAACCGTGATGGAATGGGTTTCTACAAAGATATTCTTATGAGCTTCCTCTTCATATTTGACCCTGTTGAAAAGAGTTATGGTGTCCTGAGTGTAGTATTCTGTTGGCTCATTTTCTTACATGGAACAAGTATTTCTCCTTGAACAAATAAAATTCCAGCAATAAAACAAATGCAGGAATCTTGGTAATTTTGTTAAAATAAAAATTCAAGAGTTCATTCCCCTGAAGATGTATGTATGTACATTTGCATGTTAGGTCATGTGTGAGTACATATAAACAGGGAGGCAGGAGAATAAGTCTTGAAAGCCAGTGGGCCCTGAAGTAAAAGGCTCTGTGGTGGGCTATATAAAACAGCACTAAGGATTTAAATACTTGCCTACACGACTCACAATTTGAATTCCATTTGTATTGTGAAGAATCACCTATGAGTAATGCATTTTACCTGTTGTTTCTATTTATTGGTGAATATCTTGGTCACCCTGTTCTTCCCCAAAACAGATGAAATCCTATACTAAGCACTGTAGTCACATGGGTCAAATTATGTCAGTTCTGATCCAACATGGAAACTGGTTTCCAGACAGTATTCCAGCCAGCCAAGCCCGCACCCAGCCCCCAACCCCCAGCCCCACCCCAGTCCCTCAAATGCCCCTCTGGTTCTCCACTGTTCCCTTGGCTGAAAAGAAGTCTTGCCATTGAAAACTCATTGTCTGTGCTTTTATGAGCTGTGCTTCACTCTTTTGTATCCACTCAGTAAAAAACTATGACAAAATCTAATCAAAAGAGTATTAAAGGGAAATCGTCGTCCTCTTTTCTATAAAATGTGAAACAATTGCTCCTGAGTTGTGCAGTGATTTATGGTATCTCTAAGTGAGTGGGCGCACTGGAAGAAAGATGTGTAAGGGTGATAAATATTCATGAGCATAGTTAACACTAAAGCATTTCTTCTCTGCTGTGAACCCCACTTTTCTTATTTCCTCTTGCTACAGTGGGAGACATATTAAAATATTAATTTTCCGCTTTGCTGGAATGATTTCAGAGTTGAGCGCCATTAAGATTCTGAAAGTAAATATGAGAACTCGGGGATTGCTCACTCTAATACTCCTTCGTGCTTCTTAAAACTATTTATTTGCTTTTCTAAAAGGAGCCATTTCAAAAGTTCTGATTGCTCGGTGAGATGTATACCCAGGGCCGAGTAAGCATCAAAGTCCCGTAAGAGAATTGTGCCACTTGACAAGCAGCACCAGCTTATAAATCCAAGGCAGTGTTCGCAGGCAGGACAGCGTGTGTTAGGCAGGTCCCGTTCTACGGCCATAAAGAGAGCCTCTGCTAAGTTAGTGCAGGCTTCTGTGAGAAGGACTAAATGCTAGAAACAGCCACGCAGGTCATGGCTGTGTGAGGGAAGCAATTGCTTAGGCTTAGCAGGAGACCAGTACACAGCAATTATAGGGTTAACTGCTCTGAAGAGGTTTGCGAGTCATAAACTGTGAATTTGACAGTGTGTGTGAGAGAGAAACAGAACAGTTCTCAGTTGTTCTTTTATTTTGATTTTTTCTTCACTTTTAAACCTGACTTAATGACTTTTTAATTTAATTACATATGGGATCAATTGTTTAAGCCCACATTCACAGAATTATAGACCAATGCATTTTATTATTTTAACTACATACACACACACACACGCACACACACACACACACACACACAAATGCACATATTCTACTTTGTTCATATTCTACATAACGACCGCCCATTTCCTCATCTCTGCCCTTTCTGGTCACTTGCTCCCTGCAAACAATTCCCCTTCTGCTTTCTTGCTGTATATTTCCAACCAACTTCTCTTGTCTCTCCTTTGAGCCCGAACTCTTCCTTCCTTGCAATTGTCTCCTCTCTACTTTTCATGAGCATAGATATATATAAATGCAATCTGCACTGTCTTTACAAGATGTCCGTGTACGTGTGAACTTGTCTTTATGAGATCTCAGTGTATGTGTGAACTTGTCTTTATGAGATCTCAGTGTATGTGTGAACTTGTCTTTATGAGATGTCCGTGTACGTGTGGACTCGTCTTTATGAGATGTCCGTGTACGTGTGAACCTGTCTTTATGAGATCTCAGTGTACATGTGAACTTGTTTTATGCGACGTCAGTGTACATGTGGACTCGTCTTTATGAGATGTCAGTGTACGTGTGAACTTGTCTTTATCAGATGTCAGTGTACGTCTAGACTCACCTTTATGAGATCTCAATGTACGTGTGAACTTGTTGTCTTTGGATCTGTGTACTTGTGCTTTTTTTCCTATTTTTTTCTTTAAAATTTTGTTTTATTTTTAGATGCCTATTTTCTAGTGAGAGAGAGCAAGAAAGGGTATGGATTTGGGTGGGTAAGGAAGTGGCGAGGAGCTGGGAGGAGTTAGGAGAGGGAAACTATAAAAATAATATGTATATTGTATTAGAAAATATATTTTCAATAAGAAACAAAATTAAAAAAATCATTTAAATATCCTGTTTTGGTGGCAATCCTTGGGATCTGAGTCACCATAGAATATGTATCCATCACAGACTGTTGAAATGCCTTCTGCTCAGGGGGAAACTGCCAAGTTCTGAACTAGGCCTGGCTTTAGTGATACTTTGTTTGTAATCTAACAAATAAAGCTTGCCTGAAGATGAGAGTACAGAGCTAATCCACTAGCTAATCATAGAGACCAGGGAATGGTGACTCACACCTTTAATCCCAGCATTAGTGGGGTGGAGACAGCAGTGATGTGGCTGGGTGAAGAGAGGAATATAAGGCAGGAGGAGACAGGAGCTCAGATGCAGTCTGAGGATGCAGTCTGGAGATGTAGTCTGAGGATTGTAGAGACAGGATTGCTCCTTTGTGCAGCGCACAATGCCTGTCTGCACTCTATGCGCTACCATACAGTTCCTGAGCTTCAGGCAAGGGGCTGGAGGTTGAAACAGACACAGACACACAGACAGACAGCACAGAGAGACACAGACAGGGACTTCTAGTCACTGGTAAGAAGCCCTTTATTCAATAGCACCATGGAGGCTTATATACCCAACAGTCAGGTGGGCCAACAGGTGAAAACCTTATCCTCTGATCCTCAAGGCAAGCAACACATGCTCGTGAAGCAGAGCTGGTAAACAACTGAAGATCTCTAGCAGGGGAAGAACAGCTGGAGGCCAGGACTCCAAATGGTCCTAACATCTCCCCCCTAAAGTTTTTATAAGACAAAAGACCCTCCTGTCTTAGGTCATCTCAGAAGAGTAAACCCTTACCCGTCTTTGGGAGGCCCCTTCCCTGTCTTAGGCGGGCCCTCTTCTAAAAGGTCTCTCTAGTGGCTGGCTGCTCTGCTTCTCTGATCTTTCAGTTTTTACCCCCTAATAACTATCTGACTCTGTTTTTATTATGAAGTATAATTAGAATTCATGCTACACCTGGCTGAGGGATGTCTTAACAGGGACAGACAGGGGAGCAGACTAGAGTGAGGGCCCCAGCTCCCTGGTTTTCCTCTGTGTACCAACCAAACTTGATCCAACTGAAAATAAGCAGCAAAAACTTTCACATGGTCATTCTAAAACAGGTCCAGAGGTCATAAGCTATCATTTAACTCAATTCTCATATAATTTGTAAGACAGGTCCAGTAGATATAATTTAATATTATACATGGAGCCTAGACTTTATACAGTGGACTAGATGGGTTTTGTAAATGCAACTGGGACCCAAGAATCAGAAACCTACACAGTTGTATTTTGGTGAGTTGATCTGTTGGAGCAAATGTATAATGAGCTTTCTAGGGAAAGGCAAGCCCAACTTTGCTTTGGGCAGGATCTGGGAAGTCCTCGTAGCAACCGTTTTGGGCTTCCTCTGCTAGAATTGCCAAAACACAGGAGGTAGAAAGGAATTCTCCATGCAAGAGATTACTGGAAGAATTACTAGAGAGAGAACATGGAAGACAACCCGGTAACAGAAAACCACAAGAGCTCAATGCATGTTTTCCAGGGGAGGAAGGCAGAAATACAAGAAGTCACAGAGGTTAGAATAGAGAGGGAAAGAAGGGTGCATGCAGACTGTAATCCGAGCTTCTGAGAGGGTGAGGCAGGAGGGCCTGAAGTTCAAGAGAGAAGATGCTGTGCAATGAATAAGCCCTGGCCCCTGCCTCGCCCCAGGACCCAACAGAACAGAATCCTACACCTAATGTGTAGAAGTCCTTCTGTATATGTGTTGCTTTATTGGTTGATGAATAAAGCTATTTTGGCCAGTAGCTTAGCAGAGTGAAGCCAGGCAGGAAATCTGAACAGAGATAAAGACAGAGTGAGCCATGTAGCTGCCTAAGGAGAAGGATACGACACCCCGGAACCATAGGAACCTTACCGGTAGGCCACAGCCTAGTGGCAATACACAGATTAATAGAAATGGGTTAGCTTAAGATGTAAGAGCTAGTCAGGAATATTGACCAAATATTCCTGTTGTAGTGTTATAGTTAATATAGTTTCTGTGTGATTGTTCGGCTCTGAGCGGCTGGGAAACAAACAAGCAGTCTCCTACTATGTATACCATCTTATCACAGTGGCCAAGCTTAATTGTAGGAAGCTCTGTAACCAGTTAACTAATTAAGCTGTGTCCAGGCAATTGCCTTTACCTGTCAGTGCTACTTTCTGCCAGTGTTGTGGGAGGCAGGTCCTGGAGCGGCCTCTGGTTCTGTGGCTGACTGATTCTTAAATTTGTTTTCTTCTGTCTCAACTTTTATGTATGCCATTACTCAAATGAACTATGCTAAATTGTTCTAAAGAATTTCCTACTTAGCAATGCATTAAGGAATTAACAATAATTAAGTAAATAATAAATAGCTACTGTTATCGCAATATGAACTCATAACCAAATTTGCCCATCTTTTCCTATTTATTGATATCTCTTGTTAATGAATATTCTAGAGAACCAGAGAAGCACCCAACTGCCTGCCTCAAGTTCAGATGTATAAAAATAATGTTGTTTCCATTAATAAATAATATTAATACTGTGAAAAATGTTCCTGTATTATTAAAATAAGCAGTGCTTTGGAAGACCGCTACAAATAAAAAATCTTTAAATACTGAGTTTTAACATAGTATGAGAGAGCGAAAAGATTCAGGAAACATTACAGAATCTTAGATTTTGAATCTGAAAATTTTTGGAAGTATGTTGAAGCTCTTACTTACCTTAGCAAAATGAATTAACCCTCATGAAGTGTGCTATAATTTTCTCTGTAAGAACGAAACCAAAGACCCTAGTGATTGATGTTCCAATCCTCTGTCCCAACAAAACACCTTCACTTAAAATCAAGTTTTGAACTTATGCCCCGCTTTGCATCATTATTTATAATGACAAAATATTTTACAGTTATAGTTATTTATAGAATTGTCATGTGTGGTTTTCACTTTGATGCCTATCAACATAGTAGCTCTGTGGCATCTTTTATAAAAGAATTTTGTAAAATCGCAGTGAGCCAAGACTGTCAGTGATAGAGCTGACTGCCCCGGATGCCAGAGTAGGATTAACAGAGAATGTCCATCTAAGATCACCCTGATGTTTGGGGCAGGGAATGTATGCAAACTCATCTTTGTCATGAGTGTTCCTTTCATATTATCCCTCTTTAAGATTTTTCATCTTCCTAAGCTTCGCACAACATACTTTTCTGTCTTCCTTTCCAGATCTCTCACCGTTACAAACAAAGCATTAGCAGGGAAAGTTTAGTTTCTCTTGAAATTTAATTTCCTGACTGAGTAGTCATTGACCCTAAGGACAAACTGATGAGGTCAGACTGGGATAGTGATTCACCATTAAAAGTTTTAAAAAATGAATGTAAACAGTTTATTTATTTCCTGCTGGTGATTCAATAATTTCACACTGTCCGGTAGGACAGCTCAGTGGATAACAATGCTTGCCACCAGACCTGATGTTGACTGAGGTTTCTGTCCCACCTGGTTCCGCAGCCGTTCCTCTCAAAGAGACACACAGAGGCTGACATTAATTAGAAGCTGGTTTGCCTATAGCTCAGGATTCTTAACTGTTACATCTTAAATTACCCCCTAATTCTTGTCTGTGTTGCCGTGTGGCTTGGTACCTTTTATCGGGGAGGCGTTCTCGTCTTGCTTTCTCTCTGGGTGACGACTGCAGACTGAGTCTTTCCTCTTCCCAGAATTCTCCTGTTCTCATTGCCCTCCTCTACTTTCTGCCTGGTCGCCCCGCCTATACTTTCTGCCTGGCTACTGGCCAACCAGCGTTTTATTAAAACAATTCAAG
This sequence comes from Ondatra zibethicus, assembly GCA_004026605.1. NCBI lineage: Eukaryota > Metazoa > Chordata > Mammalia > Rodentia > Cricetidae > Ondatra > Ondatra zibethicus. The sequence continues at coordinate 76,916 of PVIU01001718.1, forward strand.
TGACAGGGTACAAGACCATTGTCCCACAGCACCTGATGACCTGAGTTTGGTTACTGGGACAAATCATGATGAAAGAAGAAAACCAACACCCACCCATGAGTTCTCTGTCTTCCACACATGAACTGTAGCAATGATTTATGAGCATATGTATGAAAACACACCTAAAAATATGTACATATATGTACATGCACATGCAAACACATACATGATAGATAAATCCATTAACACAATAAAAACAATTTCAAAATAATATAGAGATTCAAGGCTATTTGTTGGTGGATATAGAGCATCATTAATTATATTTTGTCTTTTAAAACTATATAATTTATGTAATCACATACATTTATTAAGCCCTGTTTGGTAGCCAAAATCACTGCTTTAGCAACAAATTTTAAAATTAATAACAAGTTTGATTTTATAAAATATTAACATTTTTAGAACATCCACAGTATAAGTTATTATCTAGGTTTGAAGAAATCAGGTCCATTCACAACCTCCTCAGATAACTGACTGAGTACTGACATTTGACAAACTTGGATTAATCAGTACTAAAACATTTTTGCAAAAATCATGTTAAAACAGAAATATCTAGAAGGAACTCAGATACTCAGGTCAAAGAAAACAAAGCCGCTCATTCTGGCTGTGGTCACATTACTGAGATATATTTGGTCATAAATGCTTGGCTGTCAGCAGAGATTGTATTTCCAATGCATACAAGAGGCTTTTTCTGAGCTAAAAATCCTATCATCTTATGTAATAAGGGTCCTCTATGAATTTTATGGCTGATTAAGATGTATTTATGTGGCTTATGTGATTGCATTAAAACCATTTTGTGTAGTGATGGCTTGAGCATTTTAAAGGAGAAATTCCCCAACAATTAGTTTATCCAAAGAGGTGTGTTGCCATCAGTTTCAGTTTCCCATGTGTTGGGTTCCTATTGCAGTTTGCCATTAAAAAGCCATTTTCTTTCTATGATTCTTTGGCTCCTAATAGACAGATATTGAGATATTTATCTACCTGGCAATTTCAGGAATGTGTGTTTGTCTTAGTCTGCACAATCCCAACATAAAATGATTAGAAAGGAAGGGAAGAAAAAGAACAGACTCCCAGAAAAGCAGCTGTGGGCTACAAAATGGGATGTTTTCTGTGTCCTCTGCTTTTTTGCTTACTTCAGGTATTCCTTTCACATGGTGATATTTCTTACAAATAACCACATAGTTTCTTCACTTGTGTGCAAGATTGTTTTCTGAAAGGCACCTCACATCTCTGCTTGTGACAGGGCAATAGAATAAGAATGAAAGAGAAATTATTTGAATGCAAGATTTCAGAGAATTGAAAGACTGTCGCTGTCTTCAAAAGCTGCCTAGGCAGATGAATGCTTCTGCGAGAAAAGGAAGTTGAAATGAGTCGGTGTCGTGTCTTTGGGAGCATTTTCCTGCATTAAACTGCAGGTCTTGGAGGTTGAGGCCATGGAAAGGGTAGCATTCATGACTATGATTGTGGTCCCTGCTACTATGGGGAAATTTTAATTGTTTAAGTGTCATTAGCAGAGCAGTAAAACTGCTTAGCTCAAATGACAGTAAGATTTTCATGACAGTGAAAATGTACATGAGAAAGAATAACTTAAAAGACGGGAGCTTATCTCTTTAATTTTCCATAGTTCTGTGGGTGCTGCCCATGTTTCTCTGGGCCTGTGACAGGGTACGTGAAGACAGTTCTTCACCTCATGAAGATGGGGGTGAAAGAGCAGAAGGAAAGGGTGGACCCTAATGTATCCTTAATGGGGAAAACGAACAAACATCTGTTCACGACAGAAAGCCTTTGTGGGAGACCAAAGAAACTACCTATCCAGATCTAGTGTCTGGGTCCAGAGTTCACGGAGGTCCCTTACAAGAGGGAATGACTCAATGCCGGCTGTATCACCCAAGTCCTATGCAGTGTGGCAAGGATTCACTTGCCTGCATCCCTTGAGCTTCAGGCCCATCTTTTCGAACTTGAGCTTCCTCTCAAGAAATTGTTCCCTGCTTTTATCATCTTGTGGAAGGGGCCGGTGAGTGCCTTATGTCTGTCAGCCCTAGAATGCTCGTGTGCTGTATGAGCATCTCCATGCCTCTCTCTCAGCCCATAGAGAGCTGAGAGCCTCCCTTTTCTCTTCTGCAGGGCACAGGGTATTTCCAATCCACAGGAGGTAAGTCACACAGCTCAATCCCTGGTGGCTACAAGCTCTCAGTTCTGTGAAGAGTCATACCTCCTCCCAATGTTGTCATGGGCCAGTGACCAAGTGTTTGGTGTTACTTCTGACCTTACAGGGTCTGTCCATTTACAGGTATCCAGAGTGGAAACTCATTTTTTGAATGGGAGATTTAGAATGAAACTATGCTATGCAGAATGTTAAGGTGAAAACAAACATTAGAATTAAAAGGAAGGTTAAGGTTAAAACCACAAAGCCAGAAACAGTTGGGAGCATAGATGGTTTGAAATGTCCAAGCTGATCAAGTAAGTGGACATGCAGGGCTATGGAAGAACCAACCAGTCCCTGTGAATTCTGATGAGCTCCTGAGAAGTCTCCATCTTAGAAGCATGTGTAAGGCAACACTGATCTCCCAGAGAACTGACTAATCTTAAAACAAATTATCTCATCTCTGTCTAGTTTCTGGCATTGGTCCTATAAAAAGTTGATGTGGGAGTGCCCTCTGTGTGCTGTGATTAACATTAATAAATAAAGGAACTGCCTTGGCCTGTTGATAGGGCAGAACTTAGGTAGGCAGGGAATACAGAACTGCATTCTGGGAGGAAGAAGGGTGGAGTTAGTGAGAGACACCATGGATCTGCTGCCCGAGATAGACATGCTTTGCTGGTAAGCCACTGACATGTGGTGATACACATATTAATATAAATGGGTTAAATTAAGATGTAAGACTTAGCCAATAAGAAGCTAGAGCTAATGGGCCAAGCAGTGATTAATTAATACAGTTTCTGTGTGGTTATTTCGGGTGTAAGCTAACCGGGCGGCCGGAAAGAACCAGCGGGCCTTCCTCCTCCTCCTGCAACAAGAAGTCCCTAGGCTAATATCTGGATGATGCCTCTCTAGGAAGCTCCTCTCATTCTCCCAAACATCCCACAATAAGTCTGATTTTGCTTTTCCTGGTCATCCTTCAATCATGCCGTTCCCCAAAGACGTTATACAACAGAGTTAAGGCCATATCTTGGGTTGGTGTCCAGGAACCTCAGTCTCTGAATCAAGCCATCTGGGTTAAGAGTGGTCCTTTTATTCTCAAAGATCTGCATCACAAACACACAAAAGAATCCCCCTGCCCTGAAGGATTTACCTCCTAAAATGAAACGAATCTGCCCAAATGAATTAAAAGAGTTTATGGAGATATGAATGTAGAAAAAAATCATCAATAGGATGTATATTGTGCTTCAAACTATCCCCAAATAGAGGAAACAACTCAGACATTCATTTAATTGCTCATGTGGGTTTGTGTGTGCTGATTGCCAGCACCCACGTATAGCTGCTACGCCTCTGGGTAAATCGGCTGCAGGGAACTAATATCCTCTCCTGGCCTCTGTGGAAACTGACTATGTATGACATATGGAAACACATAAAGACACACAAATACACTTAAATAAAAAATTTCTAAGTCTGTAAAAGTTAAACTTGGAAATATTTGTAAGAATATTCAAACTCCAAAGCTATCGCTCTAATTTTGATGTCTTGAAGCAGAAGAAAGCCACGTCACTGTGCAGGAAATAACAAACATCTTGGAATGTCATTCATTTCACGCCCCTTTTTCATGCTTTTAAAGTGGAATTTTCTAATCAGAGTTAAGTGGTGTGTCACAGGTGTACATAATATTTTTGGATGAAGGTGTTTAATGAATATGGCATTTATTAAGACACAATTCGTTAAAAGTGCTGTGCACAATTGTATCAATTCTTCCCTTGGTTACTATTTAATGAGAGATTCAGACTAAGGATTATTGCCCACAAGAAATCCTCTCATTTCTACTCTTTTATTCCATGAGAGAGAGACTTTGTTTATTCTTGTGCGTTGGGATATTTTCTGTACTTAATCTTTGCATGACCCCTGTGTAGACATTAGAATTTAGAAATGGGGCATTAGGGTTATCATAATAGTACATACTTAAGGCTCTCAATGTCAAAATATTCGAATTTCCCTTGTACTTTGTCGTTTTGGTTCAAAATTTAATTTTCTGACAGAAAACATACACGCACATTATGCACACAGACACATTCATTCACACACATATGTGCACAGATACACACACATATGCATATTGCAACATGTGAAACTCCTGTGTAAGTAGGAGAATGTTTCCACATAAAAATAAAATTGCCTGGGTGACTCATAGGAACAAGTTAACAGCCCAGGGAATTGACTCATTTTCCCACTTCACTTGTGTAGAAGGTGTATCAAGTAAAAGCTTCAGACAGAAAACATACCACTTAGTAAATAAGAGTTACTAGGGTCTGTCTGTGAATATCCAGCTGTCAGGTATATGAGAGGGCACCAGGAGCCTGCCAGCCACCTGATGCCAGCAGTGTAGTTGTGAACTGATTATTAGCGGGAGGGAACTCTGCTGATTGAGAAGGAATGATTATATAAAGCAGATTGCTACTTTTGCTAAAATAATTTTATTATTTTCATTATACTTTTACTTATTTGTCTTGTGTGTGTGTGTGTGTGTGCCAAAAGAGGTCAGTGGACAGAGTGGCTTCTCTGCTTCAGGCTCATTGGTGCCAGGTATCAAACTCAAGTCGTCAGACTCATGGCAAATGCTTTTACCTGCTGAGCCATCTCATCTGTCCCTGGTTGATCTTTAATATGTACACATGAAATAATGGTCTATCAAAGTCCTCACCCTGATTTCTTCAATCAATTTGAATATAGTATGATATTAAAATTGCCCTTTTAAAGAAAAAATAATAATTGATAAAATCAACAAAATTGTTCTGTACAGTTTCATACGGGCAGGTTCCAGTGCTATTAACCAGATTGAATTTCTGGTTCTCTACTGACAGACATAGGAAGGAACTGACGTCCCCAGTGATGATGGAAACAAATGGTCACACTCAGACTGAAGGGTTCTGTAATTATTTTGAAAGCAAGTCTTATCGATTGTTTCATATTAGGAAAACTGATACCAACATGTTCAAATATGTATAAATTATAGTTAATGATACTAAAATGAAATCAATAATAAAATAATTATGAAGCAGATAGGCACAATTTATATTAATTATCTGAAAAGAAAACAATGGTCCCACAGCTGTTTACCAGGACCGGTTTTAGTTTACTGAGCACATCAGTTGTATGTCTAGTACCTTCGCTGATCCTTAGAGACCACTACACAGGAGTGAATTGTTGCAACGGATGCGGAGAAGCAGAGGGTTAGCTGATTTCGGGCCTGCCTGATCAGGATTATTTCTAGTGAGCTCACGGCTGAGCATGTAACACAGCAAGAACTCCCCACCCCGCACTCATTTCTCTTCTTATAATGCTGAGAGGCTGTGGTTCGACATCTACGGAGCAAACCTTAAACTTTCAAGAAGAGGTTTCAGCACTCTAAAGCTCTACTTTCAAGATACAGATCTTTCAGCCATAAAGTAATATGTTTCTGTTGTATGAATGTCTAAGTATCAAAGAAACAGCCAAACACCCCCCCACACACACACACACAAACACACGCACACCTTTTTAGCTTTGCTTAAGATAGAGTAAAAGGGACTGATTTATCCTCTTATTGTGGACAACGGATCAACAACTTACAGTTAGAAAAGAATGCCATTCAGGACATTGATCACTAATCTGTTACAGACTTATAGCTCATATAATAACTATCCCTAAGCTATTAAAACCAAGGAACAACCTCACAGCCTGGCTAATGTAGTCCCTGGACAAAGATACCCTGCTGTCCGTCATGCACAAGAAGCCCAGCAAGAATCACTCAGGTTCCTTGAGTTGAATGAATCTGGTCCTTCAGACACCCAGGCTGTCAGGACTGGACTGACACTGTAGCAGAAGGGAGACACCCGCACAGGTTGAGACTGTGGAAGACCTGGTGACATTCTCCTTAAACATCCATGAAGACATAATGGAATTGGAGAAGTGGATTGCTGGGGGATTCATTTTGGTTCTTAATGGTCTATAGTGTAGTTTCAGCAATTGCTTTACAGGAGCATATTTTAGTAGCGTAGAGACTGATCTCTTGTACATATTTAAAAGACTTTGGTGTATTAAATTGTGTGAGCTTGTCTATCAGCTAATAAACCCTCTGTTTAGAGCTTTGGGAATTGCCCATGTTTAATCCGTCATCTAGTAGTTTCCATCTCTGTGTTTACTGTCTTTCTTTCCTTACCTTCTCTCTAATTATTTAAGGCCGTTATATCTGGGAAGGGTTGCATGCTCCTTGCCTACACCTGTATTTCCTGTTTTGCTTTCCTAGCATCTGCAGTTACTAAACAACCACATGATTCTGGAACCGACATACATGGTGACTGCTTCCAACAGCATCTCTCTATCTTCTGTAACCAGGAGTGACCCATCAGTGAAGTTCACGTCTCCAATCTCTGATGCCCCTAGCATTCAGTATGTAGATGAGGAGTGACCTCATCTGTCTCCAAGAATGAGATGCCTGTTCATCGAAGGGAAGTTTAGAGGAGCCACTGAAGATTGTGGAAGATCCATTTGTAATCTTTCTCATATCCTTGCAAAGTTCTTCAATTGTATTGTTACTAGTCATATAACTGTCTTTTCTCCATAGATAACTTAGTTGTATTTGTGTTGATTAAGAGGATATTGATTGAGAGAAAATGCAAGAGGAATTGTAATCATTGTTATTTAGGAGACAATGAATTAGGAGTCTGAATAGCATAATGAAAATATGGAAGATGCTGAAAATATGGGCTTTAAAGGTGTGAATTCAAACACAATTCAGGTGGAAGATAATAAAAGATGCTCAGGAGTTTTTCACCAGGATAATGGCTATAAATGGGCTTCAGTAATGTAGTGCAAGTTGTACTGGGAGGCACAGAGAAAAGCATGTTGCAAAACCAGTGTCTAGTATTGTGAGATCATTGTTTATGGATTAAAGTTTATCTTTAAGCCGTCTATCTACTCAAGTGAAACATTTCGACTTTAGCCTAATCCATTTTACTTCTCTCTGTCTAGAACAGGTCCTATATTTTCTGGCTTCAAATTCTAGAGATGGAAATTCTCGCGTTAGTTCCCACCTTAGTCAATGGAAATACTGTGTGTGTGTTGGGGTTGGACTTCCACTATCTGCTTCCTTCGGACAGGTTAGCAATTTCACTCTGCAGAACCTGCTCAGGATCGTCAGTTGAGTCATGTATTTGGCCTGCTCTGATATACAGGACCTTGGTGTCATACTGTTCTCACAGGGGTGGCCAAAACAAGTGTTGTACATATTTCCTGTGGTATAGAACACAAACCTAGGCACAATATCCTAAGTGTGTTGTCATATGAACTTAGCCTTTGGTGAAGAAATGGTGTGACATCATCAGTGCGAAATATGCAAGAATTCTTACTTAGACATCCCTAGAAGAAAAAAGTATGGCATAAATTTTTTTTCTAAAATAATATTGCATTATTCATAGAGAAATATGCTAAAAGATAGTAAGATTTAGCCATCATTGTAGAGGCAGAGGTAGATGAATCTCTGTGAGTTTAAGTGCCATCTGGTTACATAGTGAGTTGTAAGCAAACAAGGACTGTAAAGCAAGAGCCTGTCTAAAAGCAGCAACAAAATAGGAAGAATATAGTTAAAGAGGGGCTCTTCATCTGACACGTGTGCATGCTCAATCACTATTTTTCAAGTATTTGCATTCATTGTCATTATGTCTTATTTCATAACATTGTCACAGATTTTACCCCAAAGCCCAGATGGTAGAAATAATAAATTAATAATAATAATACACAAAAGACAAAAGCTGCATGCAGAAGATACAGTCGAACATACTAAATATTCATTTCAGGCGTCCCTGAATTCATAGCAAACTGCTTGCAAATTAGGTCTGATAACACATAAAAAAATGTAGAGCCCTGTAAAGGTCTGTATTCAGAGTTTCTAGGGAAGCCAAGGCAGGTGGGTCACAAACGGAAGGCTCACATGGTCTACAGAGGATGCTGAGGTTGTTTGAGTTATTCAATGAACCTTTTTTTAAGAATTAAAAGTGCTGGGGCTGCAGATCAGCAGTTGCTTGCTTCTCCTTCTTCTTGGCCCCTTTCACAAGCACATGTCTTCCATATTGTGCAGCCCAGGTTTGCGCTAAATCATTAAGCAGGTAGGATACCTCGAATCTCTGCTCTGCAGTGTGGTCACAACCCTCCCTGCCTGACTGTTGGGTGATTTCCATTGTCACACCAAGTACATGAAGCTGCAGAGACAGGAATAAATAAGGACATCACTGCAACCAAGTGGAAAGCTTCGTGTCCTCAGATCAACTTAAAATTTTATTTTAATTCTGTAGTCAGTTTAAAGAAATAAATGATTTATTTAAAACAGTGCGTTTAGGGAGGAATAATTAAGGTCGATATTTTAAGAGTGAGATTGCTAAATGCAGACTTATAGGTGACTATATACTTAGTTTGATGTTGAATATTTATAAGTTATAAATAAAAAGCCTGTGGTTTCAAAGGTGCAGGTGAAGTTTGTACATCTATCTCAATTGTACCCGCCACAAGAGGAACTTGGGTCACACTCTGTTTTTCCCAAGTTAGGAATCCAGGCTCTTGAAATCTCATGGAAAGACAACGGAAGAAAGGCAAGTGTTGTCAGGAAATATTTAAAATGCCCTGGCTTAGCATAATGTGTGCATGTGTCAGTTGGCAGAATGAAGGAGCACTGTTTCACAATGACTCCTAGAGTGAAACATGGCTGGTACCACCTGGGAGGTCTGCATGGCTCAGAACACAGTGTGCTGAGAGCAAGCACACAGATTTTCCTCCTTGCTCACTGTTCTTTGCAGCAAGGTATCTCTCAAAGAGTCACCATGCTGATTTTGTTGTTCCAGACACAGAGTTAATTCTAAGTGTGCTGTGTTCTTTTCGTAGTAATAAGCTAAACACCATTTAAATTAGAAAAACTCTGCTCGTGAACTTTTGCTTTATACTCAAATTTGGTTTCGACCTCAATAGCAAGAAGATTACATTTCTGGACAATTATATCTTGTAGCACGAAAGCTGAAGCTAACCAATGGTAATTACTTCATATTTTAGTACCCAGTATGTCATGGGTCTTGTCATATGAAACTGGGGGAAATTTGTGTAGGAATGAATAAATTTATTCTGTAAATTGTATTATTGCACTTTTAATTACATTTATTTGAAAAAAGTGGGGGAAAATCCAAACAATCATATCAGTGTTTGGGAAGTCTGTTAAATACATGGCTTTAAAATTATGTCACTCTGTATTCAAATTGAGAAGACTAAATCTTGGGTAATAACACACAAGTCTATTTGAGCAAAGTTAATATTACATATGAAATCTAGATTTTTACAAACAATATGTATAAATTTGCTTCGCATTACCTTGGCATTACTTTAACAGAGTGTGCATTTGTTTGTGCACATGCACACCCACACCCACACACACATGCACAAGCACACACCTGTCTAGTTCACACTCAGATGGAGACCTTTAATTATTTAGCAGATTCTGGATGTTATGATGATATATAGAACTAGAATGAACATATAATTAACTGAAGAATAATATAGTTTCCTTACTTGTTTAATAGTTTATGCAACTTTAGATCTACTGGAATCAAGATATAAATTTTCATGACTATATTGAAGTAACTACTGAAAATCAGTATTTTTGATGTAGTAATGGGTCATTATACTTTATTCTTTGTGTAAAATAGAAACTATGGTGTTTTTTGTAAACATTTTTTACTTTAGATTTTTTTCCATGATGAGCACAACTATGATTCAACCCTAGCTTCTCTGCCTTCTGCTTCAGTTTACTTCCCAGTCATCTATTTATGCAGGTTTGTGTGTCTGTCCCTATCATCTATCTCTATCTGTCTATCTATCTATCTATCTATCTATCTATCTATCTATCTATCTATCTATCTATCTATCATCTCTCTACTATCTATCTATCTTCTTTTATTTATCTATCTCTGTGTCTATCTATGTTTTGAGACAGGGTTTCTCTTTATAGCCCTTGCTACCCTGAACTCAAGATCCTCCTACTTTAGTTTACCTAGTGGTTTAGTTTCTGTATGCCACCATGCCTAGTGTTGGAAAAATAAGGACACAGATTGTAGGTCTTGATGTTGTAATCATCAAAGGATTGAACATCTTGATGTTATATTAATGTTTGGTGAATGTGATGCCTAAATACTTCATTATATAAAAGGATAAAAATTTTGATCAGTTTTTCCACCTAGCTCATCGCTTTTTCAGAAGGTAGGTATCAAATGACAACATCAGTAATTTCAATGTTTAAGCAATACACTCATTATTTTGCTATCTTTATGGATGTGCCAAATCCATGAATGAAGCATGCTGTAGTGGTGCAGGAGACTGTGAATTTAGAGTCTCACTGCTGGTTACAAATATGGTCTTGTATACCATCAAATACCGCATACTTTTTCCTGGAATAAAACTCTGTACAAAACCTAGCTGGTATAAGTTTTTTTAAAGTACTAACTTGTTTATTAATCATTTTGAAGAGGCAGATTCTGCACTCTCCTTATCTGACCTGATTCCATTTATTAAAAATTTATTTTGTAATTAATAAAAATTGAAAATTATCTCTAAAGTATAAATAACTGTTGTTTCATAAAATTTTGTTTATAAAATTTGGTATATTTCTTGAGCACAAATTGTTCCCTACAGACTCACAGGAATTATTATCAGAAGGCAGCACATTTTTGTTGGCTCTTGAATGTGACAGTTTGGGAGGATGCAGAGACCTTTTCTCCCTGAGACTAATGTCACGTATTCAAAGGGAAGTTGAAGAAAGATCTTAGAAGGGATTTTTGAGTAACTTGGCCCTTAGTGTTTTCCTTGAGTCTTTCACACGATGTGAAGCCCCATATTCTGGTTCCATTTCTGGCGGATATTGGGAGCCCTGCTCGTGAACAGCATCGTTTCTTATGATTGACATCTGTAGGGTGTCAGTAGCACTGCAAGGCAAGAAAGACAAGTTCAGATTTCAAAGTGACAGGCTGTTTACTGAGTGATGGATGAATCTGTGTCTGAGCATGCATGTGGTACACAGACTTGTCGGGAAGCTAGAGGCATGGTGAACACATTATTGACAATTTGAAGGAGGGTGAATTAATGATTCTTTCAGAACTTTGCCTCTTTCTAACGAAACCCAATCTATGATGATTCTTTCTCAGTGGGTGAACACAGCAGATTAAGCTGTGAATGTGTTTAATATGCTTGTTGTCTAGGGCTAAACTCTATTATCACTGATACCTTTTACATCTTGTTTTGTTTGAAATGGTAACTCAGTCAATGTTAAGAATGTTTATTTTTCTTTTTCTCTTTTTGATTTTATTGAACTCTACATTTTTCTCTGCTCCCCTTCCTTTCTCTCCTCTCCCCTTCAACCCTCTCCCATAGTCCCCATGCTTCCACTTTACTCAGGAGATCTTGTCTTTCACTATTTCCCATGTAGATTAGATCCATGTATGTCTCGCTTAGGGTCCTCATTGTTGTCTATGTTTTCTGGGATTGTGATTTGTAGGCTTCTGTAAAGCAAAGGACGTGGTCAACAAGACAAAATGGCAGCCTACAGAAAGGGAAAAAATCTTCACTAACCCCACAACAGACAGAGGTCTGATCTCCAAAATACACAAAGAATTCAAGAAATTTGTCATTAAAAGAACAAATAATCCAATAAAAAATGGAGTACAAACCCAAACAGAGAACTCTCAACAGAGGAATCTAAAATGGCTGAAAGACACTTAAGGAAATGTTCAACATTGTTAGCCATCAGAGAAATGCAAGTCAAAACAACTCCGAGATTCCATCTTATACCTGTAAGAATGGCCAAAATCAAAAACACTGATGACAACTTATGCTGGAGAGGATGTGGGGTAAAGGAAAAACTCCTGCCTTGCTGGTGGGAGTGCAAGCTGCAACAGCCCCTTTGGATATCAGTATGGCAATTTCTCAGAAAATTAGGAAACAATCTTCCTCAAGACCCAACAACCTCACTTTTGGGTAAATACACAAAGGATGCTCAATCATTCCACAAGGACATGTGCTCAACTATGTTCATAGCAGCATTATTTCTCGTAGCTAGAACCTGGAAACAATCTAAATGCCCCTCAACTGAAGAATGGATAAGGAAAAGGTGGTACATTTACACAATGGAGTACTACACAGCAGAAAAAAATGACATCTTGAAATTTGCAGGCAAATGGATGAAGCTAGGAATCATCATATTAAGAGAGGTAACCCAGACTCAGAAAGACAATTATCATATGTACTCACTCATAAGTCGTTTTTAAACATAAGGCAAAGTTAAGAATGGTTTTTATATATTTTCATCATGACGTATATTGGTGTCAAGCTTTCTTTAAGCATAAGACCTATGTTACAAAGTTTTGCTGGCACCATGGCTCACACGGGTAAGAAGCTTCTTGTAGAATATGGAAATTTGCATGTGAAATAACAAATGACTTTAATTGGGCCTAGAGTTTTATTTTAGATGGAGTTCTGAACTACGTAGTCATTGATTTCATTCTACAACTCTGGAGGTTTTCTGATGTCTGAGGATGAATTGGGAACAGCTCTGTCATTCTGAGTCAGGGAACAACAATATCCTTTACTTTTTTGTGTTCAAAGTTCCATTAAAATCTGCAGTTCTGGACAGCAGACTCAGCAAACATAATTTCTGCCCCATCAATGTCTTTTCCTGTCAGCTCTGTGGAGACTGCCTGGAAAAGAGACCGCAGCTCTCCCAGGCAGCAGGACAGACTCTTGCTGACTGTAGGATCCTATTAGCAATCTCCTTCTGTGAGTAACAGAGCAACACTCTAAACAGGCCTGTGTTCCAGCTGAAATCCCTTCTATGATGCTTAGAAAACCAGGCCTGATGTTGCCCAGGGACTTCTGTACTAAGCCTGCTGAACGGTGCCCACAATGCCTGCAAAATGCCCTTCATCTCACAGAAACCACTTCTAAGCTCTTTTTATAAAAGTCTGGGTTTCATCTCCATAGGATCTGTCCAACAAGCCCATAAACTTAATGATTTTGAACTCTCTGTTCTCCTAGATGTATGGCACTTTTCCTGCGAAGCTTCCGTGTGGCAGTTCAGAATTAGTCTCATCATTGGGTAAGCTCTTTAATAACTAGGTCAGAATCATTTACATTTAGTAGGATTTGTTCAAAAACTAGAACGGTTTTTACATTTTACCTAATATTTAAATATGCTAATAAGTATATATTTATTTTTCTTTTACTAAAAGTCTCACATTTGTTTCAACTTCTTCATCATTGAATAAGTTATAAAAACAGCTACATAAAACTCATTTAATTTAGTTTAGGTGGAACAGTGTTTCATCTTGGATATATGGGAAGAAGTGCTATTTTTTAATACAGCCCATGATCTTAATATATTAAATAAGAAAACCTGACTAGCAGTGGTCAAGGCTTGTGTTTAATGTAGCAGCGGTTAGATACGGTGAGCCCAAATGTTTAAAACATTAGAAATCAGCATTGTATTAAACAAAACTTCTGGATTGTTTACAAGATTTTACCTGACGTCTAAGACTGGTTGAGACATAAAGAACTGGGGAAGTGCAGCTTGCCTCTAATTATTTTTGCTGACCCCCACAGTTAAGCTTACATTTCACAGATTTTTGCTAAGGCTTTGACATTTATTGCTTCTCTTGGCAGTTTGGCATTCCAGGAAACATAGAAATAGCTTCATAAACTTGTGCTTCCTGATTTAGTATTTTTGCGCTGCTTTGATTGACAGCCCATGTGTGGGTTTGTACGGTGTAGCAAATGCATGGCACGGCTCACGATACAAGCATTGTCTCTCTTCTTTCCCATCCTAAACCTACCGTGTGTGTGTGTGTGTGTGTGTGCGTGCGTGCGTGTGCGTGCGTGTGTGTGTGTGAGTGTGTGTGTGTGCGTGTGTGCGTGTGTGTGTGTATCATCGTGCTCATCATGACACTTGTTTGGGGTGATTTTATTTTCACTGAGGGATTGTGGTCACATTTTCTTTGAAACCCGTTTCCTGAAAAGAACTCAACTGCTTCTCTCTGAATCCGTCAAAGGGGCGGCAAGCTGCAGGCTAGCTTTGTGGGAATCTCAATAATGAATTCACCACTCTATGAAACTGGGATAGAGAATACTTCAGCTCAGTAGCAGAAACTGGACAAAAAATAAAATAAAATAAAACTGTCTCGAATTATTGCCGTGCAGACCCATCGCATGAGCAGAGCAGAAACCACAGATTCATAAAAACCTCAGAAGCATAATCACATTATATGCCCCATAATCATACGATTCTAACCCCTCAGATAAACTATGTATCCATAAACAGCCTTGAACTGCTGACTCTCCTGCCTCCCTCCCCACAGCCTGCAGGAATGGACTCCCCACCCCAGCGGACCACCGTTCTAAAGGGAAATCTCGCTTCCTTTTGTGTGGCATGTAGAACTCTATACAATGTTGTGGACATCATCGGAGCTGGCCATGGCGGATCTCTTACTCGCTGTATGGTTTCCGGTTTCCTAGAACGGCAATGTGCTGTACCTCCTTAGTTCGCTGTCACTTCTCATGGGGAGCTCAGAGAAACTTTAAACACTGATGACATCAAACGGCGTTAGGCAGGGAAATACCTTTGGTGCCACTATCAATTTATTTAAACCCAAAATAACAAAATCGAGATTTATATTTAAATTCCTTAAAAATTTCAGGACAAAAATAGTCTTAAGATGTCTTTAGAATTCTACTTACTGATCATTAAGAAGATTTACAAAATACTCTCAGCCACAGGATCCGATTTCTAAAAAGCAATTTGTTTTTGTTTTTGATTTTTTTTTTCAGTAATAAGATTGTAGATAAAGGGAGGTGCAAATGCAGCTACTTTCTGTCTGGGGAAGGTATTTGGGGATGCCTCTGCGTTTTTATAATTGATTTCTGTTTCTAATGGGACAGTTTGTGTTTATTTTGATTATTCTTCTCAGGTATTCAGTCATGGGCTATGGAAACAATAGTCATTTCCTACTGTTTTAATTTCCCCCGTTTTTAAAATCTGTGTACCATTTCTCTGTGTTTAAATTATTTTCTTATTATTTTCCTATTTTTCTTCTTTACTAATAACTTTACTGTCCTAAATGTATCTACCATGCTAGATACATGGTATCTCAGTTTGACCACCAGTTTTATTTATATTGAAGGTGATGTTCCCTGTATTTATAGTGAGGCAACAATATTGCTGATATTATCAATATGATTATTGTAATAAAATATTTAAGATGTTATTGAGGATTCTAATTTGTTAGATGGGATGCAGCCTAGACAGTATGAAACCTTGGGCTTGATTTCTAGTACACTTAACCTGGATTTGGTGGCAGCTTGTGCCTGAGACGTGAGGGGGAGGGATGATTGAGTACAAGGACATACTTAGTCACAAGTGAGTTTGGGTACACCATAGCTCCCTGAGACTATATCTCAAAAAACATAAAGAAACAGCAGCAAACAAAGGCTTCTGATCTCCTTAGGAGATACAAAATACATACATGTTAAGAATATAATAATACAGACCAGGCAGAGAACAAACAGAAATGTGCATGTGCTAATTTATATATCATAACACTCCACAAGGAGGATATTGTTTCTCTTGGTCTACACCCAGAAGATTACAGGATCAGAAAAGCTGTAGACAATAGATGCTAGTCACATAGGCAATCAAACTGTCAACAATGTGAACATTCAGTTCATTGCTGTATCAAGTGCCTCAAAAGAAGTAACTCCATTCTGGAAGCCTCCGGGGTTTAAGGTATAATGCCAAGCTAGATTTCAGAGGTGGTCTGAATCTTTGTAGGATGTGTGTTCTCTTCATGCTACCCCACGCACTTTTTTTCTTTATTCGCCACAGGTGCAGAGGAGGAGTAAATATACTTGTACTTATTTTTTGGGGGGGGGCAATTACAATGAACTGAGACCCACATATAGTTTCCTGTGGATAACACCTTCCTTAGACTGAGTTACTTTCTTTATGCATTACATATTTTCTCTCTTGGCATTCCTTTAGGCGCTGTTTCTTGTTGCGTTAAGTCAGATAAACCATGAATTATCTACTTTCTTTAACTGTTGCCCAAATCTCTATGGAGAGACAGAAGTTCAGCCCTGGTTGAAGGCTTAAAAGTCCTGCAGTTTTTGTCCAATCTTTAGGCCAGGGAATTTTCTGCAGGATGAGGTTTTTACAAATGGAATGAGAAGTTTGTACACATTCTTTTGAAATTGTGTGTGTGAGAGAAAATAATTCTGTGGGAAACTTAGGAACACTAAAGTGTTATTTCTTTTCTGTGGGACTGTTTGCTTACCTTTGGGGATGACTGTAAGAATGCAACAGAATGGTGTATCTCTGCTTGCTGACTTCTTCTGCTTTATTGACTTTCACTACATTCTAGAAAAAGAAAGCACAACCCATAATACTGAGGTGCACATTGCAATATTATTTTTGTATGTCATATTGTAAAGAGCTTCACATTGATAATTTATGGGATTATTTATAGGCTGGTGATGTCTGTAGAATATGGAAAAATAAACTCTACATTTGCTTATATTTTACTTGATACATCATTCTTTCTGTTTGCCTAATGAGGATGAACATTTGTTTAGTATGGCTATTTTATTAGACGTTAGATTATTAATATTTTACTTTATGTATTTGTGTCTGTGTGCCTGGATACATGTTTCTAGACCAAGTGCCTGCAGTACCCACAGAGGTCAAAAGAGGGCATCAGATCCTTTGGAAATGGAGTTACAAACTTGAGGGTGTCTGGAGAGCTGCTGGGAAAGAAACTCAGGTCCTCTGCAAGAAGGCCAAGTGGCCTCGCTGAGCCATCTCCCCAGCCACTACGGATTTAATAGTTTTATTTTAAAATAGCACCATGGAGCCCAGGTTGGCTTCAGATTCTCTGTATAGCCAAGAATAATCACTAATTGTTGCTTCTTCTGCACCTACATTCTGAAAGCTGGAATCGCAAGTGCCTGGTGTAATCATGTCTATTTATTAAAGGGATGATTTTTAATGTCAGTACACTTTTATTTTAGCAAGTTCTGGAATGGCTTAAACCCGAAGCTTAATTTATTTCTATTTATACAGAATCTTAAAGTTTCCCTCTCGTATATGTAATTTTGTAGTCAGTTCTGCCTTTAGTTGCTGCTCTGGATAGAATCACATTCTGACAACTTCATTTACATCCAGTCATTTAGAGAGCGCATTGGTTGACTTGGAAGTGATTGACCAGAGCAGGCCTTACAGATATTTGTGGAGATTTAAGGCTTCTTATTCTCTTCGAGTTTTTTTTTTTTAATTTTGCTTTTATTGACCATGAATACACTCATTCAACCAATGGTGGCTTAATATCTTCATGTCTCAAAATTAGAGAATTCCCTACACTTTTATATTTATAAAGATTTTTGTCACTCTTGGTGTAACTGCAAGCCCAAGGCTTGCAATCCTAAATTAACTACAATTAAGCCCAGTTAACAACCCTTCATGGGGAGCAGATTGTTTTCTTATGCTTTCTCAGGAAGCTCTTATTTCACAGGAGGTAATTTCTCTGATCCCCGCTTACTCGTGAGGAAGTATGGGTAAGTTCAGGGAGACTGGGCAGGGCTGGAGTTCTGGTTCCAGCACCATGATGGAAGCTTTAATTGAAAAGTTGCCTTTAACTGGCATTAAACCCAGTGAATGGTTCCAGGCAGCAGCTTTGGAATGCCTCGCTGATTAATCAAAACTCTCACATCATAGGGCACCTCATTCCACACTGACTGAGTCTGTCAGTCTGACAAGGATTTAATTTCATAAAAGCTTCCATAAAATGAATAATTTGCAATTCAAAATTGAGTTCACCTTTTCTAATTAGGTGGAATTACAGTTGCATATTATAATTAAAGGTTATGTGACAGACAGGAGTGTTTATTTGGACTATATCAGATTACTTCTCCAGAGTTCTGAATGCTGTAGCTTCTGCAGAATGTGAGTTTTTCAACCTCCTGAAAAAATACCCATTTTTCCTTAGGAGGAGAGTGACTACCTCACTGTGAACTCAATATGCAGCTGTGATCATCTGCATTATGGGAACCCTATTCAAATGTCCCTCTACTATCCTGCCTACAGGTGTTGATATCAGACTGTTTTCTCTTTACTGAGTGCATGGTATCTTTCAGAGAACCTATGAAATCCATCACTATGCTTCAAGTTGATTTACTGTGATACAACTTAATAACGGTTTTGCAAATGCCTCAAATCACACATCACAGCTGTGTGAGGGTACCGCTGCTCAGAAGCTGTTCTGCAGAGTAGGGTCATGCAGGGCTTCTTCTCCACAATGGACAACTGAGAAAGAGTATGAGCAAGTGTTTCAACCAAAGCTGTGATCTTAGACCTTGGAACCAAGGTCCTCTCCTCTACTCCCCCTCTTTGCAAGGATAGAACAGGGAGATGAGTAGGATTTAGGACTAGGTTACCTGGAGCACAAAGTGAAGGTTGGCCTCCCCATGTGAAATGGGACAATGCCTGCACTGTGGTAAGGATTTTGATTAAATGGGATGAGTCTCTATAATATCTTAGTGATTCTACAGCAAAGACAACATGTGACTCAGATGTCTTCTACCAAAATGAACTGTTTAAGACAATTCATCTTTTATTTTGTTAAAATAAAACAGCATAGTTTTTTTTTTCAAAATACTACTTTTTGTACCTGTACTATGAACTTGGTGAGAAACTAAATTCACTCAGTTTTGCACAACTCCCATCCCTTTAGTCCCTTAGGTTATTATTGTTATTTTGCCTTTAGCTCATAAAATAGATTTATCTTGAGTTCAGATTATATCCAGCTCAAATAAAGAAAAACTATTAAATTCATTGTCGAGTTTCATGCTAAAAATGTATCCATCTTAATGGTTAAATATGTTTAATTATCAAGATGTATTAACTTAGAGTTTGGAAAATAATATGAATAGCACACATACATTTTGAAATCCACGGCAATGAGGACAATGGGTTTGTGTTCAATGGAGATGGGTTATGTATCCATCACATACAGTGCACAGCACATTTTTCACCCAATATTAGGCAGAAGTGTTTACATGTTTTCAGAAGTCGTGGTTCTCTTTGATATCTTGTTTTCTAATCATAAATTCTTTAATGTATTATTACAATATAACTATCAAGCCACTAATTCCTCCACATGTTTTAGGAGGGTTTGCAGCCTATTTTTATATAGGGTTGTCACAATATGCTACGCTATTGCAATGCAGTACTCCCTGTGATGGCACTTTTCCCCAGGATCCAAAGGCTTTTGGCATAAATGAGAAGCTACTTTTTTCGAAATGTGTTTTTGGTAACATAGCCAGGGAACAATAGGACTGGGTTGATGTGATGATGTAAATTTTGAGGTAACTACAGACAATGAAGATACTGTGTCTTCTCTACTTTATAGATGTGTGTATCATTACAAAAAAAACTATTGTGAAGATACTGTTTATACATTAATCAGTTATTGTCTTTGAACTCTATTGTCACCTCTTTATAATCTGTTGCATGTATCTTACAGAACAGTCTCACTTTATTCTTAACATAGTAACTCTTGTTTGGAGTTTTATTGAATGTGTTTCTCTGTCTTGCTATATTTTGCAATCCATGGGTGGTAATGATAATCAAATTGGAGTTATCTTATTTTTCTCAGATACAGTGACATACTAGGTCTGAGTTTTGAGATATTTGCAGTTTTCAGTCCATGCAGATTGTTAAGGCACATGTCATATGCAGATTGTTAAGGCACATGTCATTTTGACTTTCACAGCATGTTTAGGTTACTCCTTTGTCTATATAAGACAAAGAGAGGGCACCATCAGCAAATTCTCTGGTCTGAGTTGCTGGGTGATACTGAGTCTGGGAAACAGAATTCTCAAGGACTTGGTTACCTACAGATCTACTTTGTGTCCCTTTACTCTCACTGTGGTTGGGCAAGTGTAAACAAGGATCAGAAGAAGACTTCTGAGGCCACATTCTCCTTGGGATATTGAAGTTGCCTGGAGAATACTTCAGTTTGTTATTGAAACAAAGTTACCAGTTACTACTAACTGCTATAATATTTGTGTACGTAGAATTATAAATTAGCTTTTTATATAAAACATTATTTCTGTGAGATAGGTAGAGATAGCATTTTCAGCATTAAAAGTAATATTCCCATGGATGTCAATTTCTTGTAGTGTCTAAAACAGAAAAGATTGGGCATGACAGATCTACAATCCTAGCACTTGGAGGATTGAAACTGGAGGACCCTGAAGTGCAGGCTACACTGTGCTACACAGGAGGATCAAGGCCAGCTTGGACTACACAGTGATATCCTGACACAGCAAAATCCAAAGACATAAGACAGACATGGCAGCTTATGCTTGGTGTTCACAGCACTTGGGTGGCTGAGTCAAAAAGGTTGGCATGAGTTTGAAGCCAGCCTAGGCCACATATGGAGACTTTGCCCAAAGTATCACTTCATTAAAACAACAAAACTCCTAACCATGCTCTAAATATTTGTTCTCATTCTTGGAGGTAAGTGTAGTCCTCACCCCTTATCAAGGAAACTTAACTTTGCAACAGAAACCATTAGAAAAAAAACTACAGTCGATCTAAATGAAGAATTGTGGACCCTAGTCCGAGTGGATATATCTACAAAACATGCCACCCATACCTAAGGTTCAGGGAACACTGTGGAAGAGGTGGTAAGTGCTAGAGGATCAGGGAGTTTACTGTGAGGCCCTCAAAGTCTCAGAAACATGACTGCCAGGGCATGAGCTGAACAAGGGTAACACCGATGAAACATGCCAAACTGGATGGAGAAAAGTCCCCGAGGCTTCAGCTCCACACAGAGAACTACTGACAACGAAGGAATGCTGGGAGCAGGAGAGGTGGTCCTCCTCAGAGAAGAGTCTACCAAACGGTTGTCCAATGGCAAATGGTCAGCCCTGAAAACACTCATGCAAGTATCATTGTATGAACTTAATAGGGTATATTTAGGAATATATATATATCCATAGCTGTTTATGTATCTAAAAACAATTACTGGAAAAAGTAATCATGAATTTGAATGAGAGCAAGGATGGATATGTGGAAAGGTTTGGAGGAAGATAAAGGAAGGAGGAATGATGTAATTATATTATAACCTCAAAAAAGTAAAATGAAGTCAAAAAATGGAAAAATAAAAACAAAGACAAACACGAACCTAAACAGCAACACAAGTGTTAGAGACACAGCCCCGTGGTCACATACATGCTGAGCATGCACAGGGCCTTAGGTTTGATCCCCAGAGCCACACAGAAGAGCATTGAACTGAAATAAACTAAATTTGTTTGCTCTGCCAAATTTATAAGTTTGGCTTCATTGGTAATGTAGTTATTACATCTAAACAAATTTATTTACATTTTATCATCTTAAAAGTTCTAATGCTGTAATTCTAGCACTAATTATTTAGAGCATTAAGCAATGTCTTAGAAAATAATTTCATGAATCTTAAACTTGAATTTATATAGCATTCTTAATTCTTAAGATGAGATATTTATGTTTGAGTTTATATTTCTTCACATTTTGAAACTTCTTCCCATATGTGAATCAGCTGTCAGAGTAATCACCCAACATTACAGCCCTATGAAGAGATACTCCCTTTATGGCAAGCCTTTCTGCAAAAATGATCATACAGTCTCTGAACACTGAAACAGGCTATTCTGGTTATACCTAATAATCTCATTGTGTTTGTAAGATGGAAAATGGTGACTCTGGTTGTCTTCCAAATAAAAGAAATCAAAGAATACAGTGAGTGGTTCATAAGAATGAAAAGAACAGTAAGTTCACACCAGCTTGCTCTCTGATGTAAACGACAAAGAATACACACATGTTTATTGAACATGTGCTGTGTGAAAAGGTGTCAGCACTGCCCACTAAGAACCTATCATTAAAATGGAGAAGGTCAATAATGTTAGTTAAAAGCTCATGATGGACAGACAGTCCGGTGACAACATACCAAGTAATAGAATACCTACACCCTACTCTAATCTCTACAAGTCAGATCTGTTCCTACCAAGTTTTAATCTCCCGAGGGATGTGATGGAGAAGAAGAGTTCATGGGAGCTGTAGAGGACAGAGGAGAGTCAACTAAGTGCTTTCTGGTGTCCACACATTTGATGCTCTTTTATTGAGTTCTCTTCAGTATCTTCTTGTGCTCATCATTAAGGTCATCTTCCTTCCTACTCTCAGTTCCTGACTTGACATAGTTTTCTTCTTAGCAACATCATTTGAAAAGAAAGACCTTTGATTCTTGAGTGGTCATACTTTGCTGAAGACAAGGCACTGAAGTTTCTCCACATGCCACAACTCTATCCTGCTGCCGTGGTGAGATATCCAAAGCAGAAGACTGATGCAAGTATTTCTGCTGCTTCTTAGTCTGCTGAGTACTGCTGCCATCTAAAACACACCTACCAGACTTACATTGAAGACCAAGACCTAGTTTTCTGGTTGGCTCCCGTCTGCCATTTTACTTGATGCCTTTTCAGAATAGATCTAACTAGAGTTTTCACACCGCTTACCTTTTGTTGTATAGTGAAATGTGTCCATTCTGGGCTTTCCAGGAACCTGTTATACTGCTTTAGGTAGCCCTACCTTGTTTGTTATCAAGGAGTCAAAGATGCTCCCCTTAATCAGCACTCTATAAAAATTATGATTTTTATCACTGGACTGTGATAGAGCCCCTGAGACCATATATTTCTTACTCATCTCACTTAATTCTGCTTAAAACAAAACTTGTATTTAGCTTTAGAAAATCCCATACTTAGTGTGTGTATGTGCGTGTATCTATGTGTCTCTCTGTGTGTATGTTTGTGTGCATGTGTGCTGGAAGAATTCCTACCACCAGTAGCAGTTAAATTATCCACCCACTTGGACGTGGCCTCTTATACTACATATTCCAGTGTAAAGCATGTATCTGGCCTCTTTTCTGGCTGTGGGATTTGGTTGCTCTTTTCCATTCTAGCAGAGAATTGTGATCTGTGAGTCTACTCCTAAATAAATAACCATCTATTATTCTCAATTTTGAGCTAGTGTGGGATTTCTTTTTTAGTATCCTTCTTCATCTGGCACCCCACATAGATTTGAACTCCACACCTACTGGGTGGATCAGCATAAAGGCCTAAACAGTCCACAGCTCCCATACCCCACCTGTGTGACTTGCTTTTACCTACTAAGCATTTTTTTGTTTTTTGTTTTTTTCAAAACCACTACCACAGCAGCTTAAACTGCATGTCACGACTTGGAAATTTCCCAAGTGCATGCATGCACCCCATCCCAAATGCGCATTCCCTGCTGCAAGGTGACTTGTTCAATTTCTGGTTTATACTCCCGGCCCCTTAGTTCTGGTCCTGTATGGAATTGATTCATTGCTTTTAATTTGTCAATTGAAATATATTTCTCAGTATTTAGCCAGCATCAAGGCAGGGAAACCTAAGTGGCTCAGGACTGTTCATGGCACCAGGTTGCACTGCTAGTCGCGAATCTGCAACCACAACATCTGCTGGACAATAAAGATTATTACACCTAAAAGAGTTTACCCGACATCATACCAGCTAAATATATTATTAATTAATAAATAAACTTGACAGTTATATAATGGCAGACAACATTATCATGGAAAATATTAGTAAGTCTTTTTGCTAATACTATGGATTGTATTCTGCAAAGCTTATATGATAATGGTGATATATCCAATTATTGGATATTGGGACTCAGTTTTTTTCTTCATATTGTATCTGTAAGAAAATGGTTTGATAATCAAGCCAAGAATGAGGTGCTTATAGAAATGATACAGACTTTACAGACTAATAATGAACAACTAGCTGACAGGATTAATACCATCAAAAACCAAAAGTTACCTGAAAAAATTAATACTATTGAAAAGGGTAACATTAATTTGACAGGCAAAATTGAATCCGTGTCAGAGGATACTGAGAAATTATCTGAAAAAATTCATACTGCTGAATTTGACAATCAAAATTTTTTAAAAGTTATAATAGGTTAGCAGAGAAAGTATCTCTCCAGGATGGCTATCTGCATGCTATCCAAATAATGTCCAAGGATGAGGTGTTATCTTTAAAGGAAAAACTTCAGACCTTGGAATCACATGTGCAGAATGAGGACGAGAGGCTAAGTGCCTCAATGAAATCACTAGAAATATATACAAGCCAGGAGATTCAGGCTTTACAAAAGACAGTAGTAAAAAGATTTGAAATGATTGAGGAAATTATTGGAGCTGATAAGCAGGGAAAGAAGGTACAAGGACAGGATTTACAAATGTCAGTAGCTGTCAGATATGACTTACTCAGGGTTTTAGCTTCCTACCCTGTACTCTATTCTGACAAATCATCAAGTTCTAAAGGTCCAAAAGCATCCAAAGAAGGTAGATAGATGGATACCTATAGGAATGAATGATCTAAAAGAAATTAAGCAAGCTGTTGTAACTTATGGCTTGCATTCTGCATTTGTTAGGGAGATAATAAAGACATGGGCTTCTAGCATTAAAGCTACACCACATGACTGGCTTCAGTTAGTTTCAGCAGTCCTGGATAATGGGCCTCAATTGATATTTAAATGTTATTTCAGGGAAGAGGGTAAAATTTTAGAACAACAGGGAAAAGCAAAAGGACTTGAGACCTCCCAAGATCAAATTCTTGGTGAGGGAACTTATGCTGATCCACAGGTTCAAGCACTTTACAATGAAAATATCTTGTCATTATGCCACAAAGCAGCCTTAAGTGCTTGGGACAGGACTCAAGAACTAGGAAAATGAATTGAATCATATACCAGGGTTAAACGGGGCCAGAGAGAACCCTTTACTGACTTTTTGCAAAGATTAACTAAGGCTGTACAAATAAAAGTAACAGACTCAGATGTTAGATGAGTAATTATTGAATTTCTGACTTTTGAAAATGCCATCTTAGAATGAAGAAAGATACTTGCAACTAAAAGGTTAGATCAACACCTGTGGATGAATGCATCCTGCATACAATGAACATTGAGACATTTGACTATAACACTGAATCTTGGGTAGGAGAAGCGAATTCCAAAGGAATGAGGAGACATCAAAATGCCAAATGTTTTAACTGAGGTAGAATAGGACATCTGAGAAGGGATTGTAGACAAGGAATTCCTAGGAATAATGTCTCCTCTGAGAATGGCAAGAATAGGAGGACTCAGCCTTCAGGTTTATGTAGGAGGTGTGACAAAGGCCGACATTGGACCAATGAATGCATATCAACAAAAGACAGACAAGGCAACCTGATACCATCAGGAAACTCCTTGGGGGGAGGTTCTCTTACAGGCTTCCAAGTCAAAAGTGGCCCAGTCATTCCATTGTGGAGGACATGTCTCACAAGGATAATTAAAAAATCTAGAGCCTTCTGTAAAAAACCATACTATTATAGATGATGGAATAAACATTGATGATAAATCAAAAATTCCAATAGGAAATAGGAAATGCATATTATGGCAGACTTCTATAAATGATCAAAAACCAAAGCTAAAAGTGCTTACAAATGGCATTGTACTTGTGGGTTTGATAAATATGGATGTGGATGTGAGTGTCATTACTCTAGAATCTTGGCATCCAAATAGGCCTCTTCAAAGGCAGATGTTGAATTACTAGGAATTAGAACCCTATCTCAAGTGAAACAAAGCATAAGAATGGTTGAATGCATAGGGCCAGATGGACAGAGAAGAAAGCTGAGGCCATATGTGGCTAATATTGCAATGAATTTATGAGGCCGTGACCTGCTACAGCAATAGAATACCCAGATTAACATTCCTGAAGTATCAAAAACTCATAATTCTGAGAAGTATATTATAAGGCACTATACACAAAGGTTACCAGTTATTCAGGCTGCACAAGAACACAAAGCAACTAGTAAACCTTTAGAGGTACCAATAGCCCTACCTTTAAAATGATTAATTGAGAAACCAATTTGGGTTAAACAGTGGCCATTAGCGTAAGATAAACTGCAGGCTTTACAACAACTGGTTCAGGAGAAACTAGATGCTCACCATATTGAAGAATCAACTAGCCCTTGGAATTCTCCTGTATTTGTTGTTAAAAGGAAATCTGGTAAATGGAGAATGGTGACAGATCGAAGAACTGTCAACAAGGTAATTTAACCTCTGGGTCCTCTACAATCTGGAATTCCTCTGCCTTCTCTATTACCAAAAAGATGGCCTTTTATAGTTATTTATTTAAAAGATTGGTTTTTTCACTATAGTGAAACAAGAAAAAAACAGAGAAAAAAATTTGCCTTCACAGTGCCTACTTATAATGATTCTCAGCCTACTTGGATAACAATGGAGTATCTTTCCACAGAAATGCTCAATAGTTCCACTCTGTAACAATAGTTTGTAAGTCAGACATAGGTAATAATATGTAAAAAAATGTCCTATATCTATAATTTACCCTTACATGGATGACATTTTGCAATCTGATTCAAACATACATACTTTAGAAAGAATGCTTGAAGAAGTAAAGAAAGTTTTACCAAAATGGGGATTACAAATTTTTCCTAAAAAAATGAAGAGAGGAGATTCTGTCAATTACCTAGGTTATAGAATAGGTTTACAGAAAATTAGAACACAAAAGGCACAAATTAGGAGACACCAGTTATGGACTCTTAATGACTTCCAAAGATTGTGAGGAGACATTTCCAGTCTATGACTGGCTGTTGGGAGAACACCTGACCTAATAATTCATTTAAACAAAACTTTAGATGGTGATAAAGACTTGAATAGTCCCAGAGAATTAACAGCTGAAGCAGAAAAAGAATTGACAGTTGTTGAGGAGAAATTATAGGAGGCACATGTGGATAGGTTGACTCCCAATCTTAATTGTATTCTAATCATATTGCCCTCCAGAATTTCTCCTACAGGAATTTTAATGCAGAGGGATGATATTATCTTAGAATGATTCTTTTTACCACATAAACGAAGCAAAAAAATAAAATTTTATGTGGAAAAAGTCTTTGAATTAATTATAAAAGGTAAATTGAGACTTTGTGAATTACCAGAAGAGACTATAGTACCTTTTACTACTGATGAAATAAAAAAATTTATGGGAAGACAATAAACCATAGTAAAGAGCCTTTGCTTTTTTGGGGGTGAGAAATTAATAGCAATTATCCCAAAAGCAATAGACTTAAACTTATAAAGAGAACTTCTTGGATTCCTCCCTGAATTTTACGTGAGGCTACAATAACTGGAGCCCTCCCTGAATTGTACATGAGGCTACAATAACTGGAGCCCTCCCTGAATTGTACATGAGGCTACAATAACTGGAGCCCTCCCTGAATTGTACATGAGGCTACAATAACTGGAGCCTGTACATTTTTTACTGATGCAAATAAATCAGGAAAGGCAGGTTATAAATCAGAACAATTAAGTAAGGTGGAAAAGAATCCCTTATAATTCTGTTTGAAAGATGGAATTATATGCTATTCTCATGGTGCTAAGGGATTTTAAAGAAATACTTAATATAGTTACTGATTCACAGTATGCAGAAAGAGTTATTTTGCATATTGAAACCGCTGAATTTATACCAGATGATAAAGAATTGACTTCATTATTTATACATATTCAAGATATAATCAGGAATAGGCTTTGTCCCATTTACATAACACACATCCAATCTCATACAGGTCTGCCAGGGCCTTTAGCACAAGGTAATGCAGAAATTGAGCGACTACTGATTAGAAGTGTGTTGAAGGCCTCAGAATTCCATAAAACATCATGTCAATAGCAAAGGTTTAAAGAAAGAGTTTTCTATTGCATGACAACAAGCTAAGGAGATTATAAAGAGATGTCCTATTTGCTCTTTCTAACCAAGCACTACTACCTGCAGATACTAACCCAAAGGGTACTCAAAGGAATGAAATCTGGCAGATGGATGTGTTTCACTTTGTAGAATTTGGAAAATTAAAATATATACACCACACCATTGACACTTATTTAGGTTTTCAGTGGGTAACTGCTCTAATCTCAGAAAAGGCTGATTCAGTAATCACACATTTCTTAGAAGTTATTACCATCATGGTTACACCTGCACAAATAAAGACAGATAATGGTCCAGCATATGTTTCTTAAAAAATTAAACAGTATACTTATTATAATATAAATCCTATAGGTCAGGCAGTTGTAGAAAGAGCAAATCAAACTATAAAGGATATGTTAAACAAACAGAAAGGGATGGAAAATATCCCCAGAAATAGATGACATAATGCTTTATTAACCTTGAATTTTCTTAATGCTAATGAGAAAGGGACAACAAATTGGATTACAGAAAAGTCTTCTGAATTAAACCTGCCAATGTATTTCAAGGATGTGCTGACCTCACAATGGGAGACAGGAGCTGTGCTGCATTATGGAAGGGGCTTTGCTCTTCTTTCCACAGGAGAAGAAAAACTATGTATTAATAAAGATTCACACTGAAAAAGAGAAATCTTTTGAGAAAGAGAAATGACAGCTCATCCACAATAGTGACAACCATACAAGTGATAAAGAAACTATATAGACTTGGAGCAGGGTTCTTCTTTGTCTTTACAGGAAAATACACATCTTCAAAAACTCATGAGACCCTGGATGTTTAGATGCTGACAGAAGAAAAAATAACTATCCAATAAGGATCATCAAGAAAAAAAGAATATGACTTGTAAGGATAGGTAATCAAAACATATATATTTACATATATATATGCTTATGAGTATATAGAACTGGCTTTGGAGTTGGACAAAAGCTCTGTCCTTCCCTAAATCCAAGCATGTTGTTAAAAGAAAAATTCAGAGTTTCTGTCTCATGTCAAGAGCTGTCTGGTATGAGACAGAAAGAAGAAAGAATTTAGATTTTTTTTTTTACATTTCTTTATACCTATTTTTGTCTCTATAGTACCTCTCATTGGATATATATGTCTGTATATGTCTATATAAATAATGTTTAAGTTTTCCGCAATAAACAATGAATTTTCCTATAGTAATCTTTGAAGTTCACAGGAAGAAGATGGGGCCCCACAACAACAACTCCACCTGGTTGATACCATGTCATGATGCTGCAGTGCTATTATAAGACCTGTTTTGGGTACCAGCTACCCAAGATGATTCCAACTTGGTTAGCTAAAATGGTGCACATCTTTTACAATGTTCTGGCTAGACCTTACAATAGGAACCTCAGAAAAACCCTACTCAGAGACTATTTTCAATTACACCAGACAATAATCTTGGAACATAACCATCATTTTACTTTCACAGTATCCCATAGAAAGAACATCGCTCCCATGACAGCTAGAAGTAATTCTAGAAGATGACGTCCCCTCTCCCAACAAAGTTTGTCCTCAGGGTTAGGGAAATCAATTAGTAATTGATTATAATTAGTATAGTGTTAGGGGTTGGGGGGCATTATGTAGGATCAGGGATTTCTTTGAAAAAAAGAGGAAATTGGATGGGATAATAGATTAGGGTGAGCTTACTCACACTAATAATAATGAGTAATAGAGTGAATACTTGTGAGCTATTATTTATAGACAATTTATATTGGTATAGATTCTTATATATTGATACAAACTTAAATTATATTGAATATGTTTGAATTTTTGTCTTCGATATTTGTATATCTAGGCTAAGTTACTTTGTCCTATTGTATGCATGCATGCTTCTATCTCTGCTTAAGATATTTTGTATATTGATACAATTTTAGGATATATTTATTGTATTGCAATATGCATTTCTAATCAAGATACTTATACATTTTGAGATCATGTCCTCATTTGTTGCACAGTTGTTTAAAGATTGCTTAATATTCTAATATAAAGTCTTACTCTTTAAGTTATATGGGTATTAAGAGTCATAGGTCATCCATGTTTGTCATACTTATAGTTAGACTAACCAGGTTCTTTAGATACATAAAGATTGTATTCTGCATAGATATGTAATCTTCAACTACTTCGAAGAATTGTAGAATATGACATTTAAATAACTTAGGGTGCTATTGAAGTAAGACATGATTGGTCCTGGCAGCACTGATCTATTCCTGAGAGAATGTTGAGCAACAAAGACACTCCACTTGAAGCTTGCTTTCTTTTTGGCAAAACTGGCCTTTGGGTAAGAAACTGCCCATGTATCAACCACTGACAAAATCCATGATGTCTGGACAGGACAAGCAGGACACAAGAAAAAAAAACTGTCAAATCTTGCCCAAACAGGGTAAGACAGTTTTGAAAAATTTCCTGCCTCTGAAAATGGTCTGTCAGTTACTCTAGGCCTTAGCCAAAGTTGCTTGCTCCAATGTTACAAATGAGACTTTGGGTGATTGCCCAGGTAGCCAATTGTCTCTTTTATTTGTTGCACATTTTGGAAGTTGCTTGATTGTACTTCCTGTTTACTCAAGTAATATTATTTCTCTTCTCAGGTCTTCATTGTGGTTGAAGACTAGATAGTTGTAGTTACTTTCCTCTCATGACTTGGCCAAGTTATTTATTATACAAGACTTAAACTCATTAGGATAGGATAATTATTGAAACATTTATTACATGTGTCTTGCTTGATATTGTTTATGCTGGTTGTAATTCTAATTTTTATACCTGATATTTGTTCTTATTGTATATAACTTTGTATTAGGCTTTGAACTTTCTTATTTAAACAAAAGGGCGAGATGCTGTAGGAACTCCTACCGCCAGTAGCCTGTAAGTTGCCCGCCCACTTGGGCTTGGCCTCCTATATATGCCGATGTAAAACGCACACATCTGGCTTCTTTTCCGGCTGCGGGATTCAGTTGCTATTCTGGGTTCCAGCAGAGAATTGTGATCTGTGAGTTTACCCCTAAATAAATAACCTCTTATTATACTAACTTCGGAGCTAGTGTGGGATTTCTTTTGTAGCTTTCTTCTTCATGTGTGTATTTGTGTGAGTGTGTGTGTGTATGTGTGTACCGGAGCTAGTGGAAGGGAGGTTACAGGACAACTGGTGAGAATGAGATATTCCCTCCTACCACATGGATTCTCAGGATCAAACTGAAATTGTCAAGTTAATCACCTTCACCTATTGTACCATTTTGCTGTTCCTTAAACTCATTTGAGAACAAAACAGTTTAAACTTTGGTGAATTTTGCTATAACCCTCAGATTCCTTTGTCTTTTGCAGAACTGAGTATCATCTCTGAAGGGAATCTTGCTGCATGAATTGTGAATTAAGATCTTTACACTTTGGGCAGTGAAGACACACACTGATATGTGCTGCTCTGATTGAGCTGCCCCTTTCTCTGCCTTGGCTTGTTTCCTTGAATAAATTGCCACCTATTTTTCAGATGGAGACTTAAGTCCTTCTCTGTTCTGTCCCTGTAAGGAGAATGACACACCCAGTCTTGAGTCATTTTACCTGTTTTGGGAGACTGTCACTCATTTCTGACCCTGGCACAGAAGTCTGTAATTACTTCTCGTGTGTATGAGTACTCCAATTAAATCTGTACTCTCTGTAGGCATGCTATCAAATCCAGAATTGTGTCAAATTTATCTTTATCGAAAATATACTTTGCTAGATCTGTGTGATTTATTTGAAAATATAAAAGGGCTTCTTTTATTAGACTTATACTTTTTGACTCTAATTCTATCATGAATGAGAATAGACTGAAGTCTAGAATAAAGGTCCTGTCCTTGCCTTGGGCTTTCTCTTGCTTTTTTTCATTTCTTGTTGCTTTCAACTGGTTCAACTGAGCTCTGCAAACAGAGCTGAGACAAACACACAACAGCTCTCCGAGGAGCTGCACTAAATATACAAACAAAACCAAACGTTAGAATAAAACCCATAACTTTTTCTATGAGTCCCAGAAATCCATCGCCACCCTCTGTGGTCTTTGTATCCAACAGTCAGGGCTGCCCCAACAACCGATAGCCTCCACACGCTTGGCCAGGTTTTCAACTCATGACCAACTATAGCAAGTCACTTTTCTAGTCAATCACAAAAGATTGTTGCAGGGTGAGGGCCTGCTTGTTCATCCCAGACGCCTGGATAGCTTAGCCCTGAAATAACCACCAGGAATTGTATTAATTAAATCACTGTTTAGCCCATTATCTCTAGCCTCTTATTGGCTAACTCTCACATGTTGATTCAACCCATTTCTATTAATCTGTATATCGCCACATGGCAGTGGCTTACTGGGAAAGATTCTAACCGGTTGCATCTGTCTCAGGTGGAGGATCCATGGCTTCTCTCTCTCCACCCTTCTTACTCCTAGCATTCAGTTCCGTTCCCCCCCACCTACCTATGTTCTACCCTATCAAAATGCCAAGGCAGTTTCTTTATTAAAAAATGAGTTCAACAAATAGAAGGACCTCCTACACCATTTCCCTTTTTCTGTTTAAACAAAAAGGCTTTAACTTTAACATAGTAAAATTACATATAACAAAAACCGTTATCAAACAAGAATTACAGTTACAATATTTATATCTACTTTATCTTTTATAGTAACTGAGGAAAACTATAACTATAACTATCTATCTATTCTTCAATTCCATCAAAGACCCCAGAAGGATATACTATTGTCTAAGTAAACAGGAAGTGCATTGTAAGCAACTTCCAAAACTCTAGAATTGACAGAGGCATCTTGCTGCCTGGACAGCCACCCAAAGTTCTTCTGTACCATTGGGGCATCCATCTTCAGCCTTCAGGCCCATAGTATCTAGCAGACTTTTCCATGAAGCAGGAAAATTCAAAGACAGTTCAGTTACTTTCTTCTGTATCCTGCAGATTGTCTTGCAAACTCTTACATGAAATAGGAACCCCGAAGGATCATCTCATCTTTAGGCAAGTTCAGCAGTCATTTCTTGCAGGTCATGCATGTACATTGAATCAGTCCAGGCAAGAGCAGTTTCTTGCTCAACTGGCTAAGGAACCTCTTCAATGCCTATCTTCCTCTCAAAGTAGCTTGGTACTGCCAGAAACAGACGTGTGTCACTGTCATGAAAAGTCCTAAGTTCTTAAAACATTTAAATGCCATATTCTGAAGAATACCTATCTAACTGAAATATACCTCTATGCATCTAGAAAATCTAACTAACATGACTACAATTTTGACTATTATAGATGACTATTTATTAACCTAATTTCTTAATTATATGTTATATTTTTAAATGAGCTGCACAATCATAATACTTTAATCAAGATCCAAAATGCATAACATATATCAAAACTGACCTTAAATTTGTATCAATAAAGCAAGATCCATACCAATGCAAATTATTCATCTCTATAGCATATGCTCCTTTAAAGGTAAAAGAACATTTAAAAACAACATTTTGAAATATGGGCATAGTTTTGTTCATACCAAAGAAAAAGGTTAAAGTCCTTAAAATAAAAAAGAAAGAAAGAAAGTAGTTGGGTGTGGTGGCACACACCTTTAATCCCAACACTCAGGAGACAGAGGCAGGTGGATCTCTGTGAGTTCAAGGATGGCACAAGTTCCAGGACAGCCAAAGATACAGAAAACCTGTTTCAAAAAGCCAAAAATTAAAAGTAAAAATAAAAGAAATAGAGTTTAAAATAAAGCCACATAATGATGAAAAATACACAGAAAGTCTCAAAACTGCATGTTATTATGTTCTCCTTGAATTGTTGGAATTCTGAGGAAGGAGCAACAGCTTCCAAAAGATATTTGTATATAAATGCTGCTGAATTAATGCAGGATAGGTATTTTGAAAATACCTTGACTTCAAAATTGAAGTCAAAAGGTATGTTTCCAAAGGAAATGGGAGGCTGTGTATTCATTCTGAGTTAAGAAAAATCAGGTTTGATCAAGGAAGACTACCTGAGAAATCTCTGGTAGGAACAGAGGACCAGATGTCTGAGTTCTACATCCAGAATGGATTCAAGATGCTGCCTGAGATGATCAAGCCTTACAGGATACTCCAGTCAGGACTTGATCATAATTCTTAATTTTCTTTAGGTCCCCATAAGATTATTAGTGCCCCCAACCAGCAGGAAGTAGCCTGGAAAACTATGCCAACATTTCCAAAATAATGGACTATGGATATTTTCCTTTGTTTAGAATGTTGGTTACAAGTTGTTATGGCTAAAGGTCAGGAGAAAAGCTAAACAAAGGATATTAGATTCAGAGTTCTTATTGTTTGTTTTTAAAGAGGGGAAGTGGTGTGGGACAATGGTCTTGCATTCTGTCAATTATATTTTAAATAAATGCTGATTGGCCAGTAGCCAGGCAGGAAGTATAGGAGGGACAACTAGACAGGAAGTAGAGGCAGGGCAATGAGAACAGGAGAATTCTGGGAAGGAAGTCATAGCTGTAGTCCTGTCCCAGCCATAGAAGAAGCAAGATGTGACTGCCCCACTGAAAAAGGTACCAAGCCACTTGGCTAACATAGACAAGAATAATGGGCTAATATAAGTTATAAGTGTTAATAAGAAACCTGAGGTAATGGGCCAATCAGTTTATAGTTAATTTAGACCTCTGTGTGATTTCTTTGGGACTTAACAACTGTGGGAACCAGGCAGGACAAAAAACTCAGTCAACAAAGATAGTCTTTCTTCTCCCTGTATCCTGAGCTCACATCTGTGTAGGACACTGCAGATAAATCTCTTGGGTCTTAGTGTAAGAGTGTCCTACTTTGTCTAGCAGGGAGTCTTTGTCACCTGCAAGTGACTTTGGTTCCTTTGTCAGTTTAACAAACTCTGAACGATGGGATTTTCTTGTTCTCACTGAAGCATCGATCTGTTCCATGTGTGTCTGTTTAATGGGTATCAAGGATTTATTAAGATATGAGAGGGGGAACACACTCGCGAAAACAGGATATGGTAAATCCAGTTGCAGAGTCC
This sequence comes from Ondatra zibethicus, assembly GCA_004026605.1. NCBI lineage: Eukaryota > Metazoa > Chordata > Mammalia > Rodentia > Cricetidae > Ondatra > Ondatra zibethicus. The sequence goes on from PVIU01001718.1 coordinate 112,061, forward strand.
TCAGGAATCTTGGGACGGATCACATGCTGCTTCATACTACCTGACTCGGTCTTCATCACTCAAGAGAGTGTGACTATCTTTTCCCTTCTTTATAAGGGGTCATTGTAGGCAGACAAAAAGTACTGCCTTGCCAGATGTCTCAAAGTCATGGACAGTCTCCCTTTAGATCCACAAGGTTACAGCTTAAAGAGAGCTAGTCCTAGGAATGTGTGTGTGACCTATGAGTGTGACCAACTATGACAACAACATCTAGAAGGAGACTAAAACCAAGATTTTAGATAAGTAAAGTGTGCAAATTCTGAGTTTAAATATTTACAGAGGACCAAACTCCCTTATCCTCCAGGGATAGTTATTTCTCTTGTCTTTCTAGTATTCAAAACATTTCTCAGGTCCTATGCACTGCAGAGACCAACATGGCCTCTTTCCTTAGCACCCAAAACAACTGGAAGCTTGGGGCAAATATTATTAATCATTTTCTATTCTTCCTCTCCAAACTTAACTTGGAAGTAAATAGGAAATGCTTGTGCTAAATACCAGACTGATCTCTGGGACAGCACTGGAGTCTGCTTAGTTATTTCTCTGTGTGTTAGATTTCACCTAATTCTCACAGATATCATGGAATGGAAGTATGTCTATCCCACGTACAGTGAAAAATAGAGACACAAAATACTAATACGTAGTAACTTACTCAAGACGTCAAAAGGGGTGACGTGCCAAATCTTGGTATACACAGTCTGTTGAGAGTCTGGATGTTTCCCTCCCTGTGGGCAGTGGGAAGTTTGGCAGTCTCTCCCTTGGCCTGCCTGTGGGGTTGTCAGACTGACCTGTCATTCATGAAAAAGAGGAGGGGAAAATGATCAAAATAAACCGTACAAAAATATTAAATGATAAAAAAGAAAAATTATATCCCCAGCTAGTGGCTAGGGCTTTTGGGACACAAAACTGGCCTGTTTGGAAATCAGTGCTGGGGATCACCTTCTTCTCCTACCAACTTGACATCAGCTGACTACTCTTTCATAATCTACCATGTCCATGATATGTTTAGTCAGTTCCTTGAAACATGTACACACAGACACATGCATATACATAGATACACACACATGCACACATGCCGTATAGACAGAGACATGTACAAATGAGCAAACATCTGTATAGACACATGCAGACTCATGTGGACGTATATACTCACAGAGACACACATGCACAGTTACACACAGACATGTACACACGCATGCACACATGTATAAATACACAAGCTCTGTCTCTCTGTCTTTCCCTCTCTCTTTGTGTGTGTGTGTGTGTGTGTGTGTGTGTGAGAGAGAGAGAGAGAGAGAGAGAGAGAGAGAGAGAGAGAGAGAGATGCTCTAGTCTGCCTGCTGAATCCCCCATACATCTTTAAAATCCCCGATGGAGTTAGAATCAATTCATTTTCAGCAGGGGCTCTCATTTAGGAATGTAATTGTTATCCTGGGAGTGAATGTGTTTAACAAGACTGCCTTGAAGAGGAAGGAAATTCTGACAAAACAACAAGAACGGATTATTGTCCTTTAAATTAGTGACCAGTTCCATAGGGACCATTTCTTTGTTTTCAGAACCTTTAAATGAGTCAAAGAGAGGCTCTGTTTTCCTCCTGTGCTATTCTCAATCAGCTTCCTGATTCTACCCTCCATCTTCTTCTCCTTACAAGCCCCTCTCTCCTTCTTGCTCTCTAGCTTCCTCCATTTCACCCTTCCCAACCCCAGCTTTTTTTTTTTTAACCTTCTCAGCTCCCTGCCAGAGCAGCTGTCCCTCAAAGTCTTTGATGCCTTCCTGTTATCTCTGGCCACAGATCACATGCTCAGGGCTGCAGCTGGAACAGCCCCATCCCTCTCCTCGTATTTGTCCTACAATATAGCTCTCATGACAGACCCTCTGCTGACTCCCAATACTAGAGTGGGTGACCCTCACAGGGAATAGCCTGCAGCCAGAGCTACGTGAATGGACATCTTACAGGGAACCCCTTCACTATAGCTACACCTCCTTTGCATTAAGCACACACAAGTGGAGTTTTGAGATGAATTTCTGGTTCTGTCATTTCTGTCAGCAAACTGTAGCACCTGGCAATGTCTTCAAGTAAGTACTTAACATTGAAAATCAGAGTGACTTGAAACTATCCTGATTTCACTGAACCACAAGTCATTTTTCAAAGTCCAAAGTGTGTGCCAAATATTTTCCCACTCTCCAGTAAGATTGAGTTGAATAAAGAGATGTGAAAAACCACAAATACAAAATACCTTTTCTTCCAGACTAATTCAATAGTGCTTTAAGCCCACTTCCTCCTCTTGAGAATTGGTTCCCTACCTAGAGAAAAATAGAAGTATATTAACTTTGAACCTTGGGAAAACTCCATGGTAAAAAGAATTGACAGAATTGGCAGCACTGTACTTAAGATCCAGAACGCAGCGTGACCCATGGCATCCTAGCAGTGACGCCTAAGATCCAGAATGCAGTGTGACCCATGGCATCCCAGCAGTGATGCCCAGGAGGTTCCTGAGTTTTTGAGGGCATAGAGATATCAGCATTACATACTCCTCCACCTCCACATAAAGTAAGGGGTTCCTGGGGAGAAAAATGCAATTTTAAGCAAACCATGGTTTTGCCGCATAAACATGAAAACTTCGGAACCCAAAGCTTTTGTTCCATGCGGCTAGTACAAAAGATCTTTATCGGGCTCCTTCTCCTGTGCTGTTATTCTGTGAGGAAAGCCGTGCTACACTTAGTCCCATTTGCTTATCCCACTATGCAGCCACCTGCCGACTGATTATTTCCTTTTAAAGCAGGACTACACTCTCCACTTGCCTCCCCCCTCCAGGCAGCTTCAGCACAAAAGCAGCAAGTACAATGATGCTTTGTCGAGAATAGATCCCATTAGCAACAACAACAACTCAGATTTATATATCGCCTTATCACGGGCGGCAAAGCCACTCCAGGCATTTTGGAAAATACAAGCCATTTCCTTTCAAGGCTCCAAAACCCATATTAAACAGCTACCACAGAAAGACTCACTTGAACGCGTGAGTGGGTGCAGGGGTGCACTATGTTCTTCTTACTCGAAATGAAGATGAGGCCAGTTTTTGTTGCACTTCCCACTGCCCCATGCTGTAAATAGTTAATAGGCATGCACAGGCCTAAGGAGTAAGACACCTGCATGTCGAGAAGCTTGCCCAAATGGGAAGCCCTCTGTGACTTTATCCAATTGCTTTGCTCTGCTCAGCGTTTCTTTGGCAGGATCAGGAAGAGACTGAATTTTCTGTGGTGATGTACAGTGGTGTTATTTTCTAAACCAAATTTAAGGAATAAATGTGAACTTTATTCACTCTTTGATTACAAAATTTAAACTATTGAAAATTAGTCCTCTTTAAGAAGTTGGTTTGGGGGGACTGGAGAGATTGCCCTTGCAGAGGGACCCAGTTTGGTTCCCAGCACTCACGTGGAAGGTCACAACTGTCTGAAACTGCAGTCCCTGCAGCATCTCACACCTTCTTCTGGCCTTGCTGAGCAACAGGCTGCAAGTGGTGCACATGTATACATGCATACATGGAGCAAACATCCATACACATGAGAAAAGAAAGGAAGGAAGGAAGGAAGGAAGGAAGGAAGAAAGAAAGAAAGAAAGAAAGAAAGAGAAATAACCCCTTTCCCTTTCAAAACCCAACACTGATTTTCTGAACTGTCTTAAGCCAATATATGTTTATTGAGGAATTATACCTCTGTATTCCTGCCTCCATGTAGCACATGGGCATTTGCATGTACACACACATGTAGCACATGGGCATTTGCATGTACACACACGTAGCACATGGGCATTTGCATGTACACACACATGTAGCACATGGGCATTTGCATGTACACACACACGTAGCACATGGGCATTTGCATGTACACACACACACACACATTCTGATTTTTGTCTGAAGAATCCTAAATACTTTTTAAAAACTTTAATTTCTCATCTCTGTTTATTGCTTAGCGGTCAAATTCTTCATCTAGGATACCTTCATCATTATAAAAATGGGCCATTCTTTGTCCCACATTAAGGAAACATAAATTACAATAAACTCTTTTCTTTCTTTCTTTTTTTTATTTCCACAAGAGTAGTTCAGAAAACACAAGTGTTTCCTCTACATAGCAAAATCTATTCCATATTTGGCATCATCAAGTCTATTTCTCACATTTGTTTCTTTATTTTCCTTCATGAATATGTATGTGGGCAGCAGAAAGCACCTGTGCGGTGGCACAGGTGGCACAGGTGTGGAAGGGGAGGACAACGTGGGCAGTCAGCACTCTCCTACTCTGTGGTTCTGGAGACAGAACTCAGGTCTTAGGCAACTTTAGCTGCCAAGCCATCTTGCTGGCTCTCTCACTGACCCGGATCACCACTTCTAAACATTCATTCCTTGTTAAATCTCCTCAGCTTTGAACTTTCTGCTGCTACAGAGTAACAAAGATCCAAAGAAATCTCTGTGTTGACAGAAAGCCTGGCTACTTTTTGCTTCCTGTTTATTGTTACTGTAATTGTCATTCATCACAGCGGAGCATCTCTTCTTTGAAATAAAGAACTGTTCTTCTCTTGTAGACTCCTTTGCATTTAGCTGTATAGAGCTCTCTTCTCTCATTTTAAACTTGCAATATTGTTAAATGCCAGGTCTCAGAGTATGAATTTAACTAGGATATTTCATTCTGAATAATCTATAAAGGCTAAGACCAGAACACAGAGTGGGGTTGAGAGAAAGAAGTGAAAACAACTTTTAAAAGATTTATTTTTATATCTGTGTGTGTGTGTGTGTGTGTGTGTATCTGCGTAATGATATGCATCTGTGAGTTCAATATCCAAAGAGTCCAGAAGAGGGAGGTGGACCCCTGTGGGTGGAGTTACAGCCCTTGTGTACCACCTGATGAGTGCTGGGAAGAAAGCTTGGTTCTAAGCCATTTCTCCCACCTCAAGGGAGTATTTCTCTTGTTTCTCTTAAAAAGTTGTGTGCATGGAGAGGTCATGATGAATCCAGAATATGGGTTCCTTTATGCTAGAGATATGAAATGTTGTCTCTTAACTCACAGAACACGGTCAGGAGAGGGATCTTGTGGCACGATTCCATCTCTTTCACGTTCACGGTCGTCTCCCTTGCAGTCCAGGACCAGGAAGAATTTGATACACTCGCACTATTTCTAGATGCCTTCCATGTCAAGGACAAGAGCATGTGTCACCCACTGAGCTACTTCACTGATTATATTTCCCAGGTCCACAGACAGTCTCCAGAGAGAGTCCTCAGAATGCATTAAGGCTGACAGAAATCTGTTATGGTCTATGCCTGCTTCTACATCATAAGACAGGGTTTTATTTTAGTGTTTAGGGTCTCACTAGGCCTGGTGAGATTCAGCAGATAACTGAAAGGCCTTTGTTGCACTGTCATTGTGTCCTCCATATGTTTAAATCTTGCCAGATTTCATGTTTTTGATGATTCAGTAATTCACATTTGTAGTACTGTTCCTCCACCTAAGTGCATATAAGTCAGTATTGGCAAAATACTAAATACTCAACAAGTAATTTCTGTATTTACTCATAAGGCTCCTATAAACAACTTGTGTGCAGCAAAAATGACTGAAAAGAGGGGAAAATGTGAAAATCCACACTGAGGTCAAAGCTCAGAGAGAAGGGCAGAGTGTGTTCAACCTGGAACAGGATGAAAAGAGACAGCTCTGGAAGGGACTGTTATTGGCTGTGTCTGTGCCAAACCTCCACAGCCAGCTCTGTGGGAAGGCCCAAATTAGTAGCCCCGTGGACATAAATTAAACATTTCGCTAATATGTAATTCTCCTCTTTTTATCTAATTTTATTCGGATATTAAGAAAATCAGATGTGGTCAAACCTTTAGCCAAATCAGTGAGTAGCTGTGGAATAGCAAAATGCTGATTGTCTTCTGCACTGATTGCAGTTAAAGGTAAGAATCAGAGTGAGCAAGACGTACAGAAAGAGTACTGGAAGTTCAACTTCCTGACAACAGTCGCGAGGGTCTAGTTTCCAATACATCTCTGCAGACCTGAGGAAAAAAGGACACTTTCAACACCGAATTAACTTAGTTAAATCACCTCTAGGAGGAAGAATGGAAATTAACCCAGTGCTTTCATCCATCTGATAAAATATATTAAAAATACTGTTTTGGTTTCCTGTGGCATTCAGTTTTTGGTATGTGGGATTTTAGAGGTGATGGCAATTGGAAAATGTGTATTTTTCCCCCTAAAAGATTGTTGTTACCAAATTCACAACTATTGCTTTGGATACTTGAAAGATTGAAAGCTAAGTCGACTGTAAATCTAAACTGTAAAGCCCAAAGTCAGTTGGAACTTTATGTATCCTGAACAGAACAGTGGTATTGTGTGTTCTGCGCAGTTTTATTTTCTTTTCGCACTGTTCACAATGAGCCGAAGCATGCGCTTGCCTATTCAGCACCTCCTTTAATTTGTAAGCAGCTCCATAAATCTTTCTTGGCTTCTAGGGACATAAAGACTTCTATGATGAAGTAGCCAGCATGGTGGCTTAGTAAGCTGAAAGCGGTGCCCCCACCCCACCCCACCCCACCCCAGGTCCCCATTCTATGGATGGCTCTCTCACTCCTGGCAAAGGAGATGTGGTGTTGAATTCCATCCAGAGTAATTAGCACACTTTAGGATCTCAGCACACAAGGCAGGATGGTCAACACTGGCAAAGATACAGTGACGTTTTCAGAAGGGAAAGGAGAATGGCCAGCAGCTACAGGTCTTTGGGGCTCTAATGGAAGTGCCTCAAGGAGAGCACCCCTGCTTCCTGAGGGTTAAATATGTCAACACTCCATAGTCTGAGGTAATATCTTTGTTACCCTTCCTCAACCGCCTTAGGAAGTAGTAACAAAGTAACTGGGTGAGGTTGTCTCTCACATGCCCAGCTGTGATAAAGAGTTTCAGTCCCTAGAAATGTCAATACAGATACAAGTAACAGGGACTCCGGCAGTTGCAAAGATTGGCACACCCTGAAAATGCACACATGAAACTTTCCGAAGGTGGGCTTACTGCTACAAACCATATGGCTGCATTCCTACATACTCCCTGGCAATTTATCACAAAGGATTTGTTGTCTTCTTTCTGGTAACTGGGGAACTCATGTGAAAACCTTTCAAGTTCCTTGGGTGCCTTGACCCGTGTTCAATAGCCAAACACAGTGTTTTAAGTTAGAAATTCTTTGGAAAAATTGAAACAAATATCTCACTTGTTCAGGGTAAAATTTTTCTCTGAGACAGATACGTCAACACTGAGTAATTACCTGTTTTAGAAATGAATTTCCTTTTTTAGAGTAATTTAAAATTTACAGTGAAACAAAATAGGAAAAAATGGTTCTCCTCCCTTGTGTCCCCTGGCTCCTGGCAGACCTTTTTTTTCCCTATTTAATTGTTTTTTATCAACCGCCACCACCAGCACTATTTGTCAGTGCTGCTGGACTAACATGGGAACATTATCACCATTCAGATGCAGAGGTGATGTTTGTATTTAGTCGAGTTTTGCATTGCACAGGATTGATCAGCATGTGACTGAGGAAGCTACATTCCCCTAGTCCCCCCGGCTCTGTATAGTCTTTTCCCCCCTCCATCCCAGGCTGCACTGAGCCTTTTACTCCTTCCACACGGGGCCTGCCTGTGCATGAGCTCTTTTTCAGGGTTGTCTCTATGGAAGTTTCTCTTTTGTTGTTTATTGATTTTACGCTCATTTTTTTTGTGTGTGTGTGTGTGTGTGTGTGTGTGTAGGATGGTTTTCCCTTGTACAGATATGCTGACTGAGTTTTCTGTCCTGCCCAGTTTCTGGCCTCCCACCAGGTTCCACAGTCGTTTAGCCCCAAAGAAATCACACAGAGGTCTATATTAATGATAAACTGATTGGCCCATTAGCTCAGGCTTCTTATTAACTGTTATAACTTACATTAACCCATTATTCTTATCTATATTCGCTGCATGGCTCCGTACCTTTTTCAGCAGGGCAATCACATCTTCCTTCTTCAGTGTCTGGGAAGGACTGGGGAGCAGTGGGCTTCCTCCTTCTCAGAATTCTCCTGTTTTCATTGACCCACCTCTACTTTCTGTCTGGTTGTCCCTCCTATACTTCCTGCCTGGCTTCTGGCCAATCAGCGTTTATTTAAAACATAATTGACAGAATATAGAAATTGTCCTGCACCACAGATAGATTGATGATAGTTTATCCATTCACATGCTGAAGAACACGTTGGCTTCCTCTGAAATTTGACAGTGATGACTGAAGCTGCTTTGAAGACTCTCACTGAACTTCTTACCTGTCTGTAAGAGTTCAGCTCCCATTGTAAATATCAAGGAGTAAAACTGATACATTGCAAAATGAGAGTTACATAAGGGAACTTCAAACTGTGTTACAAAATGGAATGTCCCTTCTTGCAATCCTGCCACCAGCAAATAGAGGTCCAGGCTGCTCCACACTCCCCCAAGCAGAAAGTATGCTGGATTTTGTCTTTGAACCATAGGTTTGGGAGAACCTTTTGTGCAACAGTATTGATTTCATATTGATCCCATTGCATTCAGTAGTGAGAGCAAATTCTACTACAACTTACCATACTACACATGCTTAAGTGTATTCCTGGACATATGTACACACCTGTGTGCCAAGACAGTGGGTGTGTCTGGCTGTGTGAGTGCTAAGGAAACGAAATTATGATCTTCCTGTTTGAATACTTTGGCATGCAAAAAGATAGGCGGTTATTTTAATTGTAAAAGCTGTATTTTGTGCATGCATGTGTGTGCATGTGCAAGTGTGTTTGAATGGTGCAGTGTGGATGCTGAGGATTCAGCACACTTGTTAGAGTTGTTGCTCTCCTTCTACCCTATGGACCCCAGGGGCTGACTGCAGGATGACGGGCTTGGCACCTGCAGACCCATTTGTTGACCTTATACGGTTTATTTCACCAATAGAAAATGGTAAACTTGTGGTTCTCTGGTGTGTCTGACCACAGGGCCATGCATCAATTCATCTTATAGTTACGTCAGGTTGTTGTCAGTCTTTAGGATCTCAACAGTTTCTTCGACTTACTCACCTTTCACCTTGTGAACTCTCTTAGAGGAAAGTACTGGGAAGCTAATCCACATTATTATTTGTCTGAATGGGTAGAAACAGAACAGATCTTCTCATGACATTTTGCATTGGTGCTGTCTGCTTCCCATTAACCTCACGGTTAAGTAGTGAGGGTTACTGATCCATGCAGCAGAGATGAGTAAAATGTCATTCAGCCACAAAACTGAAAAATATACACATAAAACTAATTTCCAGAAACTCAGAGGAAGTCATGATTTTTAAGACTTCAGACTCATCCCATTGATTATTTCCTACACTTTTTCTTATGGATAGAAGGCAAATCAAATTAGATGTCAAATTTAAGCCAAGATTATTCCTTTAAGTATAATTTTAAATAAAAATTAAACCCTTATTATAAAAGCATAGAAATAATTTGTTAAAGACTATTGGTAATAACTCAAAGACTAGTGTTTTTTTTTTGCTTGTTTCAATTACAGTACATTTACTAAGGCAGTCAGAGACAGTGTCATTCTTGGTACACACCCATGCATATATCACACACACACTCACGCAGACACTCCTAAATATATCTCCCGCTTATTTCATTTCTGAATGATTTATTTTTGAGTGTTTTGCCTACATGTATGTCTATACAGCAAATGTGTGCAATTCCTAACTTGTGCAGAGCAATGCACCAAATACCCTAGGACTGGAGCTACAGATGGCTGAGAACCTGCATGTGGGTTCTGGGAACCAAGCTCAGGTCCTTTGTGAGAAAAGCCAACACTCTCCACCACTCAGTTACCGATCTACCATCTCATGTCACTAAACCATCTCCTAGGCATGCTGGATTTATCAGCCTTTGGGTTCTTAGCTTACTGATCTCATTTGTATTTATATTTTTAGAAATGACTTCCCAGGGGTGACATACATCTGCTACAGGAAATTAGGTCTCAGTAAAACAGCATGAAATGAGTGAAAACACCACTCATTGTCCGCAGATATTTACTATTTAAGTGTTGATGAGTACATAGGAGTAGCAGCTGTGGTTGGCAGTCAACACAATATGGATTTAAAAGATGCCTAACAGACTATGCCATCCGTCACAGTTGGTCAGTCTATTTACCCAGTCAAGGATCATTGTCATCAGCAAAAATAATATACATTTTTTTCAAAGGATGAAGAAAGTATTAGCTTATTTGTTAAAACTATTTTTCTAATTATTAGATTTTTCTATTATGGAGTACAGATGTAATCAGTTTACTTAGAACTGCGTTTTCTTTAACAAATTTTAAAATACATTTGTTTGCAATTTCCATTTAACTTTTAATCGTGTATCCTAATCATTTTCCATGCCGATAAGAATGTTTAGGCATCATTTTCAGAGTTGTTCATTATACAGTGGAAAATACAGGGGGAATGTAAGAGTCAAAAGAATGAACTGGAGGCTGACTGTAAATAATGCTTATTATATTCAGAAGATTTCACCTGGAATTCCTCTACCCTGTGTGCATGTGATCCTGGCTTTCAAATGTCCTCATCACCCTAACAGGTGTCTTGGACTCAGCGGGCACTTTCAAAGATAGCGGGAGGATTGGTGTAAATTGGCATAATGGCTATAAAAGGCACTTTGAGATGTCGACCACATTATGCAGCATTGGCTGAGCCAAGCTGTTATCCTGCCTGCTGTCAAGAACACCATTTCACCACGTGTCCTGTGGACACATCAGCTTAAGTACAATGGAGTCTTTGCGTTCTAGACAGAAAATTAAGTTTGTATGAGATTTATTTTCTTTTAAAAGTCATGTGTGTGTAGAGTAGCAATGAGACCTGTTCTATCTCTTATCATATTTGCTACTTGCTGAATTTAAACAAATATGACAGTCAGAGATAGAACAGATCAGGACACGTTTGAGGGTGGATCCAGGATTCTTAGGCATTCATAGATTCAACTGATTTGTCCAATAATGGTTAACGGCATCGGCTTGCCTCATCTGGGGATGTTTACCACATTACTTCTCTTTGGATAGCTTCTACTTTATATTCCAGCTTCCATATCTTCTTGTCTAGCCATGTGCTGTGGTGAAAAGTACATGTTCCCCTTAGTTTCAAATGTTGATGCCTTCATCATCAAGGCACTAGGATTAGGAGATGAGGTCTTTAGAGTTTGATCAGATCATAAGCATTAGATCATCCTGAATGTAACTGGTTAATTCCAATATGACAAGAACCCTAGGGAACGCGGCTGCCTGTTCAACATCTGAAGACACGGGGAAGATCCATTTTTGAGAATGACAGCCCACACCAGACACCATTTTTCTTTTCTTTTCTTTTCTTTTTTCTTTTCTTCCTTTTTTCATTCCTGTTTTAGATGTGTGGTCTTGAGCTTTCCAGCTTCCAAATCTGTGTAAATTTAATTCTGATTTCATGAGTAATTCAGTTCATGTTATTTTGTTACTGTTCTCCCATGCTTAACTCTCAACACTGAAAAGGGGATGTTTTTGAATTGACTCTTCCTCATTATCCCTCCTAAAATGGTTTACAGACATTTAGATAGTCACCGTCTGAGAAAGATGAAATAACACAGCTACCAAAGTTTCATAAAACGCTTGTCATGTACACAATGTATCCTTGGAGACAGCAAGGCTCAAAGGTAGGGAGGTATTTGCCCATATAAACCACACACATCACATCTCCTAAAACCCTAACCTGTAAGATCCAGAAACTATGTTGTCATTGATACTGCAATGCTCATCTATCAAATGTAGTTGTTTGATAGTATGGAACATAGTGTAAGACGTTGCAAGAGACTTGAGTGTCCTATTATAATACCGGAATTTTCCAAATATGTTATTTTTTTTTCCTGAAAGGAACCACACTGGTCTGTCAGTGCCTAGTTAAGTGAACATGCTTTTCTGTAACTCAAGTACATTTCTTAATGAAATCTCCTTGTGAAAGATTAGCGGAGATTTGAGCCAGCTGCAAATATATTGTGCTTGATTTTGTGAATTAGCTTGGAGACTAAAATTCCTAGAAAACTGATGGTTGTTGGAGTTTACATAATTCTGGCCATATTAAGAATGTCTGGTTATTTAAATATAGTTTACCCATTTTTGCTGTACTATCATGCTGGGCTGTTTTCTTTGTAAGATGAAGATAGCATCTGAGGTCTAATTCATTTAAATTCTTTTGTACAGTGAGCAATATGCTAAGACCCTCTTGTCTGATAAAGATACCTTTGAGACCGTGTCCTTTAAGATAATGCAGCTTAGTAATATTCTGGCCATTCACAGATCACTGGAAATTTCCTCACGTCTTGTTTTTCCATACTAAACCCGCTGTATGCCTTTTCAGTCTTGTGGGTATTTACATTATGACACTCATCTCTAGTACAAAGACATGCATGTGCGACTGTCTGTTCCTTGATTTCTAAATTTTCTTGAAAATTGTTTTTGTTCTTATGTCATCTCTACATAGGTGCTATGAGTTATCTGTATGTGCCTTCATTTTGCTATTTTCTTACTGTTTTATGGTCAATTTATTCCTTCATTTATGCAAGTCCTTCCACCTAACCCTGAGTTTTACTACTTTCAGCCATCAATTATTTCCTATTAATTTCCAAACTTGACCTGTGTGCCTAAGGTTTCCTCTCAACAAGCAGCTAATTTCTTCTTTGGAGCCCCAAAGACATTCAAGTCTGCTTTTATCCAATTTTCAACTTAAGAATACATCAATGTTATCTCCAGTCAACACCTTCATTAGATTATCAATTCTTCTATAGTCATGCTTTCTAATGCCAATTTCTCAGCCCTAACATTCTTTTTTCTTCCAACTTTTCTAAGGAAATATCAAGAGGTCTGTGATTTCAAATATCAAGTACAAACTGGTATGTATACAAATTAGCTTCCAGGAAATAATTCTTTTGAGTTATGAACCCATACACAACCCATACAAAATAGTGTTTCTATTAGATACATCATATGTTTATATTCCATATTTACTATATATATGTGTGTGTGTGTATAAAGCCACATAGGCATATAAGATTTGTTTATGTCTCAAATTAAACCTATTCTTCTTTTAACATGCCTATTGCTATGTCTATAAGTTAAATTGGTAGAAATCTATTAAGCACATAAAGTAGGACATTGCAAACCATCTTTGCAGCTTCTTTCTCTCTGGTCCCTCTGGATTCTATAAATAGACACTGTTATCGTTTTCATTTAGCAAATAATAATGCTGAAGTCATGGAGGTTAATTAAGGGTCACAGAGCACAGGATGTCTTAACATTTATTTATTTTTTGTGTGTATGTAAGTGAACATGCAGACAACTTACAGGAACCGCTTCACTACCTGCATCATGTAAGTTTCTGGGATCTAACTCAAGATGTTAACTTTTCACACTTAGGCACCTTGCCAGCCCAGGAATGGCAACTGTATGTGTTGGTATTTCAGTGGGATCACGGTGCAATTGTATGTGTTGATATTTCAGGGGGATGATGGTGCAGCTGTATGTGTTGGTATTCCAGTGGGATAAGGGTGCAGCTGTATGTGTTGGTATTCCAGGGGGATCACGGTGCAGCTGTATGTGTTGGTATTTCAGTGGATCACGGTGCAGCTGTATGTGTTGGTATTTCAGGGGATCACGGTGCAACTGTATGTGTTGGGAGGTGCCAAGGAGACCTGGGCATAGTCTCAGCTATGGAAATTCATTCCTCCTGTGATAGGCAATCTTTATTATCAACTTGACTGGGTTTAGAACCACCGTGGAAACAAAGTCCTTTGCATATCTCTGAAGGTGTCTCAAGAAAGGTTTACATAAAGAGAGAAAACTCATTCTGATATGTGTGTGACACCGGCCCTTGGGCTGGGGCTCTGGATTGATGAGGATGGAGAAGACCAGCCATGACAGCAGCTTCCTCTACTCAGTCCTTCATAGGAGAACTGAGTGCCTCAGTTTGTGAGTCGAAGACCACAGAACCACTTCCTTTCTACATAGCTTTTGTCAGGTAATTGGTGATTAGTGAGAGACATAGCCAGAAGGCAAAACCTGCCCTCTGTCCTTGTTCTCTTGGTATCTGACTTCTGAATGTGCACGCTGTAGGACACACCTTTCCAAACTGAGGCCCAGGCCTACCACCTTGTCCCTCATAGTCACAGAACACTGCTATGGAAACTTCCTCACAGGCTTGCTCACCAACAATATGCTCTCTCACCTCTCTAGTGTTCCTTCATCCAGTTAGGCTGACATTGGTAATCACCCATCACCTTCTCTGTTACTTCATATTCTTTCCAAATCATTCACTCAAATTTTTTTTCTTGTGAAGTTATGAACTTCTGGGGGTAGTTTTGTCCTTTGTTGCCAATGTGTCCACAGGCAGAAACACACACTGCTCAGTGTCTTTATTGGCACACACATTCTTTGTGCAGTTAGATTTTCTCCATGACAGGTTTTGGACCATTGGATAACTCAGCTGCTCATTAAAATACAGTGAGTTTTTGCTGAATCCATTGAATACTACTTATGTTTTAATGAGCATTAATGAGCTCTGCAATTGTCCTGTGGAGCAAAACTCACAACTCATTAGGTGGATTCCCAAAATGCCTAAAGGTGAGCGGGCACCGTTTTAGATATATAAGGTAATTTCATACTTAATTAGTTCCCACCTTGCTACAGCGCGGATACAAACACACAACTATAGATTAAAATGGCAAACGTGTTGTTGTCTGTGACAAGTCAATGAAGTGGTAGAATTCACAGAGAGCCCGTGTGGGTAGTTCCAGGCCCTTTTCTATTATGTTAATAAATTGGCATGTTATGACTGGATTCACAGAGAAGAGAGAAGAAGGAAGAGCAGCTAAATGATTTCTAAGTGAGCTGATGTTTCATTGTATTGTGTGCAGAACACCTCCATGTCTGCATTCGGTTGCACCCATCAGGGATACTGACTCCCATTCACTGAGGGTTTATCATGGAGAGGGGATTCACACATAAGGCATTTTTCCTCCTAATAAGAAATCTGAATTATAATTTTACTTTATGAATAAAACAGTGGAAATACAAAAATGATCAAGCTACTGGCCTTTGAAGTTAATTAGAACTCAGACATTTGTCAACAGAATTGCTTTGGTTTCTAGTTCTGGGGTCAGGAAGTCCAAAGCAGATATTTTAGCTGGGGTCCTTGACACTCAGTTCTCTTTGGCTCAGTGGTGCTACTGTTCTCTCTCCTCACATACCCTCATATCAGAGTATACTTCTATTGCATCTCTTCTTCTTTTTAAAAAGCCAGTGTTGAAATAGATGACTGTCAAAGACTTTACCTAAAACTATCTCTTTAATATCCATATCTCTAAATATGGCTATGCTTGCTGTGGTTTAAATATCGTTAGCGTGTGTTCTATGTGGGTCCTGGGTTGATATATAGTCACTGATGAGAGCTGTTGAGAGGCTAGAGACTTCTTACTATAAGTCTTGCGTGGGAGCCTTTGGGAAGAAGTTAGGATTGGGCAACATAACCAGGAGGAGGCCATATGATTGGTAGATTTTTAAAAGAAGATGTGAAGTCCTATGTGGTCTCAGGACTAAATCACAACAAAAATGTCTTTCTTTATACAGCGGTCACCTCTGGGTACTTTAATAGTAATGCAATCCAAGTTAATACAGAGCATCTCTCTGATGAGCAAGATTGGCACTGATAGAGAATACTTCATAGTGTAGAGATGTCTTCTCTGGGATGATGGAAAAGAATGAAGGAGCTTAGACCATGTGGCCAGAAAATATGGGATACTGTAAAGGTAGGGTCCACAGTGATTCCAGTGAGGGCTCAAAAGACCAGGACAAAGACAAGGGAGGTGGGAATACCACCAAGGTTCAGGAGTTCAGTCTTGCTATGGATTGCATGTCATCCATTACAGAAGGCTGTGAGCTGAAGGAGGAGGAGAGTGTGATGGGAGAAACTTCAAAACAATGATGATTTCAGGGCACAGAATGTTGGTATCAGTTGCTTTCAGTCACATGTGTTGCAAGACTCTAGAGCAAAGGAAACAAAATTAGATCTGGAAAACTCGCAGCTTGATATGGGAGGGCAAAAAGAGACCCATGAGAGGATGGGCTCTTACCCAGCACACAAGCAAAGATAGAAGGTCTGTTTGCTTTGCATAATGAAAGTTAGAAAGAAGCCTTCTATGGCAACTGAAATCTCATAGGCCTCCATTCCCATCAAAGGACCAGAGACCTTCCAGGGTAGAACAATGTGGGTAAGACATCCCAGGACATCCTTCATAACTTGACTACCATGACTCCCCCCTTTTTCTGGTTTTCTTGTTGTCTGTCTCTTGTACACCCTTGTAACTGTGGTTCAAAAATCCCAGGTGTGCCTTAAATGTCTGTAGCCTTTGGGGTCCATGTCTTGTTGAGTTGGTCGGAATGCACAATGCATGAATAATGCTTTAATGCTTTGGAGAGGTTTTTTTTTTTTTTTATCACAATGCCATTAGTAAGGCCTGAAAGGCCAAGTGGGAATCATGATGAGGTACAGCAGAATCCAATGAGTACAGACCTCATGTAACAAGGGAAGATAAGCTTGAGGGGAGACCCTCAAGATATATAGCAGCATGCAACAGCTACCACAGAATGGTAGTCTATCAGCTAGAAAGAATGGCCTTGTGGATGATGGTCTATGAATCTTCCTGGTCAGTGCACCCAAGGTCCTGAGAGTATCTTCCTTGCCAGAGTGTCTGTAAGTACCACAGGATTTATGCTATGGTGACTGCTTTAAGGATTCAGCTCTTGCTTTGATAATTTCTCCACGAGGATCCTTGCATTTTAGGAAGGAAATATGTGCCCTTACCTCTTACCATGTGTTGGCAGTAGAAAATTTATTTTTAATTTATAGGTTCACAAATACAAGAAACTTTTCTGACCCTCAAAATGTCAGATTTTGGACTTTTGACTTAATGATGGAATCAGTTATATGTAAACTTAGCATTTTCTAGAGTGGGGAGCTTGCACTTTGTATTGTGTAAAGAATGTGAATCTTGGGGGCAGTGACGGGCAGAATGCTTAGTTTGGGTCAGGATTGAGTGTGGGTCTCAAATGTCCATGTATTGAATATTAACCTTTTTACATTTACATATTCATATACTTATTTATTTTGTATATGTGTGCATGAGTGCATATTTGTCTTTGTGGAGATTCATGTACTGTGGCAAATGTATGGAGGTCAAGGAGCACCTTGCATGAATCAGTTTTGTCCTTCAACCAAACAGGTCCTATTTTCAAACTCAGGTTATGAAGCTTGGGGACCTTTGTCCCTGAAGCCAGCTCTCTGAACCATGTGTGCTGAAACTTAATGTCCACCGTGAGATGGTAAGCGACTAGCAACTTGACCTGACTATGATGTGTGGAGCTTGGGCCTTGTGACTTAATTGGATTTGTATGAAGTCATCAGCTTACTCTCAAAGGGAGACACATATTTATGTATATACCATCCTTGCCATATGAGGACCTATCCCATCTAGGGTTCAAAAAGATCATTTATTGCCTGATATGGACCTTTGATCATAGGCCTTCAGACTGTAAGCCAACACAAACTCTTTATATAGTGTCTCAGATATATTATTATTAATGCAACATGGACTAACATATAGGGTTAGGATTTGAATTCAAAATTTCGAGAATATTCATATAATCCATTAACATTGTCAACAGGGTTTCTTTCAGCTTAAGGAAGGGCAACTTCAGTTTAAAGAAACTTATTTTTAAACTCTGCCACATTTTTCTTTCTTGTACTCTCTCTGGCATCCATAGGAGTTTGTGGCTGATGAACATGGTGGTTAGTTTACCCATCCTTTCGCAGGAAATACAACTAATCCTGTTCAAAGATGGTTTTGAAATCTTCCCAATACCACATATCAGGTTTGGAGTCTGATGGAAAATACCAGTTAACAACATACAAGCAGTATTTCTGCCTTTCAGGGTACAAAAAGGAGATTAAATGGATATGAAAATACTACATTTGTAGCTATCAATTAAGGTACAAGGAACTGACTATAAGATATCCAATGTCTGGACTTGGCAGAGGCAAAGTAGACCAAGCTACCCTTCTGAGACGCTAAGCCTCGAATGGAGAACTCTTAGTGTAATCTTTGCGTATCTATCCTTGTCCAGGCATTAAGGGCAGCAAGTCTGCAGCCAGGGACAGCTAGGGGGACAGGGGAGAGACTTGCAGCCAGGTACAGCTAAAAACAGGGAGGGGTCCGCAGCCAAGGACAACTAATAACAAGGAGGGGCCTGCAGCCAGGGACAGTTAGAACGGCGCCAGGAAAGGATGCAGAGTGTAAGGGTGAAAGACGGTGGTAGGGAACGTAAGAGGTTACATTTTATGAGGCTGTTCTTTGGTTTCTGTAAAACACTGATGAATACTGTAATCCAATTACATATGGTAAGCACAGTGCCTTCCAGTTTTATGTCTTAAACTCTTTAGATTGATCACTAGTCTCAATAAATTCCCAATTTTATGTGCTTCAGCATCTGATTGCTAAAGCTTCATTGAGGAATCACAAGTGTAGAATGAATTAAGCTGTTTATGTGCTGAAACTAATGATATGATTTCAAAAAAGGAGAAACATATATTTTTATATATATACAATATATATACTATTTTGTACAACTGAAAACATTCTCTTCTCTTTTATAAAAGATCATTTTTTTAAAAAAACTACATCTTTGTTAATTCAATAAGACTTATCTCAGAAATAGTATGGGTATAGTAATGAAAAATATTCCTGAATAGTGCAGGGAAAGGTAGAGAGGGAAGGAGGGAGGAAGAACCTGCCAACCTCTGACATTATGGACTTCACATCTCTCTTTGTCATTTAAAATTTCTTGCAATTTAAGAGATTCCATAATGATGATCTTCTTTTCCATTTTAATTGTAATTGTGAAGACAATATATTTAAAAGGGAATGCAATGCAAGCTTTTTGGTAGCCACAATATCACCCACAATTTTATTTCCCCCAGGAAACTTGTAAATAACTGCTGACTCAGACAATTACATTGGAGATCCACAATGCTCTGAAAAATAAATATTTCAAAAAATGAACATATATATGTATTTTAAATGATCTGATATAGAGAGAAATATTTTACTAAATTATGAAATATTTTAGTAAGAAAAATTTTACAGACCAAATCTAGTTACTTCTTTGAATGTAGACATCAGTAGAAATTGTGTTTGTTAAAAATGGTAAGATCTTCACTCAGCAAAATCAATTCATCTTCATAGCACAAGATATGATATCATCAAATGACTGAATACTTTTTCCCAAATGTTAGATAAGAAGAAGATAAATAGCTACAGTTGGTGAGGAGTCAAACATTGAAAACATTTCAAAGTTTTTGTGTAATGCATAATATTGTCTTATGTTGAATGAAAAATCTTTGTCACTAATTATTCCTTAGCTCTGGAAAATCAGAAAAGAAATATATATATGCATACATATACATTTCTGTATGTATATATGTATGTATAAACTTGTGTGTTACAAGTGACATAAAACAATGCATTCTTCTATGCATATAAGTTTATAATTATATATAATCATGTTTCACCCTCTGCACTGTGATTATTATTATCTTTAAGTAGCAATATCTAGTAGTATTTTCAAATTGGACATACCCTCCAGCATGTGAGATCATTTTTACTTTTGTTTTATTTAAATATTCTATGCTTAACGTTTGCAGGTACTCCTATAGAGACATGAAAGCTGTCACAATGGATTATGTGTCTTCACTCATCCAGGGACACACAAAGCAGGACAGAGTGGTAGCGAGAATTTCATTCATGTTCACAATACGAAGGTGACAAAACTAGATGAACAAAATCAGCACAAAATTAAAGAAAAAATTATCTGATATTTCTCTCTATTTTGGACTACTTCCCCATGAGTCTGAAATGAATATTCTCCACTCAATATGTTAAAGTCACCTCTGTAAACACCTTTTATGTTTTCTTCTGTATTTCTCTCTGATACCTCTCTGTCCTTGACTGTAGGGAAACTGACTTGGTCTTACTGAAATAAAACCATCGTAGCCACATAAGAGTCTCAAGAGCAAGAAGCCAAGCCAGTGAATGGGACTCAAGCTGTCTCTGCCAATCAAGCAGTTGTCTTTATGGTGGGAAGCTGGGGAGGACCCTCAGAAAATCAAGATGGCCTCATACCTGCTAGGATATAACTGGAGCTAAGCACATTTAATTCCTGCCTCACAGGCGTAAGGCTGTTCCAGGTGATGGTGAAAACTAACAGCCCTAGTTAAGGCAGTGTGGGGAGATCAGTTGTTCACAGGTCTCTGGGGTATGGGCTCTGTGAAGCACAGGAACCAACATCATCTCCTCTGCAGTGTCTGTTGCTGTAGAACCGGTGTTCCCAGGATGAACAAACTATGGCATGTTGTACAAAGACATAAACACAACTCCAAATTGTTAGTACGTGCTGAACATATGTTTAGAGGGACAGCATTCTACTGCGCAGAGTTTCCAGAAGGTTTTCTTAGGGACTAGTCAGTTTTATTTTGCTTTGCTTTGCTTATAGCTAAGGCTACTGAAATCAAATTTTACTGCATGACATCAGGCAGGATGGTTTTTTGCATATATAATGAGCAATATGTGAAGCAGTAACTTTGTTATCAGGAACTTTAAACTGAAACCATCAAGGTGTCAACCTTAAGTGGAGTAATAATCGCTGACAAGTTGAAAATGGAAGAAGGCTTGTGAATGATGACTAAAACTCTTGACTTCAATTATTTCCTTAGTCAAATTTGATTTCCAGATCTATCTTCCCCAGGCATTCACTAACCCTTATCTTGATACAAAATAGCAGAAGAGATCAGCTAGTAAAAAGATTAAATTTATTCCAAGAGAGGACAGTGGGTTAACCTTGTAGGGATGCAAACCTGACAAACTCACCTAGGAGAGCATTGTGAAAACAGGACATTTTGTTTCTAAAATATTAAAGTATTTGGGTCATGTAGAAGACAAATGATGTAGAGACTTCAGGTCAACTAGAATGATTCTCTAAATTGACATAGCAGACAAGGCAGGACTAGAAGGAGAAGAAGGAAATGGAGTCTATGAATGGTGAGAGGAAAGAGTGATGCCATTCATGCTCAGCAAAGGAAAAATCATAAAATGTGAAGGTTTCCTTTCTATATCTGAGATATTTAAGAAACTACCAGAATGAAAAGACCATGAAAAACCGCAGCTGTGAATGATGGGAAAACTTCACACCTGAAGTTACCAGGAATTTTCCAGAGAAAAAGATTTCACTGAGAAAGCTCCCAGGATAAAAGGAAGTTATTTATTTTTATTTTTTATGTTTTCAAGATTGTTTTATGTTAGTTTGATATTTTTATTGATTTTATTGAGCTATACATTTTTCTCTGCTCTCCTCTCTTCCTCTCCCCTCCCCTTCAACCCTCTCCCATGGTCCCCATGCTCCCAATTTACTCAGGAGATCTTTTTTTTTATACTTCCCATGTAGATTACATTCATGTATGTCTCTCTTAGGGTCCTCATTGTTGTGTAAATTCTCTGGGCTTGTGACTTGTAGTCTGGTTTTCTTTGCTTTATGTTTAAAAACCACTTATGAGTGAGTACATATGATATTTGTCTTTCTGGGTCTGGGTTACATCAAAATGATCCATCCATTTGCCTGAAAATCTCAAGATGTCATTACTTTTTTCTGCTGAGTCTCCATTGTATAAATGTACCACATTTTCCTTATCCATTCTTCAATTGAGGGGCATTTAGGTTGTTTCCGGGTTCTGGCTATGACAAACAATGCTGTTATGAACATAGTTGAGCACATATCCTTGTGGTACAATTGAGCATCCTTTGGGTATATACCCAAAAGTGGTATTGCTAGGTCTTAAGGAAGGTTGTTTCCTAATTTTCTGAGAAATCGCAATACCGATATCCAAAGGGGAGAACAGCTTGCACTCCCACCAGCAATGCAGGAGTGTTCCCTTATTTTATTCATTTTATTGCATGTAAAAAGAACAATATTGAAAAATGAAACATTTTAACATGCCGAGGAAGATTGAGAGTATCTAGGATTTTCCATTCAATTAAACTGACTTTTGAATCAGTTAACAACATAGCAACATAATCATATTTTCAGTCTATACCACTTTAAAAGCTTGATTATACCAAATTCTATACTAAATCAATTATAACCATTCTTCTGCATAGATGCATGACCCATGAGCAGCCATCTTGTAAAATTCCAAGCACAACCACACTAATTTCAATTTTTCCTTTTCTTCCACTGATATTTGCTGAAGAGGGGACGTGGCTCAGGTGGAATCAGTTTGGAAAGAGGACAGAGGGGTCGTCTTATGCAAATTTAGTGTCCGTGTGTAAAATGTCCTTGTGTATCCTGCCATAAATGCAGCCATGGTCTCAGTACGTGAAAAGTTCAGCATTTGTACCTGTTCATGGTTGTACATTGCTCTTTGTGTAATAAATTCACTCCCCTAAGGGGAGCTTGGCATTTGTTTAAACACATTTTTTAGAAAAAGCTAAAAACAAATATTTTGAAAGAAAATCTTTCTGCTATGCTTTTCAACTAAACTGAAAGAGAATCGTCCAACACAGCTTCTCACGCCAGTCTTGAAAGGCAGAGTAGAGTGTTCCCAGAATTTTCCTTTGTGCTTGAGAAAATAATGACTCAATCAATTAAAAACACCTCAGAAGCAATCTATGAAAGTCACTTTCTTATTCTGCCGTCAGCAATGCTGATCAATAATTGAGCTCTTTTTATTTTTCTTTGGAGTTTCATAAAAAAACCTGTTTCTCCCATGCAAAATAAAACAAGGGAATAAAAAGAAATTCAAAGTCACTGTGGAAAATTTGTAACCTTTCCCCAGCAGGAGGGAAGTGAACTGTGCAAACAGGTCATTTAAAATGACTAAGTGCTGGCTTGCCTCTGTGCCCCTTGGATGGGTCATGATTGTTTACAAAGCAAGTTTACCCTGGCATGGACCTGGATGTTGACTAAGAAAACACAAGGAGGCTATGACGGGCCCTTTATTAACACCAAAGTGATTATTTCAAATGAGTGGTACATTCTGGAATGAAGAATAGGAATAGCATTTACCCCGAATGCAGTGTACAGACCTTGGCAGGCATCATAAGGACAAGATCTTGGAATGTATTCAATTTGCATATTACTTTATTAACATTTATATTGGCCAAGCAAAAAACGGTCACATATGGAGCCCAGAAGTCACCACCTGCATGATAGATATTTGACTTCATCTAGCCGGATCAAGAGATAAGCAATAAGAGAAGCATGGGCAGCTTGTTCTGGCTGAACCCCCATTGTCTAACCATTTCTGACCACTCAACATTCTTCCTGACTTTTCACTTCAGGAGCCATCTCCCTTCTTTCTTTCTAAAAGCTATTGTGCATTGAGAAACGGTCCTCTTTGATCTCGCGTGTGCCAAGGCTGCAGTGCAGGGTGGGGAGAGTCTTCTGATGAAAGCAATAGGCACTGGAGACTGTCCTGTGTGTGAAAGATGCATTATAAACACATCCTTCTTCTGGGGGAGAGCAGTGTCAGCTGGCACGGCATGCAAAGATTAATCTCCAACTCATCCTCTAAACCCGCTCTATTATCATGAGTTTATTTTTCTTTCTAGATCTTTGAAGTATATCTATAATTTTGTAAATGCCACTATCCTAATAGGCTTAAAGTATCAACTTGACACAATTCAGAGACTCAACTAGGGGGGTGCCCAGTTACATTGGTCTATGGCTATATCTGTGAGAGATTGTCTTGAACGTTGATTGGTGTGGGAGAGCCCAACCCACTGTATGCTGTACCATCTTTACCCAGAGGAGCCTGGCTAGATCGAAAACGGAACTGAACATGAGGACAACGCAGTAAACCAAGTCCAGCTACGGTCAGTGTCTGAGTTCTTGTCCTAACATCTCTCCATGATGCACTGTGACTTGGAGGTACAAGAGGAAGTAAACCCTTTCCTTAAGATGCTTTAGGGCATGATGTTTATCACAGCAATAAAACACAAAGTAGGGCAACACCATAACCCTGATTTGTGATTTCAAATACCCCTGCCTGTAATGCTCATATGTCATGGACCTGTATTTCCTCCTGTAGAAGAGGTACTACAGGTAAATGCCACAGTAAAATGGAAATTACTCTCAGCTGCTTCTGAGAAAGGAAACATCACTGGTGCTGATTCCCTTAACAGGAAGCACATAAAAATAGTTCACATAGTTATTTGCAAATTAAGTTACAATAGATGTCATTTAAAGTACAACACCCACTTCTTTAAGTTGGTGTTGAGATTTTATATTGAGATTTTAATGGTCATCATATCAGCCATATTGATTTCATATAGAAAAGCTGGTTAGTCCTGTAAGATAGAGGCTTCCGAAAATTTAAAGGCTGTGTGATAATGTTTCAGGATGGCGAATGGACACAAAGAGAGCCATGAAATGTGTCTGGTGAGACGCACAGTGTAGTAAAGTTACAGTGACCTTGGGTAGATGTGACTTTTTCAAGCGGAGGAGGTAGAACTCCATGATATTCTATTTGCATCCTTTTGTTCCCACATCCTTAAACCTCATCAAGTTAGCTGGGCAAAGCAACTCACAGAAGAAAAAAGTTATTTTGGCTCACAGTTGTCAAGATTTTTGAGGGGAGACAGGAAGTTCTCTGGGAAATAGACGATACGCAGAGATGCTTGTCTCATGGCAGCTGGAAACACAGAGAGAAGACTAGACTGTTTGAACTTAAGAGATGTGATCTCAGTAACTTTCTTCCTCCATCCAGACCTTATCTTAGTAAGGAATTCTATTGCTAAGAGCATAAACAATTTGAGGAACAAAGGGTTTATTTATCGTATAACTTTCAGGTTGCAGTTCATCACTGAGGGAAGTGAGGAGAGGAACTCAAGCAGGGCAGGAACCTGGAGTCAGGAGCTAAAGCAAAGGCCATGGAGGAGAACTGATTGACTTGCTCCTTGTGGCTTGCCTAACCTGGTTTTTTTTTTTAAATAGCACCTAGGACCACACCACATGACTCACATTGGGGTGGGCGCTCCCACACCAATCAATAGTTTAAAAGAAAATGATTTACAGGTTTGCTCCTAGGCCTACCAGATTGGGGTCATTTTCGCTTCTCAGAGATGGTCCTGGCCTGTGTCCAGCTGACAGATTAGTAGCCAGTATAACCACCTTCCTACTTTTCATCTTCTTCTAATAAGGGCATCAAATTATGACTTCCTTGTTGGATTAACCATTCAGTGAAGTCAGAGACCTCCTAGTTGAACCATCCCTCAGAAACCTTACCTATTAGCAAAACTACATCAATAACCAAGTTTTCTATTTATAAGCCATTTATTCTGCTGCCCTTAAAAATTAAACAAGAAAAAAAAATCCAAAGAATAGTGAGATGGTTCGGTGGGTAAAGTTCGGTTGGTTAGTTGCCACCAAGCCTGATGACCTGATCTAGAACCCTGGGACCCATGTCTTGGACAGAGAGAACCAACTTCCACAAGTTTTATTCTGACCTCCATAAGTATGTCATAAATAATTGTAATACAATTAGCATAAACATACCTTGCTGGTAGTGAGGAGCATGACTGGCTATGATGACAGTCTTCAGTCTCCATCAGGTGGGTTGTTGAATGAAGTCACACTGTTTGAACAACTTGGCTTCTTGCTTATTTGCCATGTTGAATACTAAACAGATGGGCATGGGTACAGCAACGATAGTTTCCGGGAGAAATAAACAGAATATCAATGAGATAGTGAAATTCTTGAGTGATGCTTCCATTGTCATACTGAAAAGGCTCGTCAGTGTGATGAGGGATGTGAGCGAGATGGCTCCTGTGGCAGAGTCAGATGGCTTCAGAGTCAAGAGGAAATAAGGACGAAGATATTCAGGGAGAGAAGATGGAGGGAGAGGAGGGGTTGAAAGGGAGAGGGATGGAGAGAGGAAGACAGGGAGAGAGACAGAGACAGACAGAGAGAGACAGAGACAGACAGACAGAGAGAGACAGACACAGAGAGAGACACACAGAGAGAGACAGAGAGAGAGAGATAGAGAGAGAGATAGAGAGAGAATATGAGAATGCCAGAGATTTTCCCAAGTTCAGGACAGATGATCAGATTCAAAAGAACAGAGGAATAAGGGTCTCCAGCGGGACTGCTGAACATCTTCTTGGGCTTCGTAGCAGGTGATGCTATGCAAAAGTTTCTGAACATCCTCAAATTCAGCAATCCAGTGAAGGGCATGATGACAGAAAAGATGAAATACTGCGTGACCAGGGGAAAGACATTCACTGCTGTGAGAAGGGGTGGTAAGGAAATTACAGCCCAGAGGCAGCCCAGGCGGTAGATGCCAGGAATGCAAAGCCCAACTACCTGTTACACATATAGACAATGCTAGCAAATTGGCTGTAGTTGAGAGCATTAATGGATAAACTATCACGGCATGACGAACCCATGAGCATGATGGTTGTATTAGTCAGGGTTCTCCAGAGAAACAAAACTGATAGAATGAGTATATGGGATTTAATAAAGTGGTTTTCAAGTTAGTCTGAGTATTCCACCTATCCTGTTGTCTCCTGATGGACAGTCCAAGAATCCGGTTGCTCAGTCCATGAAATTATCTGCCTTAGCTGGTCTTCAGCATGCTCCAGAATTCTGAAGAAGTAATCCTAGTGAGGGAATGAACTTGCCCGCAAGAGTAAGGGAGAGCAGGCAAAGAGAATTTATTTCCTTCTTCCATGTCTGTTAAATAGTCTGCCAGCTGAAGGTATGGCCCAGATTTAAGGTGGATCTTCCAACCTCAGAAAATTTGGATGTAGGGTGTGTCTTCCCGCATCAAATGATTTAGTCAAGAAAAGTCCCTAAAGATATACTGAGAAGCTTGGGTTTTTGTTACTTCGATGTGCAATACAGTCAACAACCAAGAATAGCCATCAAGGTGTATCTCATCACTTTATGCAACTTGTTAGCTTGGCAGTAGGCTTGTATGCTGATTTTCTTTATTCACCTCAGTGAAACTGGAAGAACAACCCACACCTTCCTTTTTTCTCATTCTGTGTCCTTTCCAGGGTCTAATGACCCATGAAGGAGACAGACATCAGCATGGATTTTAGTGAAAGAATTCGGACAGTGGTGATATCAGAGAGCATAAATCACAGTAAAATGAGCAAACATGCAGGGAGAGATTAAATCAGACAGGAGACATTCATTAGAAAGTCATGTGGCTATTCACTTACTAGCCATTATGCAAGGTGTAGTGATATTTATCAGTGATTCAAAGATGACTAAGATTAGGGAGACCGGGAATAGCTCATGAATAAACATTCTACAGGTGAAGGCTTACCCTGGGGTCAAAAGCTGGGAGGCTGCACAGGCTTCTTAGCATATTTTCTCAGAAACTCATAAAGTAGCTTATTCAGTAGAAAATTTTGGAACACAACTGAACAAGGCAGGAGAAGACTGAACCCAGATTACCAGAGCCTAGGGCAGCACTGTATTCAAAGTCAACAGTCATGTATGGCAAGGACTGATTCCAGGCAGCATCTGAGGTGGTTCAGAAAGCAGAGCATAATTCATGTGAAGACCATATTTCTGAGCCCCATTAGGTAAATGATGCTTGCTTTCTTCAAGGGTGGGCAGTATGCTTTAAAGCAGTTGATGCGCCTATGTCAGGGGTTTGTGCATGGAATTGGCAATGTGGAAGGACAGAAAGAGGATGCAGGTATAGAGAGAATGCTATCAGAGAAAAGTTGAAAAGTGTATGTTTATCCTTTAACTTTCAGGACATTATTAAGGAGAAATAAATGTTTAGAATGTGAGGAACACATCAAGTGGTTTATGGGAAGAGAGGTGAGGTGGAACAGATCCAAAACCACATAACTAAGAGTGATCAAAACCAGCAGCTGTGTGTTTATTCATTTTGCCAGAAGTACAAGTTACATATGGAAATCATTATGTAGAAAATGTATTTTAAGTTTTAATTTGTAAGAAAAATCAGAGAGAAGGTGCAGGAAAAATGAACTCAGGTTAGTGTGATGGAGGACTCAATAGAGCAGCAATGTTGGGAAAGGCACAAGGTAAGCACAAGAGAATACAAATCCTGGGCAGAGTCAGTGTGCATTGAGAAGGTTGGAAGAGAAACTGTGTGATGCACGGGTGGGCATGGCCTCTCCATCTCCTCTTGCTGGCTCTGAGGGAATGAGCCCCTGCATGGTGACATGTGACAAAGGAAGGCCTACCAACAAACTGCCGGATGAGATAACTGAGAGAGGATATTTTGCAGACAATCTGTTGTCCACACCATTCATTTTCAGGAACTACATTGGCACCCACTGTATTACACGGAAGAAATCATATATATATGATATATGTATATATAAACTAAAGCCTTGGTTAGCACACAAGGCATGAATCTCATCACCTTCCATAGATATATTTCATTATGCTTTATGACTATAGACCCCATCATTGTCTGTCCAGCCACCTCTTTCTCCTACCAGCCGCCTCTTCTCCCAAGTAGCCCATCCTGATTCACAACAGATCCACTCCATTGCTCCTTATTGTTCCTTTCTTTAAACTCCTTTGACCATTTTCTGATTTATCTCCTAGGCTACATGCAACCATGGATTGCTACTAATGTGGCCCAACACAAAAATTATGAACTTCCTTAAAACATTAGTGGAAATTTATGAACATTTATGGAGTGTGAGTTTTGTCAATGTCAGTGCTATATCAGAAGGCTGGACGTACCTTGAGCTGCTCACATATGTGGGCGCACTCAGCCACTGCCATTTCCTCTCCACATGGCCCTCTCAGTCACTATCATGATCTCTCATAGGCTCTGAGTTCCCCTCTGGTTCACTCATGTGTGGTTTTCTGATCTAATGTAAAGACAGTTAACCTTAGGATTTCCTCATTTTTCTTTTCAGAGTTCACACCAGGACCCAGTTTAGCAGAACAAGGCTGAGTGGAAGTGGCTTGAGAGAAGGTGATAGAATCAAACTGTTAAGACTTGCCCCTCACTGTGGGTACAGATTGTACACACAAAGTGTGCTTCTGCTGAAAATTGCTGGGATACCTCAAGTACAGAACTTATTTAAATATGCAAGCCTAAATGGTACACATAAGGCCATTTGATAAGTACTTCTCTCAGATGAATTACTGTGGCTCATACGATGTGTTCCTGAAAATACCGTAACCATACCTTCAGAAGGTTGCCAAGGTTAACACGATTGACGTGCATTGAGATGGGCAGAATGTCCCAGAACCAGCAATTCCTTCCTCGCACTGCATGCTGGCATGCATAGTTGGTATAGAAGGACAAGTCTAGGTTTCCTTTCTCTATTTCAGAAGATGGAATTGCTCCAAATCTGCGATGTATACAGCTTGGTGGTAATTTTTGATGCAAAAAGTGTCTGATTATGTTGTTATAGATGATTGTGCATACAATACCTGTAATTGAATAAGGCACGGACTCTACTATGTGCTCAAAGTCATTGTTCAAGGAAGAAACACCCAGTAGGATGGTGTTCTGTTAGGCCACCTTGCCTGATGGAAGGTCTAAGGCAATTATGACTTGAAAAATTGATTTTAATTTGAACTTCGCTAAGAAATGGAGTAACCTTTTAAGTGAAAAATAATCTAAAGCTAAAAAGTGATTACTAATATATGAAAATAACAAATACAACTTGATAAATATTAGAGGAATAATAATTATAATTTTATTTTCCTCAAAAATTGTTGTTCTAGCCAGCATTTATGTGCTAAATGGGATCTGTATTATTTAGATATGTCCTTTGAAAGACCAGTGGTAAAGGTCTTGTTTCTTATTGTGTCCCAAATAATCTATTGTTACATTTAAATATCTGTTAATTGGAAAATACATATCAAAGATATAAAAAAAGTGGTCTGAGTACAACCATTTTCTATTACAGAAATCTTGACTAAACTATTTGGATTTGGAACACTTAAGCATTTTGTCCTAGAGTATTTTGGCCTTAGCATTGGGAGATACATGTTTCAGTTGACTGTGAACATCAAATACTCTGTCATTCATGATCGACTGTATTAATCTGTTTGGCCATCATTGGTCAATTATGAATCTGCTTTTTGCCCTTGTTAATTTTAGTCTCTGAAATATTAATTCCATGAGACATTCTGTCTCATCATTTTAGCTAAGTGTTGACAATATTTTCTTTAGAAAATGAGCTTAGGCTTGAAGAACTCACATGCCAGAAGAACAGATTAGTACTGACCACCAAGTGTCTCCTGCCTTGGCAACTGGCTACCTAAAGAATTCTTTTAACCTACTCTGAATGTCTAACTAATGACATATGGGTAGAACAGGGGAGCAGTGGAGATACAGATGTAGTCTAACTGTAAAATCCAGCCTCTACTCTGAGTTTGAGGATAAGTTACAAAAATGGAATTGAAAACAGCATTGTAGTGAGACTTCTATGATTTTAAGATGGTTCTCCACGTTAGTGCCTGTGGATCCAGAATAAGGTGTTTAAACCTTCTAGGATGAGTTTCTGTGCCAGCAAAGTTGACAATAATAATCAAAACCTCATAAAATATTTTATATGTAAGGATGCACAGGAAAGGTCTGATGAGCTGCAGGTACTTTCAGAAGCATTTATGATTGTATTCTTCTTGAGCACGTAGAGCATTTGTTTGTTTGATACACAGGACAGCTTCACCAACTAAAATACTACTATTAGTTAGGTGTTTTACACATATTTTTAATTACTTAAATGGGTGCATACTTTTTTCCCAAACTGATCTTTTTCTTATAGGTATTGCAGCTTGGACTTCGTGGAAGCTGGCTCTCATAAAGTCAGTAGAGAATAGGGAATTTGTTAGACAGCATGTTATGGACATGCTGGGCAGGGGTGATGTCACAGCACAGCTTCTACCCAGTGTTGAAGTTCTGCAGCTGGGCCTCTTCTGGGTGTCTTTTGTGGTTGAGGACTGGTCTCTGAACTCACATGAACCAGAATTTATTTATATGTAGGCTCTCCAAGGAGAAGGCCTGCATTTGAGCATGGCAGCTGGCTGCAGTCAAGGGCAGTGTCCCAAGATGACTTGGAGTTTCGCATTATCCTGCAGCAGCTGCGGATACAAACGCTTCTGACCTTAAGAGGGCTGAGCAGCAGCTCACAGCACCCATCCCAAATCTTGTCTTCCCATTGGCTGCCTATTTTGGAGATCTTTCAGAAACATTATTCCGTGTTGTTTTTTAGTGACCTACGATGGCTGTCTACCAGAATGTTCCATGGGATGCATATTTTAGATCCTTGCTGTGTGTCTGGAATTTAAGGGATTTGGATGCAGTGGGCTTTACTTAAAAAATTAGGCCAACGCATACAAAATCCTAGGTATTAACAGGTAGTCTAGTCTCAAATAAAGTAAATTTTATAATGTAAAACAATATATCAATGGCCCAACTGTCCTTGTTTCTGTCTGTTTATATCACTAAGAAATTTTATTCCAGAAATATAAGGGGGTTGAAAGTTAGGAGCAGGATGGGTATAGTATCAAGATACATTGTATACATGTAAGGAATGTTCAAAGAATAATAAAATATTAATAAAATGTAAAATATGCAACTACAAGAAAAAAGTTGGGGTCATAATAATTTAGGGAAACAAATGATCATGAACAGACTAAGCCAGGAGCTTCAAAGGCAATATGTCAGAGATGGGGCACCTACTGTGTGCAGAAAGGACGAAAGTTGTCGGCTGAGTCTTAGTCACAAGAACTTCAGCACCAATGAAGAGGTTGTGGTGGATACTAGGATAGCCCAAAACCAGTCTGGGTTTGTTTGCCAAGTTCGAACAACACTGAGAGAATGGGATGAAAACGTCTCACCAAATCTCAGAGAAGAGTTGAAAACTGAACACTAGGCTTCTTTCAGGACTGCAGAGGACATGCGGTCCCTGTAAGACAGTTGCTACCATACCTGTCAGTGCACCTTTCAACCTTTGGTGCTTCATGAGCAAGTGTGGCTTCTGGGTTCAGGACACACCACTTGACTTAGTAGTGGTAGTCAATGAGTGAGGTCCTGTCAGGCCTGTGTCGAGCCTGTAGGCAAAGCGGGTGGAAAGTGTGCATCAGAAGGCAAAAATTTTCCTTATCTTTAGTTCCTTACATCAAATTAATAACTGTGGGTAAGTTAGAACAGGAATATTACTACTTAACAGGAACAAATGTCAAACTGTGTGTGAGTGTGTGTGTATATGGTGTATGCGTGTGTATGTGTGTATGTGAGTGTATGTCAATGCATGTTTATGTGTCTGTGTGTATGTGTGTGTGCTGTAAGATTGCAGCAGAAAAGAGGAATGAATGTTTATTAAAATAAGACAAATTCCCATTTGGGGGTGATTTGAACATAATTGTTCATAAAGTCAATACAATTACATGATATATGTTATTTCCCCTGATCTATCAGGCATGAGATGGAGGAAATTCTGATTTCTAAAACACAGAAACACTGGAGTGTGCTCATGCGCACACACACACACACACACACACACACACACACACACACACACATATATATATAATATATATAGTCTTCCATTTCCCCACTTATTCCACTCCAGTTCCACCAATCTCCTTCCTCCTCAGCTCCTTCCCCTTCTTTCAGTATGGTCTTGTTTGTTTGTTTAACCTCTTGAGTTCACTGAGGCCTAATCATATGAGCATGGGCAAGGGGTTATTTACCAATGGCCCCACCACTGGAGACAATGTCTCCTGCTCCTTCAGCAAACATTAACTGCCAACAGATAGTTTGAGAGCAGCAGTCCATTGTAAGTCCCTCCTCCCAACAATGCTATCTATAAATCCTCATGGAGGGGCAGACAATCATCAATTAATATTGGTCATCCATGTTAAAGTAAAAGAAATCTTAGTTCCCTTGTTCTTTAAGTTGTATATATATATATATATATATATATATATATATATATATATATAAAGATTTCATTATACTCTTCTTTGGATTCTGTGAAAGTATCAGTGCCATATTAATTTTAAAAAAGTACAACTTACTGTTGTTGGAGGCTGTTCATTCATTTCCAAACTGCTCTGACTTGAAATAATCACACAGAAACTATATTATTTGCAATATGTTTGGCCAATATTTAAGCATATCTCTAGCTTGCTCTTATATTCAAAACTAATCCATCTCCATTAATCTGTGTGTCACCAAGAGGTCGTGACCTACAGGCAAATTTCAGTGCATCTCTCTCCAGTGGCAGCTACATGGCTTCTCTCTGACTCTGCCTACTCTCTCTTCCTCTAGTTGCTTGGAACTCACACACCTTGCCCTATTCTGCTAAGCCACTGGCCAAAACAGATTTATTCATTAACAATAAAAGCAATCAAAAGACTGAAGAACTTCCCACACCAACTTACTTGATAGGAAAAAGGTATAAGGACCAGGGAACTAACTACTTTGCCACTTAATTATAATTCTGATCTAACATAAAAATTGTCTTGATGAAAGTTTTCATTCTTTAAGACACTTGAATTGTGTACTCAAGGCTGTGGTCCCCTAATCTACAGAAAGAAATGTATGTCAGATTGTTTCCTTTTATTAGTGTGTTATTCATACATTGATTATCACATTGAAACAATGTTGCAAATCCTACTCTCACCATTCTGGCTCAAAAACTGCGCATGCTTCCTCTATACTGCAGCAGTATTCTGGTTTAATATTTGGAATTAATTTATAAAATAGCATAAACAAGCTCAGTGTTCTGTCTGTAATTTTTCCAAACCTGATAAGATGGGATAATAAGCAGCTGCAATATTCTAGAGCTACCTTTCAAGCTCCAGTGACCACAAGGCTACATCTCCAAGCCCAGTCTCTGATGAATTGCTTTTTATTGGTCATTTTCATATCCAGCCTTGTAACCCTACTCTTTGTGTTTACATTCATTGTTATTTTTTTTTTTTTGTGATGACGAGAAGAAAACTGGTCCAAGCAATCTTGCTGCTTCTGTCTGTAGTCAAAGAGTGCTGAGCTCCCTTGACTGGGTCTCTGTCTTGCCAATCTTTTCCTGGATACCTGATTTCTGAGCAGATGCTCTTTTTAATTTCATCCCATGTTAATTTTAAATATTTATTCATCGAATGCTTCCAGTCTCCTGCAATCCAGGAGTTGATTTTTGTTCCACATCCATAGTGCTCATTAAATTGTTGCCTCACGGCTGTTTCTTTCAAACAGGGTTAGCTCAAAGAGGCCAACCAGAGTGGCAGTGGCAAACCCGACACCTTACGAATGCACAGTGACTTTTGACTGAAGGAATGGGCTATAATAGAACACAACAGCACAGTTGTTATGCTCATGGCTTTAAATGAAAGAAAAGAATCAGCAGAGAATGGATTACCACTTTGTCACTTGTTTGCAGAGAGTTTCATAGAATTATCGTTTTGTGCCCAATATGGTCTGCCTGCTTGGCCTTTTTAGAAATATTCTGACCCAATAGAGCCATTAAAGTCCCAAAGGGTAGTTGCTCCTGTTCTCTCATTGTTTGTGTTCATCCACACCCATGTTGGGATTAATGTTTCTTTCCTTTTCTCTCTTTGCTGTGACTCCATGGCCTTATCTCTATTGCAGTCCACCTACCTCCCTGCCTGCCCAAAGCTTTTCTTGTCAGCTCACTGACTTGGCTCTCACAGCCCACCTTTCATTTCTTGATTTTACTGGTTCTCCGTTGCTTGCTTGTTTGTTCTTAGAAAATGTGAGGCTCAAGCTGGGCATCTGGGGAAGTGCCCACAACTCAAGACATGACTACACAATATTTTATTTAAAGGCATTAGCCTATATTCTGATGAAATGGCACCTAAGTAACTTATTGAATCCTTTATAGAACTGTAAACTCAAGCCCAAAGCGTCACAGGATGGATGTGGAGAGTTGGGAAACATCGAACCATCTTTCCAGGTAAATAGCGTTAGTCATCTTATGCTCTTTGAAATATCCAGAGGACAAAATCATATATTGCCTCCTTCCAGGTGGGTGGAAGTGTTCAGGGCGTGAGTGCCTAAGGGCATTTGTCCTCCCCACCTCCTATCACTCTCTCTCTGACTCTGAAGATCTCTGAATCTGACTTGCTTCACAAGACATTAAAGCTCCTAAATATAAAAGGAAACATTTTATAGCTATTATATAGGAAACTGTCTATTAAAATTGCCTGTTCATGTTTCATGTAAGACATAGTCTTGTTGTGTAGCCCAGAATAGCTTCCAACTTACAATGATATTCCTGTCTCAGTTATCTGTTTTTAAGGATTACACCTGTGCTGCCCACCTTAAATGTACTTACTAATTATATATACAGGTCAGTTGTGTTGGTCAGACTATCTGTAAGCCTTTCTGTGACTTGCCTCTCAATTTTTCAGCCATCTATAAGTCTTCCCAGGTCTCCTCACTTCCTCAGTTCCCAGAACTGCTCAATCGTTTGGATTTCTGAAATCAGATTGCCTTAGTTCCTTATAAACTAGATTATTAATTCCTTGTCAGATGTCAGGTGAGTAGTTCCTTTTTTTCCCTTCTGAATGCCATAGTTTAGGTTTTATTCGGTTGCTTCCTTAGCAGTGGGGCAGTATTTAGTACTGTAATTTTACTTGCCAATTTTGATTTCTATGCTTCTGGAGTCATAGAAAAAATGTCCCCACCTGGGCAATGTCCTGAAGACTTTCTTCAATTTTCTTAGAAGAGGTTAATATTTATAGATTTCTTTAATAATTTTTAGTTGATATTTGTAACTTATAAGGGATAGGAGTCTAGTTATGTTCTTCTGCATAATAATAGAAGATTTTCAGAGAATTGTTTATTGAGAGGTAATTTATTTTTCAGTGTGTATTCTTGCCTCCTTTGTCACTGTTTTATGGTTGAGAACGAGGTTGAATCTCAGTGTCAGAGAGCCTGTTGAGAATGTGTGCAGTAGCCAGGTCCTGTCTTCAGCATTGTGGTTGTGTGCACATGCACCTCCTCATACACACAAACACATTAGTATAAATGTGTAAAGTTACTTTTGAATTTCATTTTCTGTCCTGTTTTTCAGTGTCTGTTTGTCTGCCAATGGTTTGTTATTTGAATTTGAATCCAGGTACTGTAATGATTCCCATTTTCTATTTTACATACTTCTGGAAATCTCTCTCTCTCTCTCTCTCTCTCTCTCTCTCTCTCTCTCTCTCTCTCTCTGAATTGAATGCTCAGGGTCTAGATGTGCTATAGGGAGTATGTGGATTCATGTCCTGTGCCATTACTGACTTGCTTTAAATACCATTTGGGAGCATTGTTAGCTCCCAGAAACATGTATTTCAGAAGTAATAGAGAGTGAGGACTGTGATAGCAAAAACTCACAGTTAAAAGATAGAGGCAAAAGGATCCCTTTTATTTTCCTTTGAACCAGAATTATGACAACATGTTATAATTACCAGGTATTTTTAACAAGCCTTTTGGACAGCACAGGATAAAACATATAATAGATTCAGTAAAAATAAAAAAATTAAAAATCAAACCCAAAGAATCAGTGTACACCAGAAGGAAAATCACTGACCCACAAGGAAAAGCAGTAGAGAGAGACCGAAAGCAACCTCAGAGACAAACGGGAAATACTTAGCGCCATCCCAGTGCTCTGTCCCCACAAAACAGAATTCCTTTAATGTAAATGATATAAATTTCCCAGTAAGTGGCATGCAGTGAAGGAGTGGTTCGAAATGGAGATTCATTGTTGTGCCTTCTAGGAAGACACACCTTACCAGAAGGAACGAGGCTGAAAGACACTGGATGAAAACGGGCAATCTGTGCCAATGGAAACAAAATGATAGCAGGGAGAAAGGCAGGTAAAACAGGCTTCAGGTCAAAGCCATGAATAAAGCAAACAAAGCCATTATGGGGTAGAGAAAGCATCCAGACCGCAAAACTATGTCAGTGTAAATACATATGCACCCACCAGTGGCACATCAGAACATGTACAGCAAACATAAGAGACTGAACTAGTCACCCACGCAGAAATGTCAGTAAGGAGACACAAGGTTCTTAAAGTAGCTCTTCACACGCTTGTAAACTGGTCATAAGCTAAACATAGTGAAGCTTGCAAGAGGTACGCTTCATCCAACAACGTGTTCCACCTTCAAACTGACAATAGTTCTCTTAGCATAAAAAACATGAAATACTGAGAAATGCTCTGCTTTCATGGAGTTTACCTTCCTGGCTTGAAGTCCTCTGTTTGTTTGTTTTTTTTTCTTTTTCTGCAAAGAAATCTACATATTCTCTGGCAGCATCAGAGGATTTAGCAACTGAATACACTGTTTCTACCTTGTCCTCCTCTAGGTCATCACTAATTCTAGTAACTTATAAGCAAGACAAAACTACCCCATCACAAAATCCATGAAGCCCACTTGTTGGAAGGAGCCAGTGCTGTCACTATGCCCTGCCACTGGTGAGGACGTCTTAATGCTTAGATCTGCTGCTTGGGGGACCAAGACATGTGGAGGCTAGAGCATTCATATACATTCCCTGAAGTCTCTGTCACATGCTGCAGTAGCTCTGATTGCAAATCAATTCCACTTTAGAAGAAGGCACCCACTGTTTAAATCCATCAAGGCTGCCCTATGGCCTTTCCATAACATTGCAAACAGTTATGGTCTAAACCAAACAAACATCTCTGCTAAGTCTAGAGATCCATTTAGGGAAGAATTGATTAGGAAATCCAGATATTTCTTTATTATCTGTAGCATGAATAATAAAAACCCAAAGACAGATATTGGGATTCAAATGAATGATTGGTAAAGCAAAATAGCCAACTTCTAGAGAGCTCTGACCTCTACAAATCTTCAGACTGAAAAGAGAACAAGTTCCTGCCTCTTCCCACCCTATATTCCTGTCAAGAGCTGTGATTAAAGTCTTGTACCACCACCACTTGGCCTTGACTAACCAGTGTGACTGCTGGGATTAAAGGTGTGTGCCACCACTACCTGGCCTGTATGGCTGACTAGTGTGGCTGCTTTGTACACTGACCTTCAGGCAAGTTTTTTTTGTCAGATCATAAGCAAAATATCACTATATTTCCCTTTTTTGTCCCATTATTCTACTTTTCCCATTCATACCATTTGCTTTCTATCCCTATTACCACGAACCCACCTGCACCCCCTTAGTAGTTCCCTACCTTCCCATACTCCATTTTAAACACACACATCTGAAAATTCCAAGCTAGAGTCCACCTATGATGCAGAACATGTGACATTGGTCTTTCTGAGGCTAGCCTCACACCGAAGTCAACTCTTAGCAGTCTACTCTAACTGCTCTGTCACATATCTAGCAATGCTCTTTATCATTATAATGTGGTTTATGTATAAAGTTTGGTGTTGTGGGATAACGTTTTTGTACATTGCAAAGATGAGTCTCTGTTTTACCTCACCTGTCTAAGGCACCGTCTGATTGGTTTAATAAAGAGCTGAATGGCCAGTAACTAGGCAGGAAAGGATAGGCAAGACTTCCATGGAGAGAGAGGAAAACGAGAAAAGAATCTGAGAGGTGAGAATTCTCTAGCGAGACACAGGAAGATGGACATACAGTACTGAGAAGAGGTAATGAGCCACATGGCAGAACGTAGATTAATATAAATATGCAATTTAAGTTTTAAAAGCTAGTTGGGAACAAGTCTAAGCTAAGGCCAGAGATTTAATAGTAAGTCTCTGTATCATTATTTGGGAGCTGATGTTCCAAAGAAAGTCTGACTGCATTTGATGTCTACTTTAACCTCACAGTGTCTGTAAAAAGATGGTGAACTGCTCAGCTGGATAGTAGGTAGAAAGCCTGCTGCAGCTCTGCCCAGCTACTGCCCAGAGCTGGGGTGGGGAAGCACAGCCTCTTATGACTTCAGATCCCCAGAGAGGCAGCGCTAGCAGCCAGCACCAGTTTCTAAGTAGAACCACAAAAGGAACCTGCAGGCAAGACAGGCAGAAGGTTTTTGCAATATTTTGGTGGACATTTCCTGGAGCCAGGTAAGCAGAAAGCCAGGTTCAGATGAGAAAACCTCTGAACGGGTATAGTATGCTTAAAGATGTGCTCAGGTACTGAAGAAAGAAAAGAAAATGAGTAAAGATAGTCATAGAAAAAAACAGTCTTAATAAGTAAAGTCTTTAAAGAGAGAGTACAGTAATTTAAAAAGAATAAGCCACTTAGGAGTGGCAAATACCATAGTGCAGGGAGTTTGGACCCTATAGAATTCTTTACTAATCTAAAAATAAAAAAGGACAGCTGTAGATGGAAGTTTCTGCTTGTCTGGTTCTGCAGCAGTTCAGTCCCAACAAAACACACATAAGATTATACTAATTATAAAGTGTTACAAAGTCACAGGAAGCTGCAGGGGGTGTGGGAAGCCATGTGGGTGCCCTATGGGGTGGAAGCAAGGACAAGTGCAACAGGGGAGGAAGCTAAGCCAGGGTGGATGGGAGCTGGGAGTGCTAGGGATTTCTGAACACAGGTTCCTGGTTTGGGTTCTAATTCCTAGAGCTGGAATTCCAATCCCAGTACTGGACTAGGCTGGTGGCTAAACAGTCTCAGGCAAAAGGTTTTAAATATATATAAATTTGTGCCTCACACTGGGCACCAAAATGAAGCATGATTAATAAAAACTATAGAAAAGAAATTGGGGTTCAATCTGAAGACTGAACCTAAAAACCTAAGCCAGCCAATGACCTTTACCTCGACTGCAGTCTGAAATGGTGATACTTCTTTAGGAATCAGAATGAGAATTTAACTGAGAGCTATCTCCTCCCATTTTATAATCCTCTCTAGTTCTTGGATTAAAGGCATGCATTACTACTGCCTGGTTTCTATGACAAGCTACTGTGGATACAAGTTCTTGCTGACTGGTCTATAAGGCTGGCCAGTGTGGCTGTTTTACTATTCTGATTCTCAGGCAAGTAGATGCCACAACATTAGTTGCTGAGAGACACTGGGTTCTGAAAATAACTACTAATTTAAACAAGCATTTATTTTAAGGATGTCTTAACTTCAAAATGAAAGTCAGAAAATGTATTTCATTGGGGGAGAGGTTTTTCCTTTGTTTTTATAAGAAATAAAAAACCATGGGGTCCCTCAAAATTAATAAAGGTCAGATGTGCCTGGATGAGAGTTTCTGAAAATCTTGGCCACAGACATAAAAGGAAGAAATCAAGAAGAAAAACTGTAAAACAGATGACATATTTGCTAATCCCTCTACATGGGAGCAACTCTGAGACTGGATGAGACATGATAAATCTTGTTGGTGACAGAGTCCTCATGACTTATTTCATGTCATCATTTCATATGGCATGGATTGAGATTTATGTTACCGTATAGAGCAAGCAGACATATAAAGTTGACAGATGCCTTTTACCTGCTCAAACAGAGCAAAGAATCATCTTGATCTGATTTGTGCATTCAGCATGTTCCATATTCATGTTCATGCAAATATCTATGTTACATTTAAAAGTTTGTTTGTTTTCAAGGAAAAAGTCCAGACACCATCGAAGAGAGGTAGCCCATGTGATCCAGCCCCTCAGAATGCCTCCACTGTCATTTCCTCAAAAATCTACATCCAGAAAAACATCAAAGCAGCTAGCTAAGATGGTTCAGTCTAACAGATGACTCCAGCTGGAACTTCACATAAGCCCTACACTTTCCCATCACACAGAGACTGGACAACAAATGATACAGCTAGCTCCCCCAGGACTTGACCATTGTCCAAATTATCTCAGAATCCCCTAAAGATGCCATTGTCACAAGGCAACAGGAAGCAGTCTACAGAACATGGTGCCCACATTCCCAAGATGTGGTGTGGCTAGTTATTGGTCATTTGGTGGGTTATGAATGTTTGTTGTTTCAAGGAGTTAGTTGAAGTTGGTAGTTGTCATGGTCAGGGAGGAAGCTAAAAAAAGAAAGTTAGATTAAGATATTTCTTTCTTTCTTTTCTATTTCCTTTATTCTTCTTTGTCTTCTATCTAGTATTACAAAATGGGGACAGGGATGAAAAGAAAGGAAAAGGGGGGCATATATAGAAATGATAGAATAAATAGGTAGATTATCAGATATATTAAAAAGCAAAATTAGTCTCAAATATTTTATATTGGTATGGGTTTTTGTAAATTGATACAAATTTAAGCTTATTTTTTGTTATTCTTTTACATGCACACACTTGTTTAAGGTATCTATGCAACTCAATTTAAAATGCAATGTAAAGTTCTAGTCCCTAATGCTATCAGGAAAATTAAGAAATGCAGGTTAGTAGTTAGTCATCTATAACAATTAAACTTGTAGTCAAGTTAGGTATGTTTTCAAGATTGATTAGCTACATTGTAGATATAAAAGTGGTCTTCAAACACTTCTGAGATCTACAGAATATGGCATTTAAGTTGTTTTAATAACATAAGGCTTTTCACGATAGTCAGATACATCTGTTCCTTACAGCACCAGCCTACTTCAAAGAAGATGATGGCTCTAAAGAACCTCCATAGAGAGTTTGATTTCAATGTGGCAAAGCCAGCTACCAGGCAAGATACTGCCCTTGCCTCGACTAATGACAGTTTGCTTTCTAAACTGGACAGCCAGAACACAAATTAATTTGATTGCTGAAATTTGCCAAAACAAGGTAGACCAGTCCTTCAAAATTCCTGCTTTGCATAAAAGTCTGTCAGATATTCTAGACCTGCAGGCCAAAGATGGATGCTTGAACATTACACTGAAACTTTGGGTGAATGTCCAGGTAGCCAAATATCTCTGTCATTTCTACAATTTGGAAGTTTCTTGTTCTGTACTTCCTGTTTACTCAAATAATATTTTATCCTTATCAGGTATTTATGGGGTTGAAGAATAAATTAGTTATAGTTTTACAGATGTTCTTGTTATCAAATTCAGAAAAAAGCTTACAAAATAGGTGAAAAGCTTATAAGTTTGAAAGACAGAAAGTTTAAGTTTTATCTCAGAAAATATTTTAAGGTTTAAAAAGATATTTTTAGGTTGGTAATACAAGTTATTGTAGAAATCAGTTTATATATAAAACTCTGGACTCACAAAACTAGGATATATAATAGATCACTTTCTCCAAATTTTCCAAATACATGTGAATGTAATTTTTACCTGATAATTGTTCTTATTGCATATAATTTTACTGTGTTAAATTTAAAATCTTTCCTCTTTGTTTAGAGAAAAATGTTGGAATGTTGCAAAATAATCTTTTTGTAAACTATGAAGATGGGTCTGTGTGTTACCTCACAGGGTTTAACTTCACTCCAATTGGTTTAATAAAGAGCTGAATGGGCAATGCCAAGCAGGAGAAGCTAGGTGGGACCTCTTGGAAAAGAGGGGAACTCAGGGGAATAAATGGAGAGGCAACAATTTGCCAGCAAGATACAGAGGAACTGAGGAGAGGTCACAACCCATCTGGTAGAACATAAATTAATATAAATATCTTAATTTAGAATTGGCAACAAGCCTAAGCTAAGGCCAAGCTTTCATGGGTAATAATAAGTCTCTGTGTCATTATTTGGGAGTTGGCAGCCCAAAGAAAAATCTAACTAGATTTTGGTTAATTTTGTTTAAATTAGCATCATTTCCATGTCTATAACTTTTTAATAAAAATTTTAAAACATCAATTTCATTTTAAAAATCAATTTAGTTAGTTTTTAATATCAATTTTATATTAATCTTATAATCTTTAACATTCCCTTTAACATTTTGAGTCATCATATGGAGGGATGTCACTTTTCTATGTATGATTCATTTTTGTACACATGATTGTATATATCATGAGTATAATTTACAGGGTTTTTTTTGTTTGTTTTTGGTGTAGGAGGTTCTTCTATATTTGTGTCGCTTTCATTAGTTAAATAAAGAAACTGCCCTGGCCTTTTGATAGGGCAGAAATCAGGGAAGCGGAGTAGACAGAACGGAATGCTGAGAAGAAGGCAGTGTGGCAGATGCCATGAAACTCCTGTCTGAGACTGACGCTGGTTAGGATCTTTCCCGGTAAGCCACGACCTCGTGGTGCTATACGGATTATTAAAAATGGGTTAAATCTAGATGTGAGAGTTAGCCAATAAGAGGCTAAAACTAATGGGCCAGGCAGTAATGTACTTAATACAATGTCCGTGTGGTTATTTCGGGGCTTAAGCTAGCTGGGTGCCCGGGAGCTGTGTGGCTGGGAGCTGGGAGGCCGGACCAAAAGCAGGCCCGCTCCTCCTCACTACAGTTTTTTAAGACATGGTTTCCCTGTGTAGCCCTGGCTTTTCTGGAACTCATTCTGTAGATGAGGCTGGCCTTAAACTCACAGAGATCCACGCGTCTCTTCTGCCCTAGTGCTAGGATTAAAGGTCTGCACTACCCACCACTTGGATGAGTAATATTTACATTTTGTTTTCACCATCAACTTATTTTGGATGAAACAAGGACAATACCAATAATAGGGAGCAGCAAGACTGTATTGTTCTTTGTGTAATTTCTCTTCAAGAAGGAAATTAAGTCATCTGAACTCAAACTATGCTGTATGTTTCTGCCATGGAAGGTGGAGCAGGACAAGGCTATGAATGTCCTCTGCTCTATCATCCAGTCATCATTCCATGCTTGGGACAGAGGCCAGCATCTCCTACTTCAGCATGACCTTTCTTCTCCTGTGGGAACTGTGGCTTGAGGAAAGCATTCCCAGCAGGAAAGAGATTTAAATATTTCCATCTATTCATGTAGACTAAGGTACCTTGCAGGCATTTCCATTTAGCAGCAGAAAGAGACATGTTTTTCTTAACACTTAGGACTCCTTTGCTTTCTAATTGTCTTTCTATGTTTATACATTTTCATCTCATTTCTTTAAAAAGGAAGCCTATTACCTTCGGCCACTGAAGCTGCAGATTTCTGCTACCTCTCTTACGAGGGCCAGGGTGTTCAGAAGCTCACTGTGTCATCCATGGAGCAGAGATTACCCCTGGGAGAATGCTTGCTGTTGCTGGCAGTTGTGTACTTTTGGGGGTTTATAAAATGGATACTTTCAATTTTAACAATTTCACCTTCCTTTATACTGTTTATGTGATGAGAAGAATATTTAAAACTCATGCTGGCATTATCATTCAGTGTGGTATTCTGATGAAATTTTTGTAAATTTCTGCAAATAGTTATACGTGATATTTAGAAAACTACACCCACTGCATTTCAAAACCATTTCTATTTTTCTCAAATGCTTTGCATCTTTAAAGCCTCTTAAAATATGACTTCCCACCCCCCCAGAAATCCTAGCTTGGGACCATCTATGGATTTGCGAATAAACTATTCTCTTTGGTTTTAGCAGACTCCTTTGGCATTTGTTTCTTTACATATGCAAACATTCCCTTCTTTAGCTGCTACATCATCTGTAATATTTCTAGTGAAGAGGTGAAGGCCTTGCTGTGGTTTACCATCTGTGTTACATTGCAGAATTGGTGGTACATGCAGCCTGGTTCTGAGCACATCAGGTCTGTCTCACCTACAAGGTTTAAGAAGCCAGTTTTTCTTTGTAACTGATAAGTGTGTTTTTTGAAGTCATTGGATTGATTTTTGTGGTAATGTTTTCTTTGGTGCTTAATTTTTTCATCACTACTTTAGTAGATTCTTGT
This sequence comes from Ondatra zibethicus, assembly GCA_004026605.1. Classification (NCBI taxonomy): domain Eukaryota; kingdom Metazoa; phylum Chordata; class Mammalia; order Rodentia; family Cricetidae; genus Ondatra; species Ondatra zibethicus. Next base: position 156,880 of record PVIU01001718.1, read on the forward strand.
AAGATACTTATTTGTCCTATAACCCCACAAAGGAAGAATTGCATCTCTGAATTTCTAGCTGGAACCCGGAAACAGCAGGTAAGTTGTTTGTTGCATGTGATCAGGATATACTCTGTGTAGTTTAACTTAAGTCCCTTTCTTGACTGTATTTACAAGAGGGGAAGCAAAGGCCACTAGTATCAAATTAAGGCTTCCATTTCAAGTTCTGATGGAAATACTGTCAGCATTTGACTATAAATCTAACCAGGACATCTATTGTTTCTTCTTTCCTTACTTACATACACTGAAAGAGCATGTCTAGAGAATTTGGAACTACAACTTTTTCTTTTCCATAATCATAATTAAGCATCTCTTACTGACCCACTCATGGTTAATTCTTTTAAAATATTTGATTATGTTTCTTATTAGACATAGAGATGCTTATTTTTTTGTTTATCTTGACTTTTACTGTCTTTACTTCTGTTCAGGATTCCTCTCCCACTTCTAGTCCTGTCATATTTAAATAACTGAGATTTTTCTCTATAGACACCATGTGGTAGTTTGAATAAGAATGACCCCTAGAGGTTCACATACCTGAATGATTAGACATTAAGTAGTGGGATTACTTGACAAGGATCAGAAGGTATGGCCTTGAAGAAAATTTGTCATTTGAGTGGGCTATGCATTTTTAAAAGCCCATAGCAGGCTCCATCTCTATCTCTCTCTGTCTGTTTTGCTGTCTCAGTCTCTCTCTCTCTCTCTCTCTCTCTCTCTCTCTCTCTCTCTCTCTGTCTTTCTATTTCAATGACTTCTCTAGCACCATCAGCACCATGTCTAGCATCTCTTTACAGCAAGAGAATAGTGACTAAGACAGACATTGTTACTACAAGTGGGCCATTTATGTGATAGGCCTGACTATGATATTTGTTGGAGAAATATGGAAGGCTTTGGGACTTTGGGCTAAAAAAAGTGTCTAGATGCTTTAAGGAGGAATTAATAAACCATCCTTGTAGAAGCATGGGAAACAGTGCTGGGAAAATTTGAGCAAGGAAGCACAGCTCATGTTTTCAGAGAGGAACAACAATAATAAGTGGCCTAGAGACCATTCTTGTGATATTTTGTCAAGGAATATGGTTGTTTTTGGCCTTATCCTAAAAATCTTTCTCTGGCTGAATTAAAATGATTTGGATTAAGGGAATTGGCAGAGAAGATTTCAAGATAACTTATACTAACTGTTTCATGTAGCTGTTAGTGGTCACCTATGCAGACCTACAGTGAAAAAGAGAAAGTAGAATTAAATAAAATACAAAATGTACAGTTTGAGGAGAAAAGGAGCATCAGGAAGTGTAATGGATCTTTCTCCGTTGTTCAAGGGGACGAAAAGTTCAAAGAAAATGCTCTTGATAAACGGAATAAAGGGAGTGGTGACCTCAGGTCAACCTCATTCGCTTAAACTTCCAACCGGTGAAAAGGAAGTAAAGGAAAACTTAACAGTGAAGCAGACTAGTGGGAAAAGACAGCTGATGCAGATGTAACTGAATGTGGGGGGTAATTCCAGTCCTACCATGTAGCAGAACTTGGCAACTTTAATCACATGGTTCTGTCTTTAGAGTCAAGGATACAAGAAATAGGTTGTGGAATCTCCCTCTACTGCAAAGAAAAGCTCCTGAGGCCAGATGTGTGTCAGGGATGTTCCTTTATGGAGGTTGAGAGAGGCCATTGCATGAAGCTATGATGTTGAAACCAGGAATGCCTTGGAAATCAAAGGTGCTGAAGATGCCAGAGTCATAGAATACCTTCCAAAGAAAACTACCAACCAATTGTGGAACCAGGTCAAGAGAGAGAAGTGTGTTGTAGTCAATGAAGCTGAAAGAAGTTGGAGATCTCAATAGTGTTTTGATATCATATAGCAAGGTGGAGATTTTGGAGTTTACCCTGTTAGATTTTGGCCTTGATTTGATCAATAGTATTTTGATATCATATATCAAGATAGAGATTTTGGCGTTTACCCTGTTAGGTTTTGGTCTTGATTTGGTCTAGCAATTCCTCACTATGCTTCGTTCTTCCCTTTTAGAATGGTAATGTATATTCTGTGCCATTGCATGCTAGAAGTATGTGGTCTTCATTTTTATTTTGATTTTTGTTCATAGAATTAGAGTAAAAAGATTGCCCCAAGTTTAATAACAGTGATTGAGATCTGGCTTTTGAAACAGAGCTGAGAGTGTGAAAGACTTGGGGACTCCAGAAGTTCAGCTGAATACATTTTTGCATTATGATAGTTACAAGTCTAAGGGGCCGAGGGAGTAGAGTGTGGTGGTCTGAATAAGAATGGCTCCCATAGGCTCATATATTTGAATGATTAGTCATCAGGGAGGTGTAGTTTTGTTGTAGGAAATGTGTTACCTGGGTGAGCTTGAGGTCCCAACTGAGGCTTTTTTAGAAGAATGTGTCACCTGGGTAGACTTGAGGTTTCAAACACCCATGCCACATCCAGTCTTGCTCTCTTGCCTGTGAATTAGGATACAGCTCTCAACTCCTTTTCCAGCATCATGCCTGCCATGACTGTTACCATGTTCCCTACCAAAATGATAACGAATTAAACCCCTGAAACTCTAAGCAAGCCTCTTGTAAGAATTGTCTTCATCTCTTCACAGCAAGAGAGATGTGACTAACCCACATTGTACACTAGGTCACTCATTCCTTGCCTGCTTTGGAGAAGATAAAGGGATTATTTCTTATCTTGTAATACTTGTATTTGGTTGGCCCTTTATTAGCTGTTGTTTCCCACAACACAATCAAGCTCCAGGACAAAATAAGAGCCTCTTCAAACACTAGCATTTTGGTTTCAATGTATGGGAAGAAGAAGATACAGAAATTGCTGTATGATCCCTACTACTGTTGACATTTTATTCAAATGTATATACTGAGATCTCATTAAAGGAAAAGAAGAGTCTACAAGGAGCTTCTTGCCCGTGTAGTATTACTGAAATGCAAATGTGTTTCATCTTTTCTCTAATGTCTTTGTAAGTAACAGTATTGATAGACACAGGATCCTCTTGGATTGTTTTTGTCATGGTCTTCAAATGACAAAAAATTATAATGGGAGCTTAGTATCCATGTCCCTTCTATGGAAAAGTAATCTGTTTTTGTATTCAATTTGCTACACAAATTCACATCTTTAAGATTGCCATTGTTTCCTTGATTTTTAATAGTTTACTACTTCTATTATGTCTTTCCATAAAAAAAAGAGACACTTGACCTCAACACTTACCAAATGAATCTATTCAGCCAGGAAAACATACCTCACACTGATTTCCATAAAGATAATAAATCTGAAAGATAAATAGTATTGATAATTTTGTAGCAAATACAGTCAAAGCAGTTGAAAATCATCCAGCCTTGTAGAGTAGAGTCAATGCCATCGTCAGACTATTAGATTCTGAAGGTCATGAGTCTTTGCTCTAAAACATCACTTGTAGGAAGGAGTTTGAGCAAAAAATATTGTATTTTCATAGACCCAGCAATAATATTTTGTTTCATGCTGTGTCAAATGACTATATTTTTGATATATAAAAGAACATGATATAGCTGTCATAGAATCAGTTAAAATGTTTGTAAAGTTACCATGAAATTGCCTTTGATAATTTCAATAATAATGGCGAGAGTTAACTCTTAAAGTGTTAAATTATATTGTGTGATGATGCTGCCAGTGTATTCCATGCCCATCTATTTCATGTAAAATAGATAATACACACATTGAAATATTCGCAAGAGCCATTGCTTTCACTGGATTGAACTGTCATCTGGTCTAATAACGTGAAACTCTTATTTCACTTCAATGTCAGAAACAATATCATACTCGGGTTTTTTGACAAGCTGTGTTTTCGTTTACTGAATTATCCTGGAAGACTGAAAAACTGACTCTAGTGTCTTACGAGACAATAAGTGAAGTCGAATTCGCCAAGCATTATTTTCATGTATGTAGAGCAGGGTCCCAGATGATGGAGTTATAATGCAAACTTGGCCCCTGCATAGAACTCAGAAACTCATAGTGAACCTTGATAGTTGGAAACATGTTTAATTCCCTGAATTAATAAAGTATACTTTTGTGTTTGGGAAGCAGATTTTAAACAGTATATTTCCTACTTCAAACACCTGAAAAAAATAGTTTTACATATGAACAACTATATACATGGGTGTATGTAACTTATTACTGAGAACATTGTGTTATTATCATTATAGTATATCTCATTACTTTGTGGAAGTTTTACTAAGCCTTACTTTCCGTTGCACAGAACCACAAGTTTTACTCTCATGTGGCCCAGTTCTGTCACTCAACAGTCACTTTCCTTGTCCCCAGCCAGTCCATCCTTTCAAAGGTCCTGTTCATCATGGCAAAGACACCCCATTGTGTTCATGTTCATATCTCACACTCTGAAAGTCTAGATTGTACTCATGGCAGAGAGCACATCACATAGGTTTAATGATGCAGGCATAGATATCTGAAGGACAGTCTCTAGTCCTTCCTGACCTATCTTTCTGCACAGAAAGATGACCTCCCAATGAAACAAGGAAACATTGATACAATTCTCAGCAAAATGTCCCAGATATCAAATATCATTCTGTTGCAATTGAGTCTACTGATTTTCATGATAAAATTAATCCATTTCAAAGTATTCCATTCAGGCTGTTTCATCCAACTCACATGTTCATGCATACATTTTCGCAATATTGTGGCTGAATCCATCCACACCCAGTGACCTTGTTTACCAACACAGAGACACTTGCACACATCTACTATCCATGTCCAGAGCTTCTGTATTCACAATAACTTGGAAATGGAATCTACCTAGCTGTTCATCAACTAAGGAAGGCTTGATGAAATGAGACTCAAGGACACAATGCAGAATTCTATAAAGCTTCAAAGAAAAATGGAATTTGCAGATACATAAATGAAATTGGAAAATATAACAGTGTGATAATTCAGGACAGACAAACATCACATGTTCTCTATACTTTGTGGGTTCTACCTTCAGAACTTCAGACTTGATTTTAAGTTGGAGTAAATGTTTGCAGAACCCAAAAGGCTGTAAGAGGCCATGATAAGAAAAGGCACTGAAGGAGGTAGACATGGTTGAACATATAGTTTGTGCTTACAGATCCTACTACCTATAACAGTGATCTGCTTGGAAAGCAATACAAGTACAATAATGTTACACATCATGGGAGTAACCAACCACTTTCTTATTGGATTTGAGCCTCACGTTATGGGATGGAACTCACTCTTGACACTGCTAAAATGGCCAAGAACGCAAAACTGGATAGGCCATGGGCCTAAGGAAAAACCTACTACAATTGTTCTGTTAAAGGAACATAGTAATGACATGACTTCTAAAAGATATACTGGTATACCCATGGTTCGGTGCCTTGCTCAGCACTCATCAGTTAAGTATCTTATTACAGTAGATGGTAGTTAGCACAGAAACCCACAACTGGACAGTTCCAGAGTAGAAAGACTTTGGCAGATAACAGAGTGTCTCCATTAAAACCTTGTTCTCAGGGCTCAGAGAACCATGTCTAGAGGATGTAGAAATATTTGAAGAACCAGAAGTGGGTGGATGGGCCAAAGAAACAGTGTCTTCTTTACCCAACAGAACTAATGCATATATGAACTCACAGAAATTGTGATGGCACACACAAGACCTGCAATGAGCAGAGGAGAGAGATACAAAAGGAGTCACACCCAAACCAAGAATCTATTTGCAACTGATCCCTACTAAGAAAGAGAAAATTGGTTTACTCCTGTGGAGTATCTCTGAATATCTCAAACATTCTAGGTTCCAAGTCAAGGAGCAGTTGTATAATACAAAATGAACACCACTGTTTTTTCTGTACTTTTTGCTTTGTTTTTGTATTTTAACATATTTTTTATTGATTCTCTAGGGATTTCACATCACATACCCTAATCCCACTCATAGCCCAGTCTTTCTGTAACTACCTTACACCCTTATAACCTCCCCACAAAAGAAAGTGAAAAACTAAAATTAAAATTAAAAATAGAAAGAAAAAATCTCATTGATCCATCTGGACAATGGCCTGCTCCTTCACCAGCTGCAGCCTTGTCCCCTACCAGTCTCAGCTGCCATGTCTCCAGTTTGCCTCACTCCTCTGTTCCTCTGTCTCTCTCACCTCCTCACCACACATTCACTCACCTTAGCAGCACTGGGAGCTGTGGCATGTCTAGACACTTTTGCTCAACCAGTTTTCCTTGCAAATGTTAATTTCAACAAGTCACCGGTCTGGTTCTGGGTCTCTGGCTTCTGCTATACCATCATTATTAGGCTTTCTCAGAGACTCATTGCAGTTATCCTGATGTTGCCAAGAGTCATGAATGGTGTGGCTACGTTTCTCCAGGACTGGCCCCTCCACACACTCCAGCAGGTGATAGATGGGGTAGATGTTGGGTTGGACAAGCTCAGAGACCCAGATATGGGGTTGGGTAGTAGCTAAGTTGATCAACCTGGGTCTCTGCCTGACCTTCCCTCCTCCCAGCAAAGGGTAGGTCTAGATCTCCAGCTGCAGATCAGTGAGGGATAGCGCCAGTTCTCCTGTGTTTCGTGGCTGGTAAGGCCACATACACCAACAGAGATCGTAGCTGTAGTAGGACCACAGACCCAGACATGGACCTCAGTGGCATCCAGGCTTGGACACCACCATAGCCCCAGTTGGCAGCACAGGCCACTCAGATCTGTTTGGCCCCTGCCAGCAGCACAGCTCCCTGGAAACCAATATCATCTCAGGTGGCAGCTCAGACCATGGCCGTTCAAATAGCCCTTGGCCTCAACATAGGCCATAGACATCAAAGAAGACCCTGATCCTGTAGGGCTATGGACCCAGACATAGCCTTCTGTTGCAAACGGGGCCTGGACATCACCATGGCCCCAGGTAGCTGTGCAGGCTCCTCACATCAGTCTCTAGTTCCCCCTCTCTCCACAGTGCACAGCTCTGATTCTCTATCACTCCCATCTCCCCATCACATATTTGTTTCTCATAATGGCACCTGCCATCTTGAGCTTGCAGGCCAGGCAGGAATTTGGGTGTCTTCTGACTTACTCAGATTGTTTAGGTATTTTTGTGTTATTTATATTTTCTTCCTTCCTTGTGTCCTTCCTTCATTTCTTTCTTCCTTCTTTCCTTCCTTCCTTCCTTTCTTTCTTGACAGTTTGTTTTGAACTTTGTTTTTGTTTTTGCTTTCCTTTGAGAGAAAGAAAGAACTTTAAGTTGGGTGGGTGGGGAGATGGGAAGGGTTTGGGAGAAGTTGGGGGACTAGAAAGAATATAAAAATATTTCAATAAAATATAAATTACAATAAGAAAATAGAGGATCAATTCTTGAGCCTGGAATTGTTTAAAAATGCATTAGTTAGGTGGTAGGGAAAAGATTGCCTCAAAGTTAGAATGTCCAAAAAAAATTATGTGGAAACATGCTAATTTGTAAGCTAATCCCCCCTCACACACATATGCACAGAAAAATCAATAGAGTACATGTAAATAAGGTGGATGATCTTTCATACATAGCAAGAAATATAACCTTAATTATGCATGTATACATCAACATGAAATTAATAAACATAGTCTTTACCATTAAAATTGAGCTATTGAAATTTTCACAGGACACTATATATAGCTTATGTAAAATTCATAATATGGAGATTATGTGTGTGTGTGTGTGTGTGTGTATGCATGTATGTGTGATATACTAAATATTTTGACAACTGATGGAATGGAATGAATTTAAACTATCCAGTGTGGTGGACCCGTTTTAAGCTTGAGAAGGCAAATCTGGATAAATGTAGACAGTGCAGGGTTCAGTAGGAGCTGGGACATTGCCTTTCTGAGGCTGGTTCATTAGGAAGTGATGCCAGGTAGATGAGACTGTTGGAAACGAATTCATGGTAGAGGCCATTGGTGCAGTTGAGTTAGATATCCAAGATAAAGGGTGGAGTAAGAGTGGACCTTCATTGCTGCAGTCTGAGGGCCTGGCATCTGCATATAATCTAAAGAGATCAGAGCCTGAGTTGCTCTATTAGCAAATCTTACATGAAGTTAGCAGTGTGGGCTGAAGATGCTGTCCTCCCACACACTATGCTACCATATTCCTTGGTTGTTCAAACTTAAACACTCTTGCCTTCCTTTCAGAAAACGTGTTCTTTAAGAGGTGAAAAAATGATGATAATCTAGTTTTTAAAATACATGGGTCACACAAATCCAAATATTCAAAACTTGAACATGATTACTAAATTATCTTTTTTACATATTTCTGGTCAGTGACAAATTAGAATAAGTGCTGGTTCTTTGAGAAAATCAGCAAGATTGACAAACCCTTATCCAAACTAATCAAATGGCAGAGAGAGAACATCCAAATTAATAAAATCAGAAATTAAAAGGAGACATAGCAATAGACACTGAGGAAATTCAGAGAATCATTAGGTACTGCTACAAAAATATGTACTCTACAAAACTGGAAAATGTAAAAGAAATGGACAATTTTTTAGATAGATACCACCTACCAAAATAAAATCAAGACCAGGTGAGCAATTTAAATAGACCTATAAGCCACAAGGAGATAGAAGCTACCATAAAAACCCTTCCAACCAAAAATAGCCCAGGGACAGATGGTTTTAGTGCTGAATTCTACCAGAACTTTCAAGAAGAGCTAATACCTATACTCCTCAAAGTGTTCCAAATAATAGAAACAGAAGGCTCACTGCCAAACTCTTTTTATGAAGCTACAATTCATACCAAAACCACACAAAGATTCAACCAAGAAAGAGAATTACAGACCAATCTCACTCATCATTGATGCAAAAATTCTCAATAAAATTCTGCAAACTGAATCCCAGACCACATAAAAAAAAAACTCATCCATCATGACCAAGTAAGCTTCATCCCAGAGATGCAGGGCTGGTTCAACATATGAAAATCTATCAATGTAATCCACCATATAAATAAATTGAAAAAATAAAACCATATGACCATTTCATTGGATGCAGAAAAAGCATTTGACAAAATTCAACTTCCCTTCATGGTAAAGATCTTGTAGAGATTAGGGATACAAGGAATATATATAAACATAATAAAAGCAATATACAGCAAGCTGACATCTAACATCAATTAAATGGAGAGAAACTCAAAGCCATTCCACTAAAATCAGGAAAAAGACGAGGCTGTCCACTCTCTCCATATCTCTTCAACACAGTGCTTGAAGTTTTAGCAATAAGACAACATAAGGAGATCAAGGGAATTCAAATCGGAAAGGAAGAAGTTAAACTTTTGTTAGTTCCAGATGCTATGATAGTGTACATAAGTGACCCCAAAAACTCTACCAGAGAACTCCTACAGTTGATAAATACCTTCAGTGAAGTGGAAGGATACAAGATCAACTCAAAAAAAATCAATAGCCCTCATATACACAAAGGATAAAGAAGATGAGAGGGAAATCATAGAAACATCACCTTTCACAATAGTTACAAATCACATAAAATATCTTGGGGGAACACTAACAAAGGACGTGAAAGACCTATTTGACAAGAACTTTATGTCTTTGAAGAAAGAAATTGAAGAAGATACCAGAAAATGGAAAGATTTCCCATGCTCTTGAATAGGAAGGATCAACATAGTAAGAATGACAATCTTACCGAAGGCAATCTATAGATTCAATGCAGTCCCAATCAAAATCACAAAACAATTCTTCACAGACCTTGAAAGAATGATACTCAATACATATGGAAAAGCAAGAAACCCACGATATCCAAAACAATCCTGTATAATAAAGGAACTGCCGGAGGCATTACCATCCCTGACTTCAAGCTCTATTACAGAGCTACAGTAACGAAAACAGCTTGGTATTAACATAAAAACAGAGACGTTGACCAATGGAATCAAATTGCTGACCCAGATATTAATTCACACACCTATTAACACCTGATTTTTGACAAAGAAGCAAAAAAAAAAAATACAATGGAAAAAAGAACACATCTTCAACAAATGGTGCTGGCATAACTGGATGTCAACTTGTAGAAGAATGAAAATAGATCCATATCTGTAGCCATGCACAAAACTCAAGTCCAAATTGATTAAAGAGCTCAATATAAATCCAACCACACTGAACGTGATAGAGGAGAAAGTGGGAAGTAACCTTCAATACATGGGCACAGGAGACCACTTCCTAAATATAAACCCAGTAGCACAGACAATAAGAACATCAATAAATAAATGGGACCTCCTGAAACTGAGAAGCTTCTGTAAAGCAAAGGGCACAATAAATAAGACAAAAAGGCAGCCTACTGAATGGGAAAAATCTTCACCAACCCCACATCAGACAAAGGACTGATCTCCAAAATATATAAAGAATTCAAGAAATTAGACATTAAAATTCTAAATAACTCAATTAAAAAGTGGTGTACTGAACTAAACAGAGAATTCTCATCAGAAGAATTTCAAATGGCAAAAGATACTTATGGACATGTTCTTCTTCCTTAGCGATCAGGGAAATGCAAATTAAAACAACTTTGAGATACCATCTTACACCTGTCAGAATGGCTAAAATCAAAAACACTAATGATAGCTTATGCTGGAGAGGTTGTGGAGCAAGGGGAACACTCATCCATTGCTGTTGGGAATGCAAATTTGTGCAACCACTTTGGAAATCAGTGTGGCAGTTTCTCAGGAAATTGGGAATCAACCTACCTCAGAATCCAGCAATTCCTCTCTTGGGAATATACCCAAGAGATGCTCAATCATACTATAAGAGCATTTGTTCAACTATGTTCATAGCAGCATTATTTGTAACAGCCAGAACCTGGAAACAACCTAGATGCCCCTCAACTGAAGAATGGATAAAGAAAGTGTGGCATATCTATACATTAGAGTACTACTCAGCAGTAAAAAATAATGACATCTTGAATTTTGCATACAAATGGATGGAATTAGAAAACATCCTGAGTGAGGTAACCCAGAACCCCCAAAATGAATATGGTATGTGCTCATTCATAAGTGGATACTAGTCATAAACAAAAGGCAATGAGCCTATAGTTCACGATCCTAGAGAAACAAAGTAATAAGATGAACCCAAAGAAAAAATATATCTATAAACCCACCTGGAAATGGAATCAGACAAAAAATTTGGGAGCAGAAGGGTGGGAGGTAGGCAGGGAGAAAGGGGGTTGAGGAGAATGTGAGGGAATGGGATGGTCGAGATGGAGGAAGGATAGATATGAGAGCAAGGAAAGAGATATCTTGATTGAGGGAGCCATTATGGAGTTAGCAAGAAAACTGGCTCTAGAAAAATGCCCAAGAACCTACAGGGATGAACCCAGCTAAGACCCTAAGCAATAGAGGAGAGCGTGTCTGAACTGACCTTACCCTGTAGTCAGACTGATGATTATCTTAAATATCACCAAAGAACCTTCGTTGAACAACAGATGGGAACAGAGGCAATGACCCACATTGAAGCACTGGACTGAGCTCCCAAGATCCAGTTGAAGATCAGGAGGGAGAGTATGAGCAAGGAATTCAAGACCATGAGGGGGTCATCCACTGACACAGTTTGCTGAGCTTGGGAGCTCACCAACTCCAACTGGACTGCGAGTGAATGAGCATGCGAACAACCAAGCCCCTCTGAAGGGTTGACAGCTGGGGCAGACTCAGGGGCCACACAGGGATGTGTCTCTACTGCATATACTGGCTTCATCGGATCCTATTCTCTTTGGATGTAAACCTTGCTCAAACTAGATGTAGTAGGGAGGGCCTTGGCCTTTCCACAGGGTGGGGTGCATGGCATTCCCTTAGGGTTGGAGGGGTATGGGGAGGGTTTGTGGAGGGAGAGAAAGGGTACTGGGGAAGGGGAGAGAGTGGGAATTTGGATTGGTATTTTTTAAGTAATAAAAAAAACAAAAACAAAAAAAACCATTCTAGAACAGTTTTACATAGCAATCTTTAGGCAGGTTTAATGGAATCATAAGTTACAATAGAAATCACAAAAATATTGTTCCTGTAGAAGTTAACAGCTTGCTTACAACATCCCTACCATGATACAGGGAAAGAAACTAGGTGGAAAGTGTCTTGGAGTTTAATTACCAAGTAAATCATTTAGTAGCTCATTTAGTTTAAAAAATAGTTCAAGAGAACTATGAAAATTACATATGTAAAACTTTGCTGTGCAGACTTCAAGATGCCTCCAGAAACCTGGGAATCAGTTTCCTTGAATTGAATTGCTCTGATCTCAGGTTATATTGAATTAACTTCACTGGAGTCCAATCAAGTTGAATTGCCATAGACGTGTGCTCCTAAATTCTTTTTTCCTCCATATTAAGTCAAGACATACCTTGTCTCTGTCAGGGAGGGAAGGCACTTGACAGAACCAAAGCAGACAAGGAATAGAGGCAGACTATCTCCTCTCTTCAACAGACCCATCTCCTTATTTCTTGGATAAAATCTTCCTGACCTGCTTTTTTCTGCAAAAAAAAATAATTAAAAATAATTTGCTCCCTGCAGATGTCACAGTGTTTGAGCAAGAACGTCAAACTTGTCTTGTATGCCTCACAGGAAGGCACTTGGTATATGATGGAGTGCTGCCAATCAACACTAAGCTTTTAGGGAGCCAAATTAGACACATTTTCTATGTCTAAATGGGGATAAGGCTGCAGCTGCCAAAATTGTACTCTCTTGTGACCTAAATATCCAGAAGAGAGAGAGAGAGAGAGAGAGAGAGAGAGAGAGAGAGAGAGAGAGAGAGAGCCATTTAAATCAATGCCATCTCCTTGCTGTGATTCAGAAAGGAAGTAAAAGTCGGGCTCACAGTTGCTAGCTACTCTACTGCCCATTTAATCACTGTAAGTGTGTTTCAAGTGTCCGGGCAGCCTTAATGGGAAAGACATACTCACCGCAACTGAAGCTTTCTCTCACCACTAACTCAACCAAGACAAAGAGAGAAAGATGCCGGTGGACAGCTCTCCGACAGAATGTCCATCATAAATGAGGGAGCATCACAGGCGGCACAGGCGGCACAGGCGGCACAGGCGGCACGGGCGGCACGGGCGGCACGGGCGGCACGGGCGGCACGGGCGGCACGGGCGGCACGGGCGGCACAGGCGGCACAGGCGGCACAGGCGGCGCAGGCGGCACGGGCGGCATAGGGCACAAGGCTATCTTAAGAGCTGAACATTGAAGGGATCTCTAATTTAAATGTTTTCTTTTTTCTGGCAGGCATTTCATGAAGGCAAAGGGGAAAGTCCTCACTGTCTTGAAGCTGCTGTTCTGCCTAGGCTTGAGCTCCTACTCTTGAATTGGTGGACCAACCGCTAGGCCAGTCTCGACTTTTCACTGATAGCATTTCTGGGCTCTCCGCACAGGGCTAAGGCAGGCTCATTGTTTTTATCATCTTTTCCTAAGAGAAGGATCATTGCATAAAACATGATTTTCAGATCAATGGCAAGAAGTCTACTGACAAACTAAGGTGTTCCTGGTTAGATGCTTTCTTCTTTGCATAAACCCAGAAAGAGAATTCTGCCTTTGGTAGTAAGAGGCAGCAGCCTTCCTTCCGAAATCAGTGTGTTAGCAATATCCTTGCGTAAACATACTTTTCTTTTTAGGAATTTCATGATCTCATATGATAAAAGCTGATTAACATAACACGATTCCATGTTTCTTCTTCCAGACCGAAGCCCACCAGTTATGTATCCACCGACCTTTTCTCTTCATCTTCAAGACACTGTCCCGGACAGTGTTGGTCTGTTGGTCTGACTTCATTTTCAATGAAACAATGAGTTCTGAACTTATGATTTTAGACTATAATTAGAGCAAAACTACTACGTATGTGTGAAAATGAACACATTTGTTTCCATATTGAGTCTATATAAAGTAGTAACCAAGAAGTTTTTGCTTTGGAGGAAATGAAGTCCTAGGCAGCCAAGCGCATGGTGCAGTCTTTGGCGCCAGCTCTCACGTAAGCCTGAGAAGGACAGAAACGCTGTGGGAAAGGAGTAATAGCCTCGTTGGTGATTACGGTCACATCTATACTTAGGTTGACATATTTTACACAAACATCCCCATGAGTTTTGAGAAGGACAGAAACGCTGTGGGAAAGGAGTAATAGCCTCGTTGGTGATTAGGGTCACATCTATACTTAGGTTGACATATTTTACACAAACATCCCCATGAGTTTTGCAATATTAACTCTTTACCTTTTTTCTTTCTGCATTTTAAACAATTATGTGTATATGTATACATATGTGTGCATGTAGTATATATGTGCACATGTGTTTGTGTGGGTGTTCTTGTTGTGACCATAGGTGTGGAAGCCATAAATATAGATCAGTGTCTTCGTCTACTGCTTTCTACTTTTTTATTTTGGAAGATATGGACTCCTTATAGAACTTGAAACACATTGTTTCTGACAGACTAGCATTTCCACAAGTCCCTGTGACCTGCCTGTCTCTCTGTCACACAATAACTCTGCCTGCAATACTAGGGTTACAGAAACATTCTACAATGCTTGGCTTCATGTGTGTGCTGGGGATTTGAATTTAGGTCCTCATGCCTGAGTAACGAGTGCTTTACTAACTTGACCATTTCCCTCATCCTTACTTTCAGCTCTGTTGGAATAAATACTGCTGGAGCACAGGACACGAGAACCCCTCAGTGGTGATCAGCACCAGGCAATGAGCACACAGCAATGAACTGACTTACCATGTTTACATACAAACAAAGATGATCCCCCTACTAATAAGCATGTCACATCACTCAGGAGAGGCAATATTCATGATATAACGTTTGTATTAACTCTATTTCAAACACACATGTGTGTATATATATATGTCCACACATATGCATATATGCACACATATACATACATGCATGTGTATACATATGTATATATGTGTGTGAAGATGCACATATATGCATATACATATATTTATATGTTCATATATGTTCTCTATTTTTACATATGTACATTTATATATTTATTTTCACACACATGTGTATGTGTATATACAAAATACATATATACACACCCATATATACACTTATACCTGTCTGTCTGTATGTATATATACATATATACACACACATATATATACTGGAATCTGGCAGTACCATAAACACTGAATATATGGGAAGCTTAAAAATTATCTAGGTTCTCTCTACCGGGGAGCAATGGCTGGAAGTTGTTATGTTAAGAACAAGGATGCCTGAGACTTGACTCTTAGTAGTTAAACAGAATCCTGCATTGGGGTTCAATTAAGGATGCCACAAGTACCTAAAAGGGGGCTAGAAATCTGAGGGGTAAAAAATCTACTCACAAGAGAAATCATCCATCCACCTTTCTTTATTCTTCTTTCTCTTCTTTCTCATTTCTATCAATTCTCCTTTGCTTTCTCTTGTTCTTGATTCTACCCGTAACAAATGTTCCCAGTCATATATGTCCTTAAGACTGGCAATTCCCCAGCCATAACAGTTCCAGGGTTGGAGTTCTTTTGACCCAGAGGAAACCAGATAAGGGTTTTCACACATACACATAGATCCCTGTGAGTGTCCAGTACATATCCAGTGAGCTCCTTATGGGGAGAGTTAGTTAAGAAAGGAATTAAATCGTCAGGGAGTTCTAGAGGGCAGGTTAGTATGCTATACTGCACTTTTAGGTGCTTAGTTTAGAGCTAAAAGTTTATTTTCAATAAATTTAGGAATAGGGCATGGATTGTTGAAAGCATCATACCGTTTCTTTTCTCCCAGCAAGCATAGAGGCTACCAGGTAACCAGGCAACCTACTTAAGCAGTCAAGTAGAAACTGATGGCTCTTGATCAGATAACACGTACAGCAGACACTGTAGTTTCTACGGGTCTAGGATTGTAGTTAGACTTTACTGCTCTAAGGGAAGAAGAGACCCAGACCTCTAAGTATCAGTTCCAGGCTATGCTATTATCAGCCGTTCTGATCGTGGATGTTGTGGGTCTTCTCTGGGCTGCAGTCAATTATCTCTTTTGCTGCCTTGAGAGTAAAACAGAAGCGGCAAGTTTCCTGAAGTAAGATCATCAGTAAACTGAGGTGAAAGTGAGCATAAGTAGTTAAGAATTCAGTAAAGTGAAACCAGAACAGCAGCTTTGGGCAGGGAGTAATTTTATGTCCATGGAGATCGGTGAGTATCTTAGATGGGATCCTCTATGCCTGGACCCTAAACTCTGACCAAATGCCTGCTGATAAAGATAATGTCAGGAAGGCAGATCTCTGTGTTTATCTAGGAGAGAGGGACAAGGACTGGCAGTGGGAAACTGTTTTCACTAAACAGTTCTGAACTGTGGGAATTAATTCCTGAGGGAGTTAGCTACAGCAAAAAATCTACAGCAAAGGACAGCCATTTTATTCACAAAGCAAGAATGCCAAAAAGCCTTTCCTTTGGGTTTAGCCTTTAGAGGATCCCTTGGTTCTGATAAGTCACTCATGAAAAGACAGCCAAGCAATTACTGTATAATGTTGTGGCTTGTAGTAATCCTGCACCTACCTTACAATCAAAAGCAGAGCAGTGTGTGTAGCAAGGGTTACCTTTGCCCTGCTTCCAGGATTCTCTACACCGAATAAACTCTACTAAGTATCAAGCATAGGTACATAAAATGTTTTTGGAGACGTGTTGGCCCCATGCATCAAGGTAGAATGACTTGAAAGCAACTTTTCTGAGTTCCAGCAGAACTTAGATGACAGAGTGAAGGTCAATGTACTGCAGGGGCTGCATTGTGGAGACTTGTCTTGTCACAGCAGCAGAGACTGACAGCATCCCATAGGAGAGGTCTGGCAACACTGAGCAAACCGTGGAGAAACCTTCATCAGGACCCGACTGTTGCCATACATGCTCTTCTGGATCACCCATTTCCTTCACCCAGATGCCACATGGAGGGAGGGGACATAATGTTAAATGTATATGACAAGTAAAAAGTCATGGGGGTATTGCTTTCTACCCCAAATGCCTTCAAATTATATAAATGTCTGAGTGTTTAAGAAGTTACTCTTCAACAAAGACATTGAGTTTTATAAAGTGAAGTTTTCTTTGTTTAGAAAAACTGATTTTGAAGGATTTGTGCTTTCTTTTCTATTCTTTTCTGGGATTTTTGATCTACAGAGACTCAGAGAAAAAAAGGTACAGCTTAATAGTACTCCTTCCAATCAGAGATCTCCAAGTGCCCTATTTTATTGACTATGACTGACAGGACATGCAGTCTCCAAGCGAATAGATCTGTCCATTCATCTGCACCCACCACAGCCCTACTGAGTGTTCACCATAGCACTTCACACTTTTTGTTGCTGTTTAAAGAGTTGACTCTTGCATGCCAGGCATGGTAATACATCCTTTTCATTCCAGCACTCAGGCGGCAGAGGCAGGCAGAACTCTCTCTGAGAGTTCAAAGCCAGCCTAGTCAATAAAGTGATTTCAAAGCCAGGTAAATGTATATAGAGATACCCTGTCTCAAAACAACAACACAAAATAAAGAGTTGACTCGGTTTTGCCATTTGATACTCTTTTGTTCTTAATTCAATCGGTACTAGGAAGAACTTTTGCTGCTCTGACTGCATATGCACAAACTTTCCAAGTGTATTCTGTGTCCTGGTAATTAAATTGACATGGATGTCCCCAGAAGAAATTCCTGAGCCTGAAGAAGCCTCTATTTTAAATTAGAAGCCTTAGTAATTTCACATCTCTAACATACGTACACACACACACACACACACACACACACACACACACACAAACACGTGAGAGAGGGGGAATTAATTAATTAATTAATTAATAAAAGCCTATTAAATACTTTTCTATGTTTTTAACTTTTCTATATTTTCCACTAATCAAGCATGTGAAGTTCTTGCATTTTTTTCTGAATCTTTTTTGCTTTAGAATGTATTGTAGCTTTCAAACTATGCATTTTAAGAATGAAGTTCTTGGATGCCAACTATTTTTCAAGAGACCTCATAGAACAATGCTAGCATGTTTGATTTCACAACACCTTTCAAATAGCAAACAGGCCTCTCCTAAAACACAACTATATCTTAATCAGTTTATATAAATTAGCAAATATCTAATAGTAGTTAGAAAAACATCCAACTTTGAATCATCATACCTGAGTTTTCATTCTGGTCCTACTCTTCAGAAGCCAAGCATGGTAGACATGAAGATAGGGCTTTCTGTAGTCCCATTCCATGGCTTCCAATAATACTCTATTTGAAGCACTTGTATAAGTAAATTTTCCATGATGAATCGTATGACTCATGAAAGGTGGCCAGCCCAATTGTTTAAAATGAACTGTTCCTTGGCTGAGTGTGGCCTAAAACTCCTACATCGGTGCTAATTTGTTATGCAACATAAGAAAAAATAACATAGCAATCAACTTCATTCATGAAATTAACCTCTTCATCCACATACATGTGGTGATTATTCTAAATACAGATATATGCATGATGGATGATTAACTTGAAGGATAATGTTCCGAGGAGATTGAAAGAAAATAGAATGTAATCATCATCATTACTACCATCACCACCACCATCGTCAGTACCATCTTCATCACCACCATCACTACCATCACCACAAACACTATCAACAACACCACCATCAGTACCATCTTCATCACCACCACCACTATCATTACCATCACCACAAACACCACCACCACCACTATCATTATATCACCACAATCACTATCATCTTTATAATAATCACCACCACCGCCATTATCACCATCATCATTCACTATCACCATTACTACCATCAACACCACAATCACAATCATCATCAAAACCATCATCATCACACCACCATCACCGCCACTGACAAAATTATTATCTGTTATTGTATTTGGAACCTAGTGGTAAATAAAGATTGCAGATTTTATACTGAATATTGTTTTTTGAGGAAGGCGGTTTCAAGATAGGCCTTGGCTGTCATGGAGCAAGCTCTTGTAGACAAGGCTGGCCTTGAACTCACAGAGATATGCCTGCCTCTGCCTCACAAATGCTAGGATTAAAGGCATGCATCACCACCACCCTTCCCATACTGAATATTCTTATATGTTGTCATCATCTTATCCCTGAGTTCCTTGGTAGAATCTTAGAAGAGTCCCAATTCTCCTTTAGACTTCTAGAACTTCTTTTACAGTGAAAAATGAGCACATATGTTAAACATATTAACATCCTTCCTGCTTTATTTTTATTAAAATTTTTTTCTTTATATTTTTGTTTATTTGCTTAACTTCACAGTTCTGTTTATTGGAATCTTAAACTCTAAGTTTAAGTGAATGCAATTATGAATCAAGCTTCTTTATACATGAGCATGCCCTCACTGTGAAATGGAATGTGGCCATTTCTCCTAACATCTCCACACAGAGACTTGTGAATTCACAGCTGAGTTGGGGAAGTGTTTCATTATGATTGAACATTCAGGTTCCTCAAGCTTCCTGGGAGCACCAGGAAAATAAACATGGAAAGTGGATACTGTTTACCTACCATGAAAAGTGCTAGGCTAGAAAATTGTTATCTTGACTCTGTAAAATGTACATTTATTAATGTTGGCAGTGCCATTCTTCTGACATCATAAATATTGCATTATGCTTATGCTTCACAAAACGGCTTACACATTTTATTATTGTAAATGTTGATTCAATCTGTTTTAGTATAGAACTGGAAATTGCAAAGTTGTAAACATATGGATATAACTGTGTCATTATTGAGCCAAAAATGTTTATCCTACTTATAATGAAGCAGATGCATTCTCAGTCAGGAGCTCCCTCAAGGGAGGGAGTCGATTTTACTTCTGTTTAGCAAAGATTTTGTTCATAGGTGCTACTTCTGAAAACACACAACTGAAATCACTTAATCCAAAAGAACTTTAGAAATCATGAAAACTCATGAAAAATAAATCTCAAATGTGAGTGCTGTATTTGTTTCCTAACCATTACTAGAAATTATCTTCCAGAGGAAGAAGTGCAAATGTTGGACCAGTTGTGTTTTCTCTGTTCTTATTAGTTTTGTGTCTACAACTTTAAATCACCTCTAAATCAAAACTCATTATCAGAGAGGTTTTAGGGTGAGTCTTTCCTAAAGTGTGTCTTTCTTGCAATGTATCTCTGTATTTCTCAAGCCCTGTGTAAGGAGGTGAGAAACACCTTCAAATTGTATGATTGATATACCTATCCTTTCAGAAATTCTAAAGTATACCACAAAAAGCAGACCACATGAAGAATACATTGCCATTTGTCCTGTACTCTGGCCATTATGGTATCTGTGACTGCAGTCTGACCTTCATGCACAACTCTGTTAAGTTTTGAGATTATCATTGTTAGTGTGACAGTTTTGAAAAATTTGTCCTGAAAGTCAATTAAATTTTCAACTGTTCGAACCCTTTGATCTGAGCGACTCTTACACTGTGTCCATCAAGCTTATTCCCTGACTTAGTGCAATTTCTTGATGATTGGCAGTCATTAACTCTGGATGTTATTATACTCCCTCTGGGCAAACACAGCTCTGGAAGAGCCTAACTGGCCCCATGATCCAGGGTTCTGGATTTTCTAGGTTAACACTGAAGAACACAGGGACTAGAAAGAACAGTATTGCATCCCCTTTGTACATTCACTAGGTCATTGGAAAACAGGATCTAGGATTTGTTCCCTCTGGCCTCACACAGCAATATTTAGTTTGTGTTCCAGAAATTACATAGTGACTAATGGCACAAGAAGTCTGTTTCTGTGTTGTGGCTCTCCTTGCAGACTACAGTGCCAGAGCCAAGAGAATGAAGACACAGCCAGAAGACCCACTGCCAGGGGCCCTGAAACTCTGCACAGCAATACCACATTTGATTTCCCAGTCCTTCCTAGCCTTTCAGACACACTGAATACTGTGGCCCAAAGCAAAAAAGACAGCACAAGGTCTCTCCAGGTACTGCCTATATTTCCTACTTTTGGACTTAAATGGAAGAATAGTTGTGTCTATTATGAGAGAACGAAGAACTAATCTCTTAGTTCTTGAGGTTACCCCTGCATACAGATGTGATCATTTGTGTTTTCTTCATGAATAAAGCAGTTATCACAACAAAAATCACAACAAAAAACAATCACACATTGTTTATTCCAAATACAGACTATCCACACTAGAAAGTTCTATAGACTGCATACGTATGTCTTTTCCTTCTGGAAGCAGAGGAATGTATGGATTGTGACTTGTCCTATAAACTGTACCAAGTCTATGGATCACAAGAAATGACTTATAAGAGACATACATAGATCTAATCTACATGGGAAGCAGAAAAAGACAAGAGCTCCTGAGTAAATTGGGAGCATGGGAACATTGAGGGATGGTTGAAGGGGAAGAGAGAAGCAGGGAGGGGAGCAGAGAAAAAATGTAGAGCTCAAGAAAAATCAATAAAAAATGAAAAAAAAAAAAGAAATGACTTCTTTCCTGGATATATACTCCTTTCTTTGCCTTCTTTAGAAGATGTGATGTACTGCTCTGCACTTTGTTAGCAGTGTTTCTTTGATGTGTGTAACTGTTTCTAGCACTCTTTCTCTTGTGTCTTTATGGAATGGTCCTACCCCATTCAAGACTGAGCTTAAATATGTTATCAATCTGAAGTTTTCCCGAACCATTCAAGGCAACTTTTTCTGTGTGTCCCATTGTCTCAACGGTTATTTTATCATGCTGGTACATTTATCACCGACAGTGGGCCATGTTTCTGGTGAATTCATTAGAGGATAATGTTATTTAGGTCAAAGACTGTTTTATTTATCATGTGCACTTCTCTAATTAATGCACAAACAAACTCATTTTAACAAAGATGTGAGCTCCAAGGGCACCCTGCGTGAGTATTACAGAGGCTGATTTATCTGGCATGGCGCAGAGTGACAGGTGAAGGAGAACAAGGGGCCCAGGTTTTGTTCATGGCGCTCCCTGCCTACTCACTGGATGTCAATCACACCTATGGGTGAAGACGCTCTTGCCGTTGCAGTCCACGGAATGGGATGAGGCAGTTTGGGATGAATGCTGCATACATGCCGGTTGCCGCAAGAATAAAGGTTGTGCATACTCTGAGGAGACTTGTGGTGACATCCATTCTATCTGGGTTGAAGGTATGACTTGTGGTGGTTTCATGAGCACCATTTAATGACTGCATGAGTGACTCAAGAGTGAATAAATGGCTGAGTGAATGTAACTTCACACAGAAACGGAATAAAAGGAATCTATGTCTTTTCCATGTCTAACTGAATATTGAAGAATGTACAGGCCAAGTTCTGTAGGCTGGCACTCACAGCATTTTAACAGAACCCAATTTTTGTTGTGATCTATTTCAGTTGTTGTGATCTATTTCAGTTGTTGTGATCTATTTCAGTTGTTGTGATCTATTTCAGTTGTTGTGATCTATTTCAGTGGTTGTGATCTAGTTCAGTGGTTGTGATCTAGTTCAATGGTTGTGGTCTATTTCAGTGGTTGTGATCTATTTCAGTTGTTGTGATCTATTTCAGTTGTTGTGATCTATTTCAGTGGTTGTGATCTATTTCAGTTGTTGTGGTCTATTTCAGTTGTTGTGATATATTTCAGTTGGGCATGCTTTTGTCACCCAGACATCACTGGTATACAGTACGACCTCTCAAAATAACAGCGAGTGTTAGTGAAACTGATCTGTATTGTGTGCATAACACAGTCTTTAAACATTATTAAGTACCATCCCCCTGCAGGCACCACAACCTTAGGCATTTTAAATGCTGTCTTGACTGATTTAGGGAACTTAGTCACTGTATATTTCTTTCTAGGTAAGGGAGGGTTCTAGATAAATACAGCACAAATCTAGAGATTTCTGAATCACAGATAACAAACAAATGCTTTCTTGTACTGAAGCCTAAACATGGTTATACAATTGACATTAGGTTCTAACTCAAAGGATTGTCATCTGCCTGGCCACTTCCAAGTCACTTTACTATATTGTAGTAGGCATATTTATATTTAAATATCAATATAGTCTTTAAAACCCCATGTTTCTGTTACAGTGTGATGAAGAAACTCGTGTCAATTGGTAAATTTTATTTTTGAAATGTTTTTATTATTAACTAAGACTGACAACACAAACTCATCTGTGGTTGACAATATTTACAACACTAGGTGTCGCCCAGTTATTTAAAGGCCAAACTCAGTTCTGCCATGTTGTATGTGTATAATGGGGGAGGGGAACTGTGCAGGACACACCCAGGAAGGATCCTAAATATGGCTGTTTACAATGACAAATTGAAGTACAGATCTTGTGTATGATGCAATGTTCTTCATAATTTCATATAAAAGATTCCATGAACAATCATCTCCCATAATCCCCAACCTCACCCTCCTTGAGACCACATTGCTTACAAGCAGCAAATCATAAGCATAAAAGCAGACTTTTGAGCAGCTAAGTGAACTGATGGTATGAACACTTAAGATACTGCAGCAGTCATGTGGCTCTAGGTATCCTGCCATGGGAAGTAAAGAATTTTCACTTACATGCAGTCTATGAAATAGGCAAAATACGTACATATTTTGTCACACAAACATGATGGAAAGACAACCAAGGATGGCCAGTACTAAGGGACAGAAAGCTTCTTAACAAAGTCAAGGTCTCAGGGGGCTTAGCTTTGCCTTCTCAGCAGCATAGTGCTTAATATCTTTTCCTCAATGATTTTGAATGGTTCTAACAATGCGACATCACCTCCCTTTGTCTTAGTAAGATTAGGGTGGGGAGCATGCTCTATCCACTAATCAAATAACCCAGAAGTTGGATTTGCCTTATAGATTCAATCTGTTTAAATAAAGTTACTTACTTGGTAACATGTACTATTGACTCTTCTTATACACGCTGTAAAGTAGTTTTGCTAGGTTTTCATAAAGTCAAATAGAGATTGCATTTTCTACTCCTCCTTTACTTCAAAGACCATATGACTAAACTGTGTGCTTGAAATATCTATGATGCATTTAACTTACTTTCTAAGACCTTACAGCTCTATGACCCTCACTCTCCAGTCAAACTTGCTGATTGTCTCAGTGCAGATACAAAAACTGGAGCTACAGCAGAGTCTATGAAGGATGTAGAGCAGTACCATAAGGATGAAGAGAAAATAACCCTTTCTAATCAATCAACCAACCAATCAATGAATAAATAAATAAAAACATCCATCATATTTAGTTGGATGATAACACGGAAAGAAAGAAACTTTCAGCGTGCTTTGAGCCTTGGTTTTTATTTGTTAAAATCCCACAAGTAATGGCCTAATTACTATATGTTTCTTTTATAAAAATTATTATGGAATATTTTGTTCTTATTTTGTGAGAAGTTTTATTTCAGGATAAAACAAATTTAATTAGTGGTGAATTTTTAATTACTTCTAAGCCTGTAAGACAGTTATAGAGAGACGAGACCTCAGAAAACATCCTATTCAGCTACATTTATAAGAAAAATGAACAATAAAGAAAATTAAAATAGTAATTTTATTTTGGTAATGTTTTTCATACAAATCAGAACAGAGAACAGAATACAATATAAAAAGGAACTTCATTCTGTCCCCATGTTGTGTTATTTTTGCCTCCGTAGCGTGTCTTCCTCAGTCACCCATTTTTGCTGGTCCTCTGGGTTCTAGGAAGGACCAGGAAGGTTGCTAAATGACTTTACTACATGACGTCTTACCTGCCTCCAAGCACCAGCAAGCCTTGGTGAGCAGATCCTCCCAGGATGAGGGTTAGGGCCATGATGGAATGATTGCATCCAGAGCAGCAGCCCCATCCCAGGAATAAATCATTGCTTAGGCGATGACAGTGACAGCTTTTTGAGAGCCAGGTGCAAGACCAGAATTGAAATAGCAATGAGCAATCAGTTTATTGTCCTAACCAAGACCACCTAGCTGATTCCTCAGATATATATCCCCAATCTCTGTATTTCTTCCCTTTTCTATTAAATCCCATGCTTCTATAAGAACCTCAAACAATGTGGTCACTTGAAGCCTTCCTATGTTCACCCAGCATGCCATGTAGAACAATGTTCAACTCTGCCCTTCACCACTCGTAGGCAAGTCTGAGCACAAATAGCCAGCCCCAGTATGTGCACGAAGCAAGGACTCCTAAATCTCTGGTTGCAACTTCAATGAGGATGTGGTTGACCTCCTGCCTTCTCAATGGCTCTTTGTCAATAACCAGACCCTGAAAGTTCTAGTGACCACATCCCTCACCAGAAACAGTGGTGCTCCAAACACTCTTGCAAGAAAGACAGGCATAATGTCAGTGAACAACCAGTGCCGTTCACTACTTTTCATTGCCAACAAAAGCAATAGACGTCACAGTCACCACAAGGCACCAAACACTGACACCATCAATGTTCCAGAGATGAGCAGACACTGGGCTCCAAGTCAGTCCTTCTGTTAGACCTCTAGAAAGTTCTTTCTTACTAAGAACCAAAGCAAAAGTCCTATTGACTTTTCTTTCAAGGTAAAGATGTAATGAGGACCGCCATGAAGACCCAGCTGGTTTACAAAGTCTAGCTCTTTTTAATTAACAAAAAAGGCCCACCTCCATTATCCTGTGCAGAAGTTAATAATATCTATTGTTATTCCTCAAGAATACTAAGTAGACTTTTCTTAAACAACAACAACAAAAGAGAATAAACAAAAAAAGATCAACTGGAATCTAGGCTAGGACATATCCAGAACAAAATATTTGATAATCATTTCTAAAGAAAAGGGGTATAACTAGGACATCACTTGAGGGATTACAACAAAGAAAAATAAGAAAGGTACAAAGCACACTGAATGCTTTTCTCTTTCCAAGTTATCATTCAATATAGTAGATGTGTCCAGCACTGCTAAGCAAATAACAACCACATAAGCTACAAAATCAACTATAGACTAAAAATTACTATCAAGATTTAAGAAAAAACTTTTCATAAGTGATATAAAGTACATAAGGTACATATCACATGTACTTATCACTAATAAAGGAACAACAATTGAAACATCTATTTACCTTCCTTCAATTTCCACTGACCCAAAAACAAAACAAAAAAACCCAAAAATCAAAAGCTAAGTGATCCGAGGAAAGCAATATTGATATTATTTTTAATAAATATGAAGGTTGTGAATATTTACACAGTTTATTACTGCGTATGTTTAGATGGATGTGTGTTGTTTGCTTCATTCAAGGGTTCCAGACTCCTGGACACTGTTTCCCTCTCACTCACACCTGTCCAACCACATGGGCTTCTTCTTAATCACTAGCAAGCCAGCCTCCCCTACAGCTAAACTCCAGGGCTGTGCCATCGCTGCCGGAATCCTTCTCCTAACACCCAACCATAGTCCAAGGCCCCTGGTTAATTTTTTTCCTTTGTGTTGACATCAGTTTATATTTTAATACTATCAGAGAGGACTTGGAAATCATTTTAATTATTACATGCTATGCATGCCCATCGCTGTTTCCAGTTAACATCTTCAGTTTCCTTCACCACATCTGTGTTTACTTAATTTTTGCTGCTCTTCCTTTAAAATGTAACACATCAAAGCAAATTTTTTAGACCCTATTTATTTAGTGTGTGTGTGTCTATGTGCAGTTGTATCCGTGTGCGTGTGTGCACACTCATGTGCATGTATACACAGTTCTCTTCCTTTTTCTATCATGAAGGTCCCCAAGATTGAACTCAGCTCTTCAGGCTTCACAGAAACCACTTATAACCCTGAGTCATCTTGCCAGCAGAAAAAATAATTCTTTTCCTAGATATTGCTTCCCTGGTATTGTAAATAAATAATTTAGTTATTGTAATAACTAAACTTAATAACTATACATTTACCTTGCATGAAAATGTCAAAAATATAAGGATACTCCAAATTTGATTTTATCATTATGATAATGACAAAGGTAATTAAAGTTGATACCAAAGCAATATGATAGAGACCCAGAAAGAAAGAGATAGATAGACCAAAGTGAAAGACTAAATGTCAGTATAACAACAAGGTGTGGTGTAGCGTGTCTGCAACTCCAGCACTGCGGATGGCAAGGCATGAAGATTGGTATGGTTTGAGGCTACTCTGAGCTACATATTGAATTTCAGGCCATCTTGAGCTACAGGGTGAGGTCCTCAATTATAAATACTGATATAATGGAAAGGATAGAGCATCTACTTTATAAATTAACAAGGTGTAATCTTAAATACATATCTGTTCTCTGGTTGAGGGACATCTAGGTTGTTTCCAGAGTCTTGCTATTATGCATAGAGCTGCTATGAACATACTTGAGAAAAGGTTGGTATGGTATAGTAGAGCATCCTTTAGGCATATGCCCAGGAGTTGTAGAGCTGGATCTTGAGGTAGATAAATTCCCAATTTTTTGACAAACTGCAATATTAATTTTCAAAGTGACTGTACAAGTTTGCATTCCCACCAGCATTGGAGGCGTATTCCTCTTGCTTCTCATCCTTACCAGCATGAGTTATCAATTGTATTTTTGACATTAATCAGTTTGACAAGTGTAAGATGGAATCTCAGAGTTTTGTTTTGTTTTGTTTTGCATTTCCCTGATGGAACATTTGTTTAAGTGCTTCTTGGCCATTTGAGATTGCTCTACTGAGAATTCTCTTTTATACCTGTATCCCATTTTTAAAATTGGATCATTTGGTTTGTTGATATCTAGTTTCTTGTCTTGTTTATGAATTTTGGATGTCAGTCCTCTGTTGGATTTAAGGTTGATGAAGATATTTTCCCATTTTATAGACTGTAATTTTGTCCATTTGATGGTGTCCTTTCTCTTACAGCTTTGCAGTTTCTTGAAGTCCCATTTATTATTGTTCATGTTAGTTATTGGAATGTTGGTGTTTTGTTCGGGAAGCTTTCTCCTGTACCAATGCATTCAAGGCTATTCCACACCTTCTGTTTTATCAGGTTCGGTGTATCTGGTCTTCTATTGAGGTCTTTGTTGCATTTGAACTTGAGTTTTGTACAGGGTTATAGACATGGACCTATCTGCATTTTTCTACATGATGACATTCAGTGAGATCAGAACCATTTGTTGAAGATACTTTCGTTTTTTCTATTGTATAATTTTGGCTTCTTTGTCAAAAATCCGATGTGAATAGATGTGTGGATTTACTTCTGGGTCTTTGATTCTATACCATGTGGTTTTTATTAATATATCTCTGTAGTACAGCTTGCACCCAAGGATGGTAATATCTCTGGAAGTTCTTTCATTTTACAGGATTGTTTTGGCTATCCTGAGTTATTTATTTTTCCATGTGATGTTGAGTATTTTTGTCTCAGAATCTGGATAGAATTGTGTTAGAGTTTGGATTGGAATTGCATTGAATCTGCAGATTGCTTTTGGTAAATTGGTCATTTTGTTGTTTTTATTTGATGGTGCTGTGTGTATGTGTGTCCCATCTTCAAATTCTGCTGGACTTGAGATTATCTATTACCAGTGTTTTGTGGGTGTAGTATACTTAATTGGGTTTGAGTTTATTTTTTAGTACCTTCTGTAGGGTTGGATTTGTGGCTAGGTATTTTTTAATTTTTACTTTGTCATCAAATATCTTTTTTTTCTCTGTATTTAGTGATTGAAAGTTTTGCTGGGTATAGTGGTCTGTGCTGGTGTCCACAATCTCTTAGAGTATGCAAGACACCTCTCCAGGCCCTTCTGGCTTTCAGAGTCTCTGCTGAGAAGTTTTGTATAATTCTAATATGTCTTCCTCTGTATGTTACTTGGCCTTTTCCCCTTGCAGCCTTTAATATTCTTTCTTTGTGTGTGGTATGTTTAGTGTTTTGATTATTAGGTGACATGGTGACTTTCTTTTTTGATCCCATCTAGTTGTGTTCTGTAAGCTTCTTATATTTTTATAGTAATATACTCCTTAGGTTAGGAAATTTTTCTTCTGTGATTTTGGTAAATATATTTTCTGGATTTCTGATCTGGGATTCTTCTCCTTCTATTCCTATTATTCTTAGATCTGATCTGTTCGTAGTGGCCAGATTTTCTGAATGTTTTGTTTTAGCAGTTTTTTTTAGATTTAGCACTTTCTTATCTTCAATACCTGAGATTCTTTTATCCTGTTGATGATGTTTATGTTTGTAGCTCCTGTCTATTTACCCAGATCTTCTAATTCTAGAATTCTCTCAGTTTGTGCTTTCTCTATTGCTTGTGTTTAGATATTTAAGTCCTTTACCTGTTTTTTTCTTTTCTTTCTTTTTTTTTTTTAATAATTTTCTTGGCATTCTTTAAGGCCTTTATTGATTTCTTCCACATTTTCTTTTGGTTGTTTTTTTTCCCTCGATTTCTTTAAGAGAGTTTTTCATTTCCTCTTTAAGGACCTCTCTCATCTTCATGAATTTAGATTTAAGGTCATTTTATTGTGGTTTAGCTGCATTGAAATGTTCATGTCTTGCTCTTGTAGGCTGGGTGGGCTCTGGTGGTATCTCATTACCCTGGCTGTTGTTGATTGTATTCTTATACTGGCACCTGGGTTTGGGATGATTAGGTCTAGGTTCTGATTTCTGAGTTTGTCTTTGTAGATGGGTGCTTCATTCTTTGGTTTCTGTTTTCGTTTTGAACTCCTGTTCTTTGTGGCCTGGATTTCTGGTGGCTTATGTGACCTCTGATCTGGTAAGTAGTCTTTGTCCAAGTTGGGTGCTGACCTTCTGTGAATTAGCTTGACCTTTGTTGCAGCAAGGAGTGTCCCTGTTCTTCTAACTGGTGTGTTCTGCACCTGAGGATCAGGAGTTCCCCAAGTTTGGGGACTGGGCCTGGCCTTAAGACTGGCAATGAGGTGGGAGGGGTGGGTGTGGAATGAGTCTTGGGGAACAGAATCAAATGAGTGGGAAAGTTGGGCTGACAGGGCGCCAGTCATCTACTATTCTGACTGGGATGCCTGCAATTGAGCTGTGTGAGTTTGCTGAATTGTTTTATTTTATTTTGATTTAGCAAACCATAGTTTCATGTATTTATACAAGGAAAGTTGTATTTCAAAAAGAGAGTGATCAAATCATAGTAATTATCATATACAATAAAGAAGATATTGTCTTTCTTTGAGCTAACAATGAATGTCCTCTTAGCTGCTTCATGTATACAGTGCTGGCCATAATCATATTGATAATACAGTGGATGGCAGGAATTGTTCATCCTAAGGAGCAGAATTTCACACAGCTTGACCAAATCTTTTCATTTACTATGACCACCACCTGCCTCTGATAACCACTTTCTCCCCTGTGTCAGATAAAGACCAGACCTTCCAGACCACTTTGATGAATGCGTATCCAACTAGAAAAAAAAGATTAATAACAACCAGTGATGGTGATAGAGTTGATGGTGCTGAAGTTGGAGTGGTCATTGTGTGGAATGGTGTGACCTGGAGTCTGTTTACCAGAAGCTCGCCTTCCCTCCTGCCCTCCACATTGCTTCCTCCTTTTAAAGGTCAGATCCCAGAGAGCCCCTTACCCACAGTCCTAAACCCAGTCAGAGCCCTTCTCATGCACACCACCACCTCTGACATTTACTTTATCTTCTTTGCACTCAGCACATCCAGAAGTTGCATCTTTGTATGTTAGTTTACTTACATGTTTATTATCTATCCAAAAATATGATTATTTCTAGGAAAATAATTATTTCTGTCCCATTTACTGCTCCCTCACAGAGCAAGAAGAATGCATGACATGTTTGATAATTATGCTTGTTAGTGGATCTATTGACATTCATTGAGAGTTTATTCTTCCTTTGTGGTCACTAAAATAGTTATTTTACGTCTAGATTCCTTTTTCTAAAATATAATAATAGTTAACATTATTATCAGCAATATCATTTTTGCTGGAAAATTAGGTGGTTAGAAGAGTCAATAAATGACCAAGGTCATAAAACTAGTGTATAGCAGATACAAGCTCTGCAGCCAAGTTGAGCTAACACTCTGACAGATCACCTTCACAAGCCAAGCCCTTGATAGGTATGAAAGAGATAAAAAAGAGAATATATTTTCAAATATTTGCAGATATTTAGGCAGTTTGTATAGACTTAATAATGTGACAAATTCACTTACTTTTTTCTCTTTCATATATAAGCATATGAGTGTGTCGCATATATGAGAAAAATCACAATTATTAATCAGAAGAGTGATTTAAGCAAAGACGAAGGTGGGAAGAGGCGTGAGGCATTGTTATTATTCTAATATTTGTAATTTAGAATGTGTTTCTGATTTTGAAGTTGAATTCCCTTCATTAATTATTTCCTGTCATGTTGCCGTGGTTACAATTACTCATAGTAAGTGAAGCTGTCTGAGGCTGCAGGCAAATCATGAAGAATATTGCGTCAAATTTCCACTGAGTTACAGAATGCAAATTTTGTCATCTTCCAATTTAAGGTTTTCCAAGTTCCTCTAAAGTGTTTTTATTATCGGTGTATCACATAAGGAAATAGTACATTTGGATAATTTTAATTTAGTTTTCAAAAATTTTGTTTCAAATTGATACCACTTGTTTCTACACTACCATGCTTGCCTTTACCAAAAATCTCACTCAACCACATACTCTTGTACTTAAAGTGCTTTTAAAACAAACTTCATTTAGTGTGGTTCTGCTTGGGAAGTATTAAGAAAGCAGATTTTAAGCAACAAAGATATCACATAATTTCACCCAAAGTAATCTGTAAATGCAAAGTTTGCCAATTTAGCCTGCCACAGCAAACAAGTCTTTTTTTTTACTACCTCTCCCTCAAGAATGTGAAATAGATAGAATTTTAATATCTCTAATGTAGTTTAAACAATATGCATGTATGCCCAGGAGAAATGAAATTTAAGGAAAAATACCAAGATGGCCTCACTCATGTCTGTATGTGTGTGGAGACTTGAATTTTTATTTTTTCCCCTCAAATATTTTATATAAAGTACAATAAGTACTTTAGGATACAAGATATTATACATAACAGGCCCACAAAAACAAGGGCCCACAACATTGTAGTGAAACAATGTGATGCCCTGTTGAGGACCTTTTACATGTCAGGAAAACATCGTTCACTCAGCCACCTGCTAAACACCAGGTTGTTTTTATTTTCTATCAAGTTTATTTATTTTAATGTTAGCAGTCATCTCTCATTTAAGGATGAAAATACTAGTGCCACCTACCTAATGTTGATTGTAATAATGACAAAACCACTGAAAACTTGTATTATACATGATTTTGTTTCTCAGTAGGAACTCATAAAAGGTACACTCTATAGAATCTGGAAATATGCTTCAGAAAATTACAGATATCAGGAAAGGCAGATTTCAATATCATAAGAGCTCAATTTGTATTTCCAGGGACATTTGAAATAGAAATTGTGTTATATGAATAGTTTATTATAGAGCCACGAGCATAGGAAAGAGACAGAAGTCTCACAACTACTCTTGGATGTGGTCTTGTGTGTTGCTGGGGACTTATACGCCCCTGAGTGCAGACTTGTCTGGACTTCATTCTTGCATTTTGATTGGTGGCTTCTTATAAATGTTCATATTCCACCCAACCTGCTCTCTACGAGCTCTTGATAACTGCAAGTGGTCACTGACTAAATCACACAGTTTAGAGTCAACACTCATAACAAAGTTTCTGAAGAGCAGAGCAGGAAAGCCTGAGAGAAAGAAATGCACTGTGGGCAGCTTTACCTGCAGCCAGGGGGTTCTGTTGAATTAGATGTGATTATTCAAATTTATTAATAAGGTTGAAACTTAAGAAAAAAATCTGGCATTTGAAAATAAACCATGGTGGGTTTGGGAGCTTGTTTACACAGCTTCTTTTAAGGTCTAGCTATGACTGAGTTTAGTACTTACAATCTTATTGACTGGAAAAGGGATGAATAGCTCAAAGAACAAAATTGAACAGATATGGTCCCAGTCTCTGTCAGACAGATCAAGCAGAGTGGTCAGGATAATGGTCTAATGGTGGGCGAGGTTTTCATCAGAAACTTAGCCTAGGAAACAGGATGGATTTTATTGAGATGACTCATAATAATTCTTTTGTTTTTGGACATGTCACTGGTGTCAAATAAGCTGTTCTTTAGTTTAGACTGTGTTGTCCATAATGCTTTAACATCCACCCCATTGAAAGACAGAGCCAGTGTTCCTATGACAAGCATGCTTTCTTACATGAGGAAGATCGGTGCCCTATAGCCAGGAGCTGTGGACATTCCCTTAAATCCCTTTCCTGAAAATTAGGTAGAAAAACAAAGCAAATATTTTGAGACTTACACTGTTTGTTGTTGGGTTTTTATTTTTTGCTTTGTTTTTTGTGTTGTGAGTAATACACACTTGGCCTCTCACCTAGAATCCTTGTGCCTTCTAATATGAATCTATGAAAATGTGACAGAGTAATTTGTTAGCCTGTAGGATAAGTGCCAGAGCCTCCATAGCAGAACCCTCAGCATGCACATCACATTAGGGAGGCTTCATAACAGACTCTCCGTGCTGCATAAACACGCCAGGTTGACTAGTTCCTGGGAAATGGTGACGTCAGCTTTGCAGTCTGCTCAGAGAGAAGTCAGAACCCCCTAGTGTGAATTCCCAGGAACCCTGGTGCATGAGAATATCAATGAACAAATACAATGGCATTAAAGTTATTAGTCACCATCGGACCCAAGGCTGTAAATAAAATTATGTGCAGTTCCCACATGAAAGACATATATGTTTAATAAAACACGTAAGTAAACACCTTAAAGTTGAGAAAAAGAGTATTCTTTTGCTAAATTCTAAGAAGCAGTCTTCTCAAAAATAAAATGTATGTGTCTTTGTATCTTCACCTAGGAACATCTTGACAGTGATTCTTCTTAGTTTACATTCAAGAGAGAAAATATATTAATATCACAGGACAGACAGCCTGGAAGCTGAATTTTCTGCTAAATCTGACCTTAAAAACATATATGGTGACTTTCTTTATACCCAACCATCTGGTCACTGGCTATATTTTGACTAAATGCAGAAAAAAAAAACTGTTTAACGAAACTTTTAAAACATACAAATCCTAAGCCTCGATAGGAAGATAAATAGAGATAGAATAATAGATTATAAGTCCCCAATAGTATTAATCAATGCCTGGAGCTCCTAAACATGTACACAGAGACAGGTGGCTTTATGTAAACCCATTATTGCATATTTCCATTACCTAAATATAGCGATTGTTAATGAATTAGCTGGTAGTCTTTAGGAAAGTAAATTTCAGAATTTTACTTTCTGGCATATGACAGAGACAAAATTGAAGGATTAGTCATGGGAAAATGTGCCCAAATATTATGATTTCCATCATTATATACGAATTAGTATAAAAATGAAGAAACGCCAATTGAGATTTGACTTCAGTCATGATTCTTTATTTAGATATTATAGGAATTAATTCTATCAGCTAATTAAAAGTAGCAGTAATATAATTGTAATAAAATTCCATTGGATGAAAACAAGGATCATTTATCCCTTTGATGAGCGTTTTATCAGAGAACTTACTTTAGGCAGTAGGCAAGGTATGAGGTGTTTCAGAAATATGGCATGTCTTTGATGATAATGGTCTATTGTCGCTGTTGTAGGCTGGATTTTGAAAGCCCATCAAAACAGGAACTGAATGTTTTAAAAAAGGACCTATCACGTGAGAATATTTTAATAGCAGTTTATAAAATTATAATTAGTAATAAATCCTTATCCATGTATTCTTAAATCAAAAATGATGAACATGTACCCTGTACCTATTTAGCTAATCAGTGAAGATTGGAAAAGCCACATGGATATTTCAGACGGGTGGTAGCATTGAGATTGTATTTATTTTATTCTTTTCAAGTCTAAAATAAAGAACTCTTTATTCTGCAACTAAAAGGCCTGATCTTAAATGAAAAACATTGTTCACACCTGTTATGTAGTAATTTCCCCTGAGACAAACCCTCCTGCCTTGAAGGGATGCACATTGAGCTGAAGAACGCTCTAAGGGAGGCAGCACATGCTGTCCTGTAGGGAAGTTCATTTAACTCAAGGAATGCATAATTCACAGGTTTCGGGAAGTTCCTGAAACTGACCAGATTCTCTTGGCCATTCCCTCCCAATGTGCACATGAGCAGTAAGAAGTCTGAGAGACAATCTCAGACCAGTTGAACTCTATAGAGAAGCTCAGAAAACCCTCATTTCCTGGAGGCAGAGAGATCAGTTATCTGCCTGCAAGAGGTTCGGACCATCCAAGCTGCTTTAAAGACATGGTTTCCAACATGCATACACACTCACACACACAGAGAAAGAGAGATGAGTGAGGGAGAGGGAGAGAGGTAGAGAGAGAGAAAAAGAGAGAAACAGGAGCTCTCTACACATTGAGCCTTCTTGGGGAGAGCTGAGTGAGTCTCAGGTAGTTCTAAATATGGCTTGAGTAACCAGGAACCAAGTCGGACTTCAGGTCTTTACAGTGGTCAGGACTTGAGGCAGTGATGACGTGTTACATACATGAACTTCCTTTCCGGAATGTACTAAGAAGCAAGTAGATACAAGTGTGATCAGGAAGTGAGGAAGCAGAGATGAAACTTACAAGTTTCTAGCCATTTGGGACCAAAAAACCAGTCAGACTCTGATGCGATCCAATTTGGAGGATTAGGGATTTTTAACAGAATCTCAGAAAGGTGGCTTTCTCGTTATTCCGGATGTAATTTCACCATCACATCCATATTGTTTTTGCTCGGGATAAAGTGATGTGCTTAAGGGTAAGTGAGTTACCCGTGCCTCTTTCTGAAAATGCTTCGGATTCAGCTCTGAAAACAAAAGGCGCATATGCACATTTCCTCCCACAGACACCGCGGATCCATCAACCTGCTCTGTGCTGAGATAAGGCGGCAGCATCACCATTCTGGCTAGCTGCACACCACGCTCTGACGCGAGGTGAACCGTCTTTGTCAGCCCATTTCACTTATCTACACACATGGAGGCTTCAGCTTAGGCTCAACCTTGGCCCAGTACTTGCTCTTCCTCACTTTACCGCATTTGCTGTGCAGTGCTCAGACTTGGCTCTGGTACTCGCCTGTCTGAAACTATGTATACCCAAGCTCTGCTGAACCATGACAGCACTGCTTATGTGCTGGCTGTATGCCCAATGGTGGATTTTGGCAACTGACGATGTCTAGGTGTCAGCTTCTCTCCTGCTCCCTGTGAAAGCTTATAGTACAGCTAATCTAGCCTTCATCTTGTGTCTGATCTAGAAGAGCAAAGGCAACGCAGAGGGTTCCTTCCCTGAGTACTATCACTGGGATAAAGCACAGGAAAGGTGAGCTGCAGTTCTGAGTTCCAGGCCCATCTGTCCACAGCACTGACCTGTCTCCCCCTTGGAGGCAGGAGTTCTTCTTATCTTCTATTAAAGCACAGGGCTTTTTCCCCCAGTTCATCTTTTGATGTTTTTCTGGTACCCATGTTGTGTAGATCTGGCCCTTCAGATCTGTGAAGTTGGTTTTCTCTTTGTCCTGTAGAGTTTGAAGCAATTCCTCTTGGTGCATTCAGTTATGGAAGAATAAGTTTTAATCTATATCATGTCATTACTGAGTTCTCATTCCTCAATTGTCATTTTTCTGGGCAGTGTCTCATGGGGAGACATACTGTCCTTATTGCCCTACTAGGATTATTACAGTAAGTAAATATCCTTAATTCTGGCATCTTCTCCACATGGAAATTAAATCCAGCTTCAGTGTGAATCCACACTGGATAGCTTTCCCATTGTCTTTCTTCCTGAGGCTTTTACCCAGTGCCTAAACAGAGTTTCCTGATTTTGAATGGTCTAGATGACACAGTCTATAGCTTCTTACTCACACAAGTGTTCTGCAGGTCAGAAAGGCCCATCTATCACTTCCACACTAAGTAGCTATGGTTCTTCAGAGAACCATCTGAATATCCCATGGAATATAGAGTAGAGTATTGACCAATGTCAAAAAAAAAAACCTTGCTGGCCACCATGTCTCTGCAGAAGATTATATCTATTTAGTATTGTCCACGGGCTGTCTCTCTCAGTCTCTGACAAATTTAGCAAAACTTTGACTTTTATTTGTGGCTGAAAACATTTCCCCATACTTTCCCATGGCCAGAATTCAAATAGAAGACCGGGGTACGTCTGCTCTTTCTTCTTCCTTTGAGGCAGACCCATCACAGTGTGGAAAGCAGAACCTTTCCATGGTGGTATAGTTTACCTGATACCAACCCTGGGTCAACAGCCATGCAGTATAATGGGACTATGCTGAGATTTGTCTCCAACAGTCTCTAGATAGTCTTCTACTCCTGATAACAGGGATTCGCGACTTCTAGATGATATTCCATTCTTTAATCTCAATATCATCAGCTCTAAAATGATAGTAACATGTGCAATACTGAAGAGATAACTGAACATTTCAGTGGATGAGGGAATCCACTTAATAGAAGCACAAATTTCCTTGTTCTATTCTTTTCTTAACCTATGTGTTAACAGACATTAGCTTTCTTAATGTCTGATGGCCCATTATTGCAAGAGCGTGTTCTGTTTACTTCAGTTTTTCCATGAGATGAAGCTGGTAGGATGCATCTATTTGCACTGTCAGAGAGTTACGTGTTCAGTGTTCTTGACTCACAGTTGGCATTCAGTGTCGTCTGTGTAGTGCTCCTGGTTAAATGTCCTTTCAGCCCCTGTACTATAGGAACACTCCCTCTTTCCATGGCCAGATCTGCTCAGTTCTATTTTATTGACTCACGACTTTCTCTTCCAGCTGTGTATAGTTCTGCAGCTGTCTTCATCCTTTCTCTGAAGCTCCTGTCCCTACCTTCCCTCCTTTCTTCCTCAATGATTTTTTTACTGAGAGTTCATTGTCTTCCTGAACTTCTGTCTTTTATAAAATCTTGTTATTCATTGCCTCCTTCATCCTGATTCCCATCAACTGTTAAAATTATTACTGAAGAATATTGGGATAAAAAGATTATTAAAT
The DNA here is from genome assembly GCA_004026605.1 of Ondatra zibethicus. Lineage (NCBI taxonomy): Eukaryota > Metazoa > Chordata > Mammalia > Rodentia > Cricetidae > Ondatra > Ondatra zibethicus. The sequence goes on from PVIU01001718.1 coordinate 194,848, forward strand.
AAGTATTCTTGCTTTAATGTCTTTGGCTTCCCCTATAAAGAAGGAATTTTAATTTCTTTAATTACTTTTCAAAATACTAATCTGAAACAGAAAAACAGCCATAAATTTTAACAGAGAACATTGGTCATAATTTGCCATCTGATGTTGCATCTTCTTTTCACTTTTCATCAGAGTAGCAACAAGGAAAAGGAAACTTGGTTGCCAAGACTTGCTTGCTTCTATGAATGTGGTTAACAGATTTGAATAGTAGAAATCATATAGGCCCATCCTCTGGTATACAGTACCCGGTGAAAAAGCAGGTGAAAATACATCCCAGCTAAAGTATTCCACAGTATGCCTTCTATTCAATGGTAGCAAGTGGGGATGCAAATCTGCTCAAGGAAGAAGCTTTCCGCATTATACAATTCCTTCTATTTTAATTTTCGTTTACACAAAGGTGTGTGAGAGATAGGCTTGGCCTGAATGTGAAACCAATCTTCCTTCAGTAAATATTTTCCTTGGGATAGGTCCACATGTAGCTGAGGATAGCCTTAAGGTCCCTATGGATCTAAAGATGGCCATTCTGCTTCCACCTCCAGGAGCTAGGTTACAAGTGTGTATTACCCCAACTTTCTTTAGAATATTAATTTGTTATTAGGTTTAGACATATTATTGCTCATATGAAGACCTTCATTGCGATCTCCACTGCTGTCATCATCGTGATTATGTTCATAATATAAAGCAAAGGTTCTTTGTGGGTGTGAGTTTATCTTCCTAGGGATCATAAAATGGTATCAGAGGCTGGCTCTGTAGGAAATGAGTGCATGCTATGAGGCTAGCCAACCCCCAGAGTTTCACTTTAATGATGTTTGCTCTTTCTATCTCTAAATTAGCGTGGACAATAGTTATAAGCCGAGACTTTTTACCCAGATAAAGTGATATATGCCCGTTTTATTGAAATAAGAAAAGACACAATTAGCAAAGGTTATTTTAAATCCATTTGTTATCTTTATCATTAGATGATCCTCCAAGTCTGTCCATTAAATACCTCAAGGACAAAGAAATTCATTGTATTTGGGCATGAACTCCTAGCATTAAACACCTGCTATCTTGATGTCAGCGGGAAATGATTATGAAATACTGCACTGACAAAACAGTCTGTTACAGCTAGACATTATGTAAGGTCATAATGCAACATCAATAAAGGAAAAGCATATTAAATAAGGCATTAATGTTTTGCTTTATGGTAATATTAGCTGACAAAAGAATAAGTGAATCAAAATTCAAATAACTAGATATCTCAGTTCAGGAAAAGTAGAGTAAAGCTCAGAGGACTGTATACACTACACATATAAAAACCAATATGTATCATTTCCACATGTACACACACATTTCACACCAATCTGAGAAAATAAATACTTCGAATATTAACGGTCATATCACAAAACTACTATTTTCAAGAAAGTCTGAAACCATTTGTGTGTAAAGAATAGACCATCTTTTAAAATAATTCAATTGTTTTGACAGTCTGTGCAGACAGAACCTCATGTGCAGTTGGCATTGTATGAATGAGGAACTAAGCTTCTAAAGTAAACAAAAACATCACTTATTTCGTGTTGACCTTTATAATGAAAATCATTTTCTCATGAAAAGATCAAAGTGTGTTCGGGCTTAGTACTGGCATGGGACCTTAAAGATATGCAGGCACTGAATTCAGTGATTACTCATACAAGATCCTAAATGCCACTCACTGAAGGAGCATAGACTGTGAAGAGAAAGACATCATCCCATAAAGAGGGAGATCTCAGTACGATTTCACCCTCCATGAGTTCTCATTCTTCCAGGTAATGCTCGAATAATTTTATGCACAGCACTGCAAATAAAGGTAGAGGATTCTTGAAGTCTGTTTGACTCTGGGCTTAATTGAAATGCCTCTTCCACAATCATGGCTGCCAATTCAACCAGCAAGATGATGTGCTTCTAAATGATAGGAAACCAGATAGTACATTATATCTTGTAAACGATACATCGCAATGGTAAGGGAAAAAAAAAATCTGTGTTTCTTTAACCAATCCAACCGTTTTAGCCTCCGTAAATCTCTTTTATCTGCACCGATAATTACTGCTCTTCAGCAAGGCAGTTTTAATTAAATGTCATCCTTTAAAATCAAGAAACACTTACAAGGTCAAGTAGGTCTAGGAGAAGACTAAAGTTGGCTCTCAGATTATGACTCATTTGATACTCTGCTATGAAGAAAAATTGCAAATGGGGCATACATAATTTTCCTTGCACAATTTTAATGAGATTTTGACCATTCTGTAATTGTTTTCTCTACATAATTTTATGTTTGTTAAAGCATAATGCTTTTATACATTAGATTATTAAAAAGAATTTGCCACAGAAATGTATTTCGTGTAAGAAATGGGAGACGTCCTAGTTCAGTTTCATTGATATGAGCAATTTTTGCCCAGAAATGGACTACTCAGGTTGTAATTTTTTAGTTGCCTCGCAGAAGTTCAACATAATTTTGCTAACTGTTTCAACGTATTTGTGATTGTATAATTTTACATATCAGCAAGTAAGTTAAATCGTTCCTAAAATAAGAAAACACTTAGATGAAATACTGTTTTGTCTATTCTTAAAAATTACAAAGATTCGAAAAATCTTACGTCTTTTGTTCTGTCAGTCTCTGAAGGTTGAATACTTGGTTTGCACAATACAGGATGTCAGAGAAGTTTCACATGAAGCTTGATGTATGCACAACAGTGCTGTCTACTTGGGCAGTTAGTGCTTCCCTGTTCACCAGGCTTTGAAGCTGTAGTTCTTGTACTGTTACTGTATTAAGGACCAAAAAAGAGCCAGACTTTCTCTTCTGTCTTTTGCATATGACATCAGATATATGGGGAAATAGATCCCAGCTGTTAGTCTCTCAGCCCGACTGCCTCCTCTTTGTCTATGTCTCTGCGCGTGTCCTCTCTCTTTCTCCTGAAAGTATATATCACTGAATTATCCACCATTCTTCACTGCTTGTGCATCTCCAGCATCTCACAGAATGACTATCGAGTTAAATCAAAACCATGTATGGACATTGTCATTCTATGGATACCCTCCAGTCTTACCCAGGGCCTGGCGTGTGATAGAAAGCTAGTCTCTTCCAGCCTGAGATGGGGAATGATCAAGTTGTATTATACTTCCTGCTTGACATAGGTCTGATTTTTAGAGATGGCTAGCCCTAGCTGTGAGATCCAATGTGCCATTTCATGGTTATTCTGTTATTCCAGATATACAGGCCTCTTGAGCAGTAGACTTTGCATCTGTAGAAAAGTAAAAATAGGAGCCAAATTTCCTTTGTGATTAATTCAGGAACAGACAATGCATGCAAAAATATGGAGTATAGGACTCAATGAACAGTCATTGTATTACTGAAGAAGGTTCTGTTGGACCTAGAGGTTATAATTGTAACTGTGGTTGTAGTCATGATTTAGTGTGAACATTTGCACTTTTACTTCCTGTATGTTTTCATCTTGACCATGCAACATTCTAGGTAAGATTCTGAATCACAACATGCTCATCAGCTGTGAGACATAGGAAGGGTGGAAATAAAGGTTTTGAATGAAAACAAATATTTGGAAAAGACACTGTACATTAGGTTGGCTATTCCAAGCAATATTGTATCCAGCAAGATGCCCAACAGTACAAGACATTTTTTTTCTGGTAAATCTGATCTATGCTAAAGGTAGCAGGAAGTTACCCAACTCCATAAAATTGTTCTCTGACCTTTCCCAACCACCATTGCATGTGTATGCCCACATTCACAAGGGAACTCACACACACTAGTAATAAATACGTTTAAATTTTAAAAGATTGTCAGGGAAACATTTAAGATGCCCACATTCGTAGCATGAAAGACAAGAGAGGTGATAGGATGTACCAAATAGTCTAATTTTATTATTATGCTATACGTACATTTCTCCAAGTATCATACTATACCCACAGTGCAAAATTACTGCAATAAAATAACAATAGTATACATGTAAATATGAATGTGTATAAAATTATCAGTTTTATGTTGACACATACATATTATGGGAGTATTTTCCTAAGATAACTATACAGGAAATCATAAATTGACCACATTTTAATGGGTTTCGAATTATTGCCCAGCTCTCTGCTGATGCTCATTTTCTGAAGGCCACTCAGAGGATCCTCATTTCTGAAAGAAAGTCCCTGAAATTTCCACTTCATTATGTATACTGCCTTTGAGAGACCATCGCTTCTCCTAAAGAGATGCGCAATCCAGGAGTGAGAGCATTTGAACCACTCACCGATTGAAATGGGTCATTTTATGGAGATTGAGACATTCCTGTAAATGTTAAAGACCCTTTTAAGACTTTTGAGAATATCTTTAGGTTATTCCTGTCTCTCTAGACAAGGAACTTTAAATCAAGGCAACTGTTAACTCACTCAGCAGCAGACACAGCATTACAGAACTGAGCTCTGGACAAGTTAAGTCTTCCACGAAGCTAGCACAATACAGGCCAAACTTGTGGACCACTTTTTCTTTATTTGAATTCTAGATCATTTCTTCAAAGTAGAGTCAAGGAAGGATTAGACTTTACAGTAAACTAAAAGTCTATGTAGTCTATGTTTTTCAACACCCATACATTATATGATTTTGTATTCTCGGCATTTTTTTATTTTTTTTTCCTTTTTTTTCCACATTTAATTTTTTATTATTGCATTATAAATAGTACCATTCAAAATTTCCACCTCCTCCGCTCCTCCCATTTCCCTCCCGCTTCCCCGCTCCCCCTCCCCTTTTCCCCTCCAGTCCTAAGAGAGGGCAGGTTACCCTGCCCTGTGGGAAGCCCAAGGCCCTCTCGTCTCCATCCAGGCCTAGGAAGGT